>VWZL01000716.1:8835-99796 GCA_013396915.1 Stercorarius parasiticus
CACATTGCTGGCTCATGGTCAACTTGTCCACCAGGACTCCCAGGTCCCTCTCTACTGAGCTGCTCTCCAGCAGGTCAGCCCCCAACCTGTACTGGTGCGGGGGGTTATTCCTCCCCAGGTGCAGCACCCTACACTTGCCCTTGTTGAATTTCATAAGGTTTCTCTCCGCCCAACTCTCCAGCCTGTCCAGGTCTCTCTGGATGGTGGCACAGCCTTCCAGTGTTTCAGCCACCCCTCCCAGCTTTGTGTCATCAGCAAACTTTAACGGCATATAAACTTCTAATTCCTTCTGTTTGCTACTCATACTGAGCACATTAGTGTACAGGTACTTCAGAAAGGTGCAACACAGTCATGCTGGTGTCCCAAAAAAAGATGAGAACTTCCCTCATGATGTCCTCTCAGCAATTCCTTATTCGTGGGTGGGCCCCATTCTGCCCTGTTCTGTTGATTTTGAGGACTATTAAACACACCACTCCGCACCTTTTCTTGCCAGACCAGTCAACCACTTCCTCACTTGCATGTGGGTCATCACCTCCCATCCTATTCCTAGTCTCCTCAGGTTGGCCAGCCTGTTAGAAAAGATGGGTTTTTTTACCCGACTTTGTCAGGTGGATTCTATCCCTCCCTACCAGTCCTTGACCCCTAAAGAGGGTCCTGTGGTTTTAAAGTCAAACCACTGTCAGTGATACAGCTGCACAACAAGGTGCTCAACCTCAAGATCCATCTGCTCCTCCTTAAGCCTTTCCACTCCAGCAGCAGGATCAAGGAGAAAATCATGTGGGCCTCCCTGACCTTAAACCTCACCCCTAGAGCCATATAGTCACTCTTGATATGCTCAGAGACTCTCCTGGCAGGATTGTCAGTGCCCATGTGGCTAACATCAAGGAGTAATAGTCTAAGGGCTGAACAGTCCTCAGCAACTTCTCCTGAGGATCCCAGATCTAAGCCCTCCATGAAGCAACAAACCTCCCTAGAGAGCAAGTCCAGTTGCCAAATGGGCCCTCTGTTCTCCGTAGGAGGAAATATTTGTAATGAAGTTTAATAATGGGCAATATTGGTTTACATATACACACACACACCCCCCCACACACATACCCCATTAGACAATTTAAACCAATCCGAAGACTAAAATTCAAATTGCAAACATTTACTTAAATACATAACTTGTATAGACCCCCACACACTGGGTTTTGATGGTATTATCATCCTTGAGCTCATAGGCAATATCTTAGAATGATGTTTTGACTTTACTTTCTCAAAACATGTCAAATTAGATCACTTTTAGTGGAAGTGGAATACAAGGCAGAAAGTACAGTGGTATTAAAACTTGTCCACACAATAGTAGGAGTGACTTGAAACAAGTCAGTCATTCTTCCTGTGATGTTCTTGTCCATCAATCCCCACTTTACTCTTTCTTCCACCTCTCCTTTCGTCTTTTCCTTCTCTTCCATTTTCCCCCTTTTTGCCAGTGACATTCTTTTTGCATCCTGCACTGCTTGCACGCTGAGCTGCTTCACCTGTACTCTTCTCTGAAAAAACAAAAACAAAAACAAAAAAAAAATAAACCCAGCCATATTTCTTTGGGTGACCTTCAGTTTCTCTGGAACAATAAACTGGAAGCAGGTACAAGACTTGAGGAAGCTCCTATTTTGGCATAGCTCATGAAATGTGATGTTAACAGGCACAGCTCTTGGGTAGCTGTAGCTACCTACTCACTTACCTATAAACTTCCTGGCAAACAATGACCACACGTGGGAGTGCAAATGATACTTGTTTCTTCTAGTAAACATATCTGAGAATGCATTAATCCTGCAGTTAATACTGAGTATTACTTCAGGACGCAGTTAAACATTGAGAGTTTTGCTCATAAGGTACAAAATAAATGTTAATCACGTTGCCCTGCAGTGAAAAGCCCAGGAATCAGGAAACAGGGCGGAAGGCATCAGAGGCTCTCAGAGCAACAGACTGAATTGCTCAAACTGGTCTGAGTTAGGGAATTTCAGGTCATTTTAAATTAAGGACAACCCTAGGAGAGAAAAAAGAAACAAAACAAAGGAACAAACAAAAGCCTTTCTACCTCAAAATTAACCAGAAAGGAAGACACTACTAAAAAAGAAGTTTGTTTATTGCTGAGAAACAGTCTGTCTACAGGAAGACATTCAGACTTGTTCTGAACTGAATTCACTGAATCTGAATTGAATTAAATTTGGCACTTGCCATACAGGAAATGTATGGTACAAAAAGAAGCAGTAACTTACATAATTACTAGTTAACATCCTAGCACTCCCAGCTGTATCCCTAATACAACACATTTTTAAAGATAAGGTAGTAAAATTCAGTTTTATAAATGAATGTAATTTTTCTTCCTGTTTAAGTCCTCCAGTGTACAACTGCCATATTACCCACTATTTGTCCTTGTAGTTTGATGTCTTGTCAATTTGATTCTATTCAGAGCCCATACTGGTAAGCATGTATGTTTGATATAACTTACTGCCAGTGGGACAGACCCCACTAGCCCCAACACACAGGCTTTTACATGTACTGGGATTTAAAAATCCCATCCCAGGTGGTCACTAAAAGATAGATCAATCAGAGAACTTCTGTGAATACAGCAGTTCTGTATCCATCTTCACATTTGCAGATTTCTCATGCATCTGATATAATTAAAATAGTGTAATTTCTACCACGGTAGTCTTCCACTGCTACGTAGCGTGTGGGGTGTGTAATGTAGCCTCGTTTTTATCAGCACAAGTGTGTCTTACAAGAACCACAGTAATGTGGTATCAACAATTCCATGCATAAAAGTCACAAATCTCATTGATTTCTCTCCTAATATACTGATAGAGGTGATTAAGAGGTAGAGTTTGTATGGAAAGCTCCACTCTGCCTAACTTATTAGATCTATGGGGGTCCTTCAGCCTGGAAAGATGTCTACTGATGTCCACAGTAGCTAACCTTAGTCTTAGAGAAAGCTATTTCCTTTGCTCTGTGCTCACCTTAAAGATTCTCTTGAAACTGAGAGTAATGGCACAGTAGCAGCTCTCTTAAAGCTGGTAGGTTTACAAAAAACACAGCTATTAAAGTGAATTAACTGAACCTTTTGATTTAAATTCCTTCATAAAACACATTTTACTGGTCCATTACAAGGAAGACATACCCATGCCAGTACATACGCACAAACCACTGTACTCATCTAGTAATGACAGTCAGACTTACCCAGCAATCCCAAGCACTCCTGCCTGTGCCGCTCATTCCAGGATTTCTTTCTGCAAGTCTCACTGCAAGTGAAGACTTCATGACAACGTGTGCAAGGTGACAGCTGAACACTAACTGACCGTCCACACTGATAGCAGTATTTAAAGAATGGTAATCTAGAACAAAGGTAGTTGTAAAAATGAAAGTACATTATTGTTTGTTTAGGGTTTTCCTCAAGCTGACAGCATGTTTTCAGACAACAGTAAAACTAAATCAATATGGCTACAATGTAGAAATAGCGTTCAACGATAATGTTCAACAATAAAGAAATAGGCGACTCTGTAGCTTATCACGGGAGTCTGTGGGGAATAGACTGCACCCAGCTGCAAAGCCAGCCCCCAGAAACAGCCCTCAGAAAAGCCAAGTGTCCTAGTGAGAAACATGCCCAAGTCTTCACCAAACCAACATCTGCATCCTGCCCTACGCTCTAAGGTACTGATGTCATTAATTGGTTTAAAACACAAGGACACACTGCTTCCCACAAGAAAACTGAATATTATGCAGACTCTTGTGGTAAAGTCTGAAGCTGAAAAGGAGTGATGTGATAAAAGCACAGAAAAAAGCTAACTACAGAGTAGAGAGGAAAATTAGAAAGGAGAAAAATGGCACTGCAACAATAGTTTTGGTGAGGAAAAAAAAACAGTGCACAGGATTTTTGAGAACAGTCGATACTGAAGTGCAGTATCTCTGCCCTACCTCACTTCTTCCACATGATGGCTCCCTCCTCTCTTCTTTGAAACACGTGTATGAACGACTGAATCCACTACACGAACAAAAGGGGGCACGGGGGAAAACAAAAATCAGCATTCTGACTTGAGAATTAGAGTGCTAGTCACAAAATCCATCTTCATTAAAAATCTGCTTTTCTCTGTCTGTATAAAATCTGAAGATACATAATAAAATGCATCTTCCATCAACAAGCTTCAGAAGCAAAGAAAAAAGGAGCCAAGTTGCTACGTCACAGGAAGAAATCACACAGATAATTTACTCTTCCTTCCTGCTTGTGACAAGTCACAGAGTCACAGGTTATGCTGAACTGCAAAGGTAACAATCTTATATTCAGCGTTCACTTCCCAAGTGTGATACATCTTCTGCCCCTAAGACTGGTATTCGGAGACCTACACTCTAAGCCTGATTTCACCACACACTTGAGCACTACTGGAGATGCAAATCTATTTTTTCCTTGTTGACACTCTAATAACAAAAGAGCATTGATACAATGGGAGTCTTAGGAAAAGACCCGAGAGTAAGTTGCCATAAGGAATGAAGATATGCTAGATGTCCACGGTCATCATTGCATGCATCCTGTTCCCTGCATTGAATTCAAAGGAATTCCAAGGTTCTCCCATGAAAGAGGAGCAAGCTCCCTCAATCACTTCTTAACACGTGGTAACAGATCTTGTACAGGAATTCACCAGGAAGCAGCTGACAGGCACTGAACTCATATCTAAATTTTCTTCACAATGCCTTGTCCATTCTTTAATGTTTGTAGAACCCCTACATCTCCTTACCAAACATATAGGAGCAGTTTTATTAGGAGTTACCCTTTCAGACAGTAACACTGGAATTATAACAATAAATTCCCCTTCACACCAGGTGATGCTACCCTTAATCCTGAACTACTCTTAGGCTTGAACTAACATTTCTTGGATCTTCTCAGCTTTTCTTGATCCCACTCCTTCTCTTTCAGGATGACACACTCACGGAGCTTCGCTGTAATGTGTTCCAGCAGAGACTGACGTGTTTGAAAAAGTTCCTGCTCAGATGCTGACAATATGTGGTATGGTGTGTGAGCAATTCTCCTATCCTGCAACATACCATGAGTTAATCCACTAATGTATGCGAACACTAACACACAAGTGTTTCAGAGTTAAAGCCAACCCGTTCCAAAAGCACAGCATCATCCCTGCTGGATCCTGGCTTGGAGCTCAGTCTGTGATATGAGACACAGGACATCTCCAGGTTAGACATTCTAGTTGTTCCAATTATCAGTTTGGTGAGTGCTCAACAAGTTAACTAAAACCATTTTCAACTGTTTCTTCAAGGGGGAATCATAGAATGACACAATAGTTAGGGCTGGAAGGGACATTTAAAAGCTATCTAGTCCAACCCCCTGCCATGAGCAGAGACATCTTGAACTAGAACAGGTTGCTCAGAGCCTCATCCAGCTTGGCCTTGAATGTCTCCAGGGATGGGGCCTCCACCACCTCTCTGCGCAACCTGGGCCAGGGGCTCACCACCATCAGCATAAAACATTTCCTCCTTATACCTAGTCTAAACCTTCCCTCTTTTAGTTTAAAACCATTACTCCTTGTCCTATCACAACAGGCCCTGCTAAAAAGTCCCTCCTCATCTTTCCTGCAGGCCCCCTTTAAGTACAGGAAGGCCACAATAAGGTCTCCCCGGAGCCTTCTCTTCTCCAGGCTGAACCCCCCCAGTTCTCTCAGCCTGTCCTCACAGCAGAGGGGCTCCAGCCCTCCCAGCATCTCCGGGGCCTCCTCTGGCCCTGCTCCAACAGCTCTGTGTCCTTCTGCTGTTGGTGCCCCAGCGCTGGAGGCAGCACTGCAGGGGGGTCTCACAGAGCAGAGCAGAGGGGCAGAATCCCCGCCCTCGCCCTGCTGCCCACGCTGCTGGGGATGCAGCCCAGGCTGTGGGGGGTTTCTGGGCTGCCAGTGCACGTTGCTGGGTCATGTGCAGCTTTTTATCCACCAACAGCCCCAAGTCCTCTCAGCAGGGCTGCTCCCCATCCTTTCATCCCCAGCCTGTGTTGATAATGGGGCTTGCCCTGATGCCAGTGCAGAACCTTGCACTTGGAAGCTGCCCTCATCTTGCAGAGCTCCTCTCCCAGCACTTCTGGAAGCATCAAAAAGTTTCTTGGAAATGAAAAAGACAGCTAGAGGTCAGCTAGAGGGCACTGGTTGTCCACTAGTATGTTCCTCAAGTCCCCATCCTGCTTCCCCGTAGCAAGTGCCAGCAAGGAAAGTATAGACAGAAGTCCAGAGCAAGGCAGGCAAGTAAGGTACCTGGCGTATGGTGATTAAGTTGGACCTGTGATTACACCTATAAATTGCTTAATTTGTTTTCCTGTTTGAGGATCAGCTGCAATTGCAAGCAAAGAAATCACAATTTAATGTCTACATAGAACATTGGTGTCGGATGCAAAACCCCCTGTCAGCTCTAAGCAGGCTGCTCCATGAGCAAGGTGAACCATTACTTTTGTTCTTTTCAGAACAACTACTGTTTATGTTCCAGAGGCAAGCAATCTACTTATCACTTAAGCTTTCTTGTTAATGAGAAAGCTATAAAAAAAAAATCTTATATTAGTTATAATCAAGACTGTCACAGAACTTTTAAAAGTTTTTTTAAACAAACAGATCCAGTAAAAAGCATCAGGTAGAAATTTATTAGTTGTACTTCACAGTAAGATTCTTTTTATAAGGGATTAATACATGATTAAGGATTACTTTAGTAAGTCCATTTATGTAAATGTATATTTTTGTTATTTTAATATAACATATAATACATATTTTAATGTATTTTAATTTTAAATGTTATTTAAATATGTATTTTATTTAGGAAATCCATTCTTTTAAAGTTTGATCAATAATGTCATATCATATCTTACAACACATCCAAAATTACCGTAATATATAACCCATAATAACTTCTGCTGATTTGATTGTAGCCTCACGGAAACACATACTACTTTTGGGTTTAATTCCTGGGTTTAAGATTACGATTAACTCTTTCCAATCCAATTATGAATGGAATCTTACTATAATATGTGACAGCAAGGATTGCCTTCACAGGCAAAACTATTAGAGGTATTCAGACTTCAAGTGATTCATATTTCATTTGGTGCTGAACTGTCTCACAACACATGAAGGGAAAAAGTAAATCTCTGTGAAAGTTTCTGAAGAAGGCCCTAGACAATTCATACGGACACAACAGGCCATGCATGTGAGTGGATGCAAATGCACAGTACTTTCAGATATGGAAAATGAAGTCATACCTGATAATATTTATAATAGGCATAGTCAACAGCTGTTCCCACAGCTTTTCTTTGTCCTTCTCTAAGAGTAACTGGTGCAAGGATATCTGCACCAGCTTCAAGCAGCTTATCAACCTGAAGAAAGCAAATCATTACACATCCAAGCAAAAAGAAAACCTTCCCAAAATATTACATTCACTTCGCATCTAAAGAAAGAGGACTGAGCATCGGGGCTTAACCTCTATTTGTGAGACTATTTTGTGCCCCAAACCATGTATTTCTTCTGCCCCTTTACAGATAATGATGAATTGTCAAACCTAAATGTGTTTTTTAAGTAAAAGCTTCTTGCAGGCAGTTTGTATTTGTTTCTGGATATCTCACAATCTTGCAGCAACAAATGAAGCAGGGCCAACTAGTGAGGGAGGGGGAAGAAGAGAACCCAGCTGGGGAAATTGCCTCTGCTCCCAGACCCCTCAGCTCCAGCCTTCCTCACCTCCACTCTGAATGAGATCAGCCCTGCGCTCCCTGGGATGAGAAAAACTCCAATTTTCACAAGGCCAAACGCTGCCATAGATCAGAAAGTGGACTCATCACAAGTGGTATTGACCACTTTACAATAACAACCAAACACAACGCATCTCTCTTCATGCGGATGCTGGTTGTGTTTATAAATAAGGTAACGGTCAGATTTGACAGAGCTGTGGGTGCTACAACCATCCCATTTGACTGTTTTTCCTCTTCTGCACAAAGAGGTTATCATCCTCTTTTCTCAAACATGAAAAGTAATTTCCATACAAAACCCCTGTGCCTCAGGACGGAAACAAACAGTATTAGGAACAGAAACAAATTAATTGTTTTGGAAAAAAAAAATCAGCTTACCCTTAAAGAGAAAGGGGACTCAACGTACCTGACAAAAATTAGCTTTTCTAAGTTTAAAAAAACAATAAGCACACAAATGTTATCTTACCAAAGCAATCCTCTGTGCTGTCGTTCTCTGCTGTTCATATGCCGTACTGACAGCTGCACAGAGGGCACTTCTTACTGTTCCACTTAATGGCAGATTTGGGTCAGCCCCATGTTTGAGGAGTTCAGCCACTGCCTGCAAATGTGCATATGCAAATGTGACAAGTTAGTGACTGGAGAAGCCATTACTGACAGTTCTACAAGAGAAAAGTGAGACCCTAGCCAGATCAGTCAAGACCCTAAAGCTTTACAGTATTTACCACAGCACACTTGGCATATCTGCTGGTATTTGTTGTAGCTTCAGTAGCACACAAAAATTTAGTCCAGCAGACAGTAGTTTTCACTTCTTTTAGCCTGCATCGTAATGTCACCATGGAATACTTTACCAAACAACAGTATCAAATACATGAGAGGCTAGCTTTAAAAGTCACCTGGCCTGATTCATAAAGTGTATTTTTTTTTAAAAAATGCTTTACCACAAAGATAAGGATTGGATAGGTTGATCACTTACAGCCTATTAGATCATTACTTCATCAGACGTTAGCCTCTGAGAAGGTCGGAGAATCAGAAGAAGTTGCTGGATATGGGACTTTCATTCAAAATCATGAAGTTTATATTTTTGTGTTGCAAGAAAACACTTTTGCCCAGAAAAATACCAGAACTGTCTTAAAAGTTATGAAGACCGTGTAAAGAAAAAGGTTCCGTTTCAAACACTTCATACAGAATCTATTTTATGTTGTATGCAGTTGTAGACACTTCTATTATAACCTCTTCCATAGTCCACACTCTAGCTCCATATTATATTGCATCCAGTTTTATTTTTATAGGTATTTGATACCCTTCCAACCTTTGCAGCGAAAGGAATATAGTTAAGGAATAACAACATACAGCAGATATTTTCTATTGTGTTCTACCATTTATCCTATGTAAAGTATAAATTTTGTAGTGACAGAACAAAAGGTAGAATGCTGATTTCATCAAAAATACTGCAAAGGGTTTCCCCTTAGCTTTGCTCATGGCTGTGTTTCCAAGAGAATGCTTCTCTGGATTATTTGTGTGCTTTTGTACCGGAGAAAAATAAACAGGGGAGCAGAAATCACACTCCAACCCTGCCTCTTTCAGCTTACCTGAACCGCTAGGCTACAGTCAGTCACACTTGTCCCCCTACAAGTGTTCTTGCCATGGCCTTGTGTGCTGGCTGCAAAACATCTGAGCTCCATGGGGAGCCAGGGTGCCATGCTCACCCCATCACTCTCCTGCCTTGCTTTCCACAAAGAACATGAGCCAGGAGCCTGGACACACCGAGGTCTATTCAAAGAGAGGTAGAGCACTGCAGACACATCTACTTCATCACCTGCTTTGGCTGCATATCTTCTCTTGCACCGTCCCAACTGCTGTGGACTTGCTTTTGTGGGCCCAGTGTGGGCAGAAGGGACTCCATTCCCTGCTCGGGAAGACAGCTAACTTCACACACTGAATTCCAAGGTGTGAACTTTAAGCCTCATCTGTGGAGTGCTAAGCTTCATTACAAGCAAATCCTTTCTAAGACTGATCATCAATCTTTTCACAGAACAGCATACTTCTTACCATCAGTGGCTACACTTTTGTCTTAGACGCAGAAGCAAGCGTTTTGGATTGCTCTGGGCAGGGAGGCAGCCTGTAAGAGAACTGAATGTTCTTGTGATTCATAAAATGAACGCAGTTCTCCAAATACTAGTCCCTTCTGTGTCCTACCCAAATATTTCTGGCTATCTCATACTATAGTCCTTTAGGACTCCTCTAGTTCAGCTCACAATACATCCATAAGTTTGAAAGAAAAATAAAAACTTTATTATTTTCACTGAAAATGTATGATTGCAAGCAGCACTCATTATGTAGTTTGGCTGTCATCAGAGAAGGCAGACATGAATGGAGAAGTACACCCAAACAAAATGAAGGAATTTAAAGATGCTTACCAAGTCATTCCCACTGGCAATTGCTAAGGAAAGTGGTGAATGGCCATTCCACAATGTGTTTGGATTTGCCTGATGTGTTAAAAGGAGGCGGATAACATCTCTGGCATGCTTTATAGGCAAGTGCAGGGGGAAAAGGCAGAATTAGATCATAATAAAGTTAACTTTTTAATATTGAATAATAATAGTATAATTAATAAAATGAGCAGCATAAAACACATTCAAACCTTTCACCTAAACTACGATGTTATAGACAAATACACATCCACTGTCTCATGACTGAGAACCCCAAGCATAGTGGTGTTATACATGAAACCTCTTCACAACCAGATTATCAAATCTCATTAATCCTGCCACCAGAAGGAGTGTGTAGGTTTGCTTCTGAAGAAGATCTCCTCTCTCAAATACCTTTCTCCAACTTTATGCATCCCAAATCTGATAGAAGAATGTTACTATAGTAGAAAATCAAATCCACAGACGTTAGTGCATGCCAAAACTAAGACTGTCCAACTTCAAATTGGCCTTGTGAATGATTACACTGTGAATGATTACTTGTGAATGATTAGTCAATGGAAACTTGACTAAAGGGGTTTCTCTTGTCAAACAGAACTCCGAAGATTTAAGAAATACTTTTTTTCCCTCAAGTGCTAGTAGATTTTTAATCAGTACAACACTAATAATTCAGTAGAAAAGTAGTTTATTCCTGGTATTCAGTCAGCTTTTTATAGAGGGATAAAACATCTTCACTGCCGAGTTATGTCATTTGAGATTAGCTTAGAACTGCTCCCTATGAGCAGAGCCTCAGATGCTGTGTTCTTACCTCACTGTTATCCTGTCTTTCACATGCAATATGCAATGCACTCCTTCCACCTTCTTCAGGGACAGGACCACTATAGGAGGAAAAGTACCCTTGTGGTGGTCCTGCTTCATTTTTCAGTTGCAAAGTGACACCACCTGTCAAACTGGCTTCTCTGGCTTGACGCTGAGGAATCTAAGTGAAATGATGTGCACATTTACAACATAGCTTCAAGACAAGTTAACAGAAAATAAACTTGCCTGGTCACCCATTGGTCTGGGTCTCAATCATGGACACGACTTGTTCAGCCCCCAAAAAACAACAGCCACCCTTTTTCTACTTTTATCTCTACATTCAGGTCTCATCTGCTAGACTGCTTTCACACTTCACTACGAAGTTTAATAAAACCACTGGAGAAGTCTAGGGAAGGCAAATTTGAGAGATATATGTTAATAACTTTTACTGGGCCAAACGATACAGTGTAGGGAGTGGGAGGGAAGAAGCAAGCTTTCAGGCACAAAGGGCCTGCCTTGAATCAAGCTCATTCACGTGTCATTCATTTAAGGTCTATGAATGTAGAGTCACCAGATCAATATAAAAAACAAAAGTGATATTTGAGAAAGTAACTCTTGCCTACACTGTGTCTGGGCATTCTGTAACTAAGTATTGTTGATAAATAAGTATTAAGTTCTCCTGTTTACTACTTAAGGACAAAGTACTAAAATACAAACTGACAAAGCCATCTAAATCTCCCTGTCCTGCAGACATTCACCTTAGTCCTTGTCATGACAAGATAAATTCTATCAGTCTAGTTACATAAACCAACTCCTTTTTTAAATTATTGGGACCTGATGGTATGCCAGGGAGCTGGACAGTGTCATTGCAAGGCCAGTCTGGTCACCTCTGAATGGTCAGGGTGAGCAGGGGAGGTTTCTGAGGAATTTCTTTGCATTTCTGGCAAAATGGAAGGAAGAACCAGGGAACTACAAGCTGGTCAGCCTATGATGGAAAAATCTTCTGAGAAGCCATTTCCAGACGCACTATAGATAAGCACAGGTGAGTGGAAGCAGTCAGCATGTATTTGCAAAGGAGAAATCATGCCAAACACGATAGCCTTCTACAATAAGATAATCAGCTTGGTGAAAGACGGGAAAAGCAGTGAATGTTGTTTACCTTGACTTTAGCAAGGCTTTCAGCACTGTCTCCCATAACATCCTCCTAGAAAAGCTGGACAAGTATGGACTAGACAAATGGACAGTGAGGCGGATCATGGGTTGTGATCAGCAGCACTAAGTCCAGCTGTGCTATAGCCCAGGGGCAGATACTAGGGCCAATACTATTTAACATCTTCATTAATGCCCTTAATGCTGGGACAGAGTACACCCTCAGCAAGTACACAGATGATACAAAACTGGGAAGAGTACTTTAACGCACCACACAGTTGTGCTGATTTTCAGAGGGACCTGGACAGGCTGGAGAATTGGGTAGAGAGGAATCTTACTAAATTCAACAAAGGAAATTGTTTTATTCCTCCCCTGCACCTGGGAGGAATAACTCCAGGCACCAGTACACACTGGGGGCTGACCACCTAGAAAAAAACTTTTAGAACAGGACCTGGAGGTCCTGGTAGACAAGTTGAACACGGGCCTGCAGTGCGCACCTGCAGCAAATAAGGTCAACAGCATCCTGGGCTGCGTTAGGAAAAGTGCTGCCACTGGAACAGGTTACCCAGAGACATTGTGGAGTCCACACCCTTGGAGATGCTCAAACCCAATTGGACTAGATCCTGAGCAACCTGCTATAACTGATCCTGCTTTGAGCAGGGTTATTGTTCTACACAATCTTCAGAGGTCACTTCAAATCTTTCAGCTGTTCTGTAACTACAGGATTTTGTTACTAAAACTTAAAGTAATTTCTCAGGTAACAAATGCCAGAAACGGCACGTATTGCTGGTATAGTTCATCAGCAGTAGAGAATTATCATCAAAAATGGTAACTCTAAACTAAAAAGTGCCAAAAAAGTCTACTGCTAAACTGGCCTTCTGCAGGAGGCACAGAGAATCCTGCAGGAATCTATCAAAGACAGCCTGGGTTCAAGGAAAAGAGAAATAAGGAAAGAAAAGAAATATTAGGCCAGTTCCATAGAGATGAAACAAGCAAGTCTCATCACAGACATACCTGTTTCTGTAGTCGTATCTTCAGGCATTTGTACTGGACTACACACAAGAGCCTTCTAAACTCTGCTTTATATATAGCATGATAGCAAAATGTTCTGGGGCACCAAAATCAGAAGGATATGTTTACTGCAACCCAATACTATAGAACACAAGTGGCTTTTTCTTTTTTTTTTTTTTTTAAGATTCTTTCAGGGAAATGCAAAGATTTCACTGTGAAATCAAGCAGGCAGGAATCTCAACTCCCTGCTTAGGTCCTGTCCAATCTGAATTTCAACAGCTGAAAGAAGATGAGCTCAAAAAGCAACATACCTTGTCTGGACCATGTGTCTTATTTCCATCTTCCGCCCTTGCATTAAGATCTGGGGCAGAATGCAGGAGGTATTGTGTTATCTGGACCCCTTCCTCCCCAGGAATTGAGGCAGCTATGTGGAGAGGAGTTAACCCCCCTAGCTGAAAAAACAAACATAGCGTTAAGACTCTCATTTATCACAAGCAGCACTTCAACAGCGCTAAATATTTTTTCAAAGAATAATCCAAGCTCACTCTTCCCACATGCTGTGTCTCACAAACAGCCACCATAAACCCAGAGCCTAGAGTTATAGGACTGTGGAACACTAAAGGTCCCAGACACTAAGCCTACTAAATATCACAACAGCTATTACCAATTTGAGGAGCAGCTTCACAAGTACTCCCCAGCCACTCAGAAACTTGGCAACCAGGAAATATAATGATAAAAAAAAACACTTGGAGAGTAAGGAGCTTTGAGTTCTTTCTATGAAAAAAAAAAAATCTTTGAACAGGATAATCACTTTAAACAGTTTTCTGGCCATTCTAAAGGTGATTCTGATATGCAGGGTATTTTACAGTAGGACACTGAAGCTTCAGCACACATCTACAATCCCACATTATGAATTATAATCCAGTAAAACCTTGGATGGAAGCCGCACATCAGCCCTGGCTCCCCTTTCTAAGAGGAGTTTCACTGCTTCCGCATCTGCAGCTTTAACAGCAAAGAACAGAAGATGTGGTGGGACCCAGGATGCATTGGGATCTGCACCTCGACGAAGCAGCAGCTGGATTGTTTCCCATCTCTTCTGTCGTCTAGAACTGACATGGAAAATACCAGAATAACGTATTAGCACCTTCCAAGAAAACTCTAAAAGCTAGTGAACTAAAATGACTCCCACGTAATAGACATGAAAACTGTCACTTAGCAGAGGGAAGACATGGCAGTCTTTAGGGACACATCAAACTGCCCTACACCACCGAGGCAACAACAGGGGACCACACTGCCAGTGTATCTCAGCCCTCTAAACTAAAGGAGTAGCATGCAAAGCAGTCCCTGCGGTCATGAAAAGCCCTTGTGTGGGAAACAGACAGGCAAAGCTAGGCAATGTTCTCTGCATCTCCACCAGTCACTCACCTATGACTTGTAAACATTTGGTCTTAGACTTGTTTAATGAAAGACAGAGACTCCTCCTTCCTGCCATCAAAGACTCCTTGGAAGGTTCCTTCCTCAATCACACCTCATTCATCCATCCCAAGAAAACAAAGGTACAGTGTTTCCCTTAAACAAAAGCTGGAACAGGAGCTATGCTAGACTAGGACAGTATATTTCAGGTGCCATCTATATTTCCATGGAGCCAAACAATCCACACACGCACCCAAAAAAGAAATCTGATGCTACCAAAGGAAAAAGAAAAAAAAAGGGCAAACAGCACTTGGAAATCACCCATAAACTCCATCACAAAGTGTTCTCAACAGACTCTCATCTTTTCAGGCATGGTATTAACTCAGCTTTACCCACAATGGATCTTTATATTCCAATGAACAACATGCAATATGCACAATATTTCAGACAAGAATAATCATGGGAGGTGGGAGGATGTGCCACAAAAGTAACATGTAAGGGGATGAAGGCCAGAAAGCCAACCAGGAAATTTCAGTTTGCGAGTTTTAAGATATCAAAATTACCTACACTGCCATATAACCCAACACAAAAATTTCATCATCTTTGGTGACTGCTCTGTAAGCAAAGCAAAAAAGCAAAATGTGGCCCTTTCAAAGATCCACAAAGGGTTGACACTGCTGAACAGACACTTGCAGAAAACAACTAACAAGTTCATATACAGTCAAGACTTCAAGAAATGAAATTAATATATTCTCCTTCCCTACATCTACACTACACTCCCAAGTGTCCATTGCATGTTTAGCAGCTTTTCACACTCCGCTAACATGAAATCTTATCTTGTTCAAGCATGACGTCCTTTGCTGGAACTACACTTTTCAACGGGAATCTTTGCCCACTGCTGACACGAACTACATTAGAGTGTATAAACAATGAGTGGTTTCTACTGGCAAACAAGATTTACCCAGTTAGACAAACAAAAAGTATCTTTCCCTGCAATGGATGAATACTTCTGTGAAATATGTGAAATACTGTTACCTTCTTTATACAAACGGGTTTATGAGAGTTGGTCTCCCCTTTATAGTGCATGAGACTTACTCTGAGATAATGTCTTCAGCCACATTGACTGTTTCTGAGGATTCTGATTGTTCATTCCACTTCAAGATTTTAAAAAAGAAAGAGGTTACAAAATCAAAAAAATTCCTCTTCCAATGCATGATTCAGCATATTAACAGATCAGAACAGTAACACCATACAGCATATAATAATGGATTTTTGTTAACAGCTGTTAGGGAAATCATTTAGAAGTAATTTGTAACTGAGTTTAAAAAAAAAATCTCTTAAAATAACGGAATATTTTTCTTGTTCATTTTCCATAATGTCTAGGATATATTTAGAAGAGCTAAAAGTTTTTTCCAGTATACATCACCTAGCTTAAAAGAAAAAAAAAACCTGATGAAATAAAACAAGACACAGATTTTCAAGCTGCATACCTCATTTCCAACAAGTTTCCTCAAGGCATAGGCCACTACCTGTCTAGCCTCATATGAAAGTCTCAGCAGCACCCTTCCATTTCTAGGCTCCACTGAAACATTTCAAAGACCACACAGTTCCCACCCAGACCCCTTTTTTATCTGTTTTCTCATCCTGGCTGGTGATTCCTGACACCCTTGCTTTAATTTTTTTTACCATTCCCATGTTTGCACTCTTACAGTCTTTGCATGTTCCTGCATAGGAAGTTCAGAACTGGCATTTCTCTTCCAGGGATATGACTCTTCCTTTGTGAGCACTCCCCAAGGATCAGCACACTTCTGACTGTACAATTGCTTTTTACTAGCCACCTCCATGATGCCAGGAGGATTATGTAGTACCAGCAGAATTACCTACATCCTACTGTTCTACTTACGCTTTTGTAATTCCCATCAACTGTCCCACTGGATCTTCATTGTGTTAAACACCTAGCCAACATGGCTTCACATCTCTGCTAGTGATACAGCATCTTATTTCAATTGCAGAGTAAGCTTGTAACTGCACCGGAGTTCAGTCCTTTGAGATAGGAGTTAGCTGTGAGTGTAGAGATTATTCTACAACCTCAGAGTGCAAAATGCATAAAAGTTCTGACTTTTTCTTAGGAGTATACACAGTAAATTTAAAAAGCAAGCTTACATCTTGAGGAAATAATACATTATGATCCTGTCATTTTAGATTAGAAGTAAACGAACCTTGTAACTGTGCAAGCTCCTCTCGGCAATATTACCCTTAAATGATTCTTCTGGATAAAAGAGAATAAAGCACATGGAGAGAGCAGATAATCCTTCATCACTACACTTATTCACATCAGCTCCACTATCAAGAAGAAGATTGACAACATCATTGTGCGAATGAACCTGTAAAGGGAAAACAACCATATTTGCACATATATGTACACACTTTTAACTTTTGACATGGAAAGAAATGACAACACAGTTTGAAAGTAGGCATGCTCTACACTGCATATCTAATTCAAATTTTTATTTCCCACAAAACAAAAACACAATACAGAACCATGTCTTACAGGGTTCAGAACACGCTTTTTCAGCTAATGTTTAACTATGGGATTTCACAGGAATTCAGTGAGGATTCACGCACAGGAAGAGATTAAAAGTGACTGAGATGGCTACAGGAGAAATACAGTGTTCTCAATTTGCTAGCCATCTACAATGAATGCAAAGTATTGAGGTAGATGAAAAGGGTCTGAAGAAAAAGGCAGGGAGGGCAGGATATCACCCCCCTCCTATAAAAACTGAAGTTGTTGCATGCATGGTTTCTAGTCACCACCACTTTTCAGCAAAAAGAAAACAATTATGTCTGAATCAGTTTTCAATTAGGAGAAAATATAATAAAAGCGCAGTCACATCCAAGAACATAGATCTAGTCCACTGACATTTGAAAGCAACTCTAACATTTACTGATGGGCTTCTTTTAGGTTATTTATTTACTGTGGGGTTTGGCACGATATCAGTCATTACAGGCACTAGTCATGTCACACCGCTTTTCTGTTTCTCCTGTTTACTGAACATTCCTTTCATACTGTGTAATGAAACAAGAGAAAAATTTAATCCGGCCTACTATACCAGGGATTTTCTCATCATGTGGTAAAGAGTTATGCTTAGAGTCTTACAGCAGCAGCAGCAAGTGCTGTGTATCCATGTTTGTCAGCTACGTCAGGATGAGCAAGCCCATTCCTCAGAACCGCATAGACCCCATCATAGTCTCCTCTTGCTGCTTTCTGAATTAGCTGCTCTGAGGCAAGTTCCCTGGGGCCTGGAGGCCCATAAGTACTGCGGGAGCCACTGAGAATGAGGTTGACATCTGAAGTGAACTCCCTTTGACAGCGCCTAGAAAAGGAGAAAAAAGCATGGTGCATTTAAACAGCTAGGTACTCTTAGACCACTATGGCAATTAAAGAAAAAAGACACCAAGAAAAAAATAAGGCCAGCTATCATTTTAAGAACTATTTCAGATAGTGTAAGTTTGCTTACATTAATGGCAGAAAGGCAAACCAGTGTATGGGTTACTGGCAGCAGCATATAGATTTTCGCTACAGAGGAGTTAAAAAATATCCAGCCACGAAACATCTACTAAAAAAAGAAAACAAAATCTAACTACCACGTTTTTCTATGAACCAATTTATCATGCACATTCATGACATCTGTTTAGGATTTAATTTCCATCACCTGCTTTAACAATGACTATAAAATATGTATAGGTAGCTTGTGATCCTATCAAAAAAACAAAGAAAGAAATCCTCTGTGGGGCCAAAGAGCATCTCCACGTACAAGTACCAAGCTCCATAAAAACTGACATGTAGTTGGCAGTTCTACTAGCTGTAGACTTGCTGCAGCATGTTTTGTATAGCCTTAAAGGTGAACAAGAGTCAAGACAACCACAAAAAGGTATCACTGGCCAGAGTTTCAATGCTTCTGAAAATCTGGCTCTATGCGTCTCCATATTTCTACCTCTACACAAGACACTACACTCTTGGAACAGGGAAGGTCAGAACAGGTCTCGACAGCCCTTGCCTCCTAATCCCTTTCAAAACTGGACTTCCAGAAACTCTGACATGCTAATGAGTAATGAGACTATTTTTATAGGTGTAACCAGGGTGAAACTGATGTTTAAGTAAAAGGAATAAAATTTGTGAATTGAGAGATGAGTATGTTGTTTTTTTCTTTTTCTGCCAATCCTCATTGGCAACTTGTAATCTCAAGGCCATAAAAAACAATCATCTGGAGTGCAGCTTTTATCCTGCAACATCATTTTGAAAATCATGAACACTCATGGATAATAATTTCTAAAAATCCACACTTAATAAACAAATCATCAACAGTTACCTGTGCTTATAAACATGCATCTGCATTCTAACGAGTAGAGGGGTTACATTTGCAACAGGCCATGGATCTTCCTCAGGCAGCTTTGGGGTGTTCTGAAAATACCAAGCATCACACTCTTCCAGGAAGGAGCGTGTCAAAGTAAGATGATCTGTGTTACGAGAATATGCAAAGACTCCTTCAGGAAAAATATCCTTATCATCAAAAGGGAGATGTTTATAGCTACGGAGAAACGGGTCTTCCTCAACTGAAATATACTTCTTTTGAGAACTGTCATCAATGTATTTGTAGTGTGCTGGATAATCCAAGAGAGAAAAATAACCAGGTACTTCAGTACATAGTTTAATTAGATGATTCCTGAGCCACAAACCAACGTCCCGACAGCCATCTGGATAGCTCTCAATCCCTGGTCCAAATCGCTCATCAGTTTTGTACAGCCCCTTAAGAAACAAGTAAACTCATTAGTATCAGTCAGAGACCAAACAAGTCTGGTTTCTATTTAAACTAATCTGTCTGGTTCTGGCCTTACTCGTCCACTTCCTAGTGACAGAACAATAACTGCTGAAGCCAATCTGAACAGCAAAGCTTTCATGTTCACTTTGGTCCATTTAATAGCAAACACAAGTCTTCCAGCCCAGGAACAGTGGAAGGCCCTAAATTTAACTACAGTGGGATGTAATGTTTGGATGAAACTTCCTGATGGGCTTAGGGCCTGAGCAAGATTTTCTTTTTGTTTTTATTTTCTTGTTACCTGAAATAAAAGCTCTCAAAACCAAAAGTAGTTTAGAGAGGAGATACTGCTTTATTCAGTGTCGGGTCTAGGGGGAAAACCCACAAATCTAGCACACTTTACTGGGGATATTCACCCATTATTTATACACAAAAGATTCTCATTATTCCGCCTACCTAACACATAACTCCACCTAGGCTTACATATTCATTAGGATGACCAAATAGTCTTTTTGCACATGCGTATCAAATTTTGCTGCGTCGTCAAAACACTTCTGCGCAAGCGTGAGTGTCTCCGTAGTCGTGTGGGTAAGGAGACTCTTCCTCACGTTATCCTTTTAAGGTATTGAGTCAGCACAGTAAAAGTTTACTGTAAGTTTGCCAACTTCTTGAGGATGATAAGGATGTTCCTTGAAGTAGCCCCAGCTCTGTCCTAATTGGTGTAGGAGTACATACTTGACGCATAAAAGAACCTCAAAGTGATTAACTACTTCTTGTTATCCCATCCTTGGTGATTAGCTATTTCCGGCTGTCTCCTCATTATCACTATCTGTAACATCAGCTCAGAGACTAATTATTTTCTCACACAGTAAGAAGGTTAGTAGGAAACAAACAACATTTTAGTTAGCACATGGTTATAAACACAGCAGAAGTCTGCCTTTGGTAACACTGTGACGAATTTTAGATTTATTTTCCAGGCTGCTACCTTTCAGGCCAGGAGAGATTTTTGGTTAGCTTTTCCTACCTAATCAAAACAAACACATCTGACACACATCTACACAGACACAGAATCTGGAATTGACAGTTATTTCCTTTCTTACAATGGTTAACTAAATTTAGGATATCTACAGCCTTGCAAGGACCACAAGACATGCCAACAGAAGAGGCTCAGTAGCAAATAAAGCACTACAGGACAGGAGTTTTAGTCTTCCTATAAGGGTATCCTAGTTTGGCCACGACACTATGATAAGTAAGGCATGAGCATTACCAAATTTACGCAGACTCATGCATGTCTGGATCACCCATATGTGTTCTTGAACCCACCTGTTCAAGACAAGTTCAAACTAAGCTATCACAACCTCAAAACAGCTATCTGGAGCAAAAATTAGCAACTTCACATTGAGCTGTTTAGCTACAAAGATGAAGGAGCAGGAGGAAAGCACTACCACTGGCAAGAATAAAATTCTGAGTATGGTTATGATCTGAAGCTTCTCTATTTCCCCCCTGTGCTTTAGATTATGCATCATATACTCTCCTTAATTAGCACCACATTAACAACATGCAGCAAGAATGCTATGTTGTTGTTGATCACCTCAATGCAAAGACTGTTATGTTGTTTTTCTATATGTTTTATATTATTTGACAAATTGCAGAGCTACCCAGGGACTCAGTAGGAACGGGTGGGCAGTGTTCCCCTATGCTTGGGACTTTTCAGATATACCTTCTAACAAAGAAGCTCTTAGAAAACAAGATTTCCAGCTTCTACTAGCAATATCAGGTCTGAAAATGATGCAAAACAGGTAACTAGCTACCTGGACAGTTCAGACTGCTGTCTACCTCCACAGTTTCTTAAAATGCAGTATTTTTCCAGTTTCATATTGCTGGCATCCTAATATGCCTTTTGAGAATACTAACTAACAAGCTCTTCATCAAAGAAGATGACTAAATACTGAATTCTTATACGTTAGATACCAGAATGGGAAACTTTTCCAGGCATCAGTTTTTTAGTTCTGGACAGACGGTATCACATCACAGGGCTAGAAGGAGGATCCAGGGAACTACAGGCCGATCAGTTTGTCCTCGGTGCCAAGGAAGGTTATGGAGCAGATCACCTTGGGTGCCATCACATGGCACATACAGGACAACCAGGCGATCAGGCCCAGTCACCATGGGTTTATGAAAGGCAAGTCCTGCTTGACTAACCTAATCTCCTTCTATGACAAGGTGACCCACTTAGTGGATGAGGGAAAGGCTGTGGATGTTGTCTACCAAGACTTTAGTAAAGCCTTTGACACTGTTTCCCACAGCATTCTCCAGAGAACTGGCTGGTCATGGCTTGGATGGGCGTATGCTTTGCTGGGTAAAAAACAGCCTGGATGGCTGGGCCCAGAGAGTTATGGTGAATGGAGTTAAATCCAGTTGGCAGCTGGTGTCAAGTGGTGTTCCCCAGGGCTCAGTATTGGGGCTTGTTCTCTTTAGTATCTTCATCAATGACCTGGATGAGGGGATTGAGTGCACCCTCAGTAAGTTTGTAGGTGACACCAAGTTGGACAGGAGCGTTAATCTGCTTGAGGTTAGGAAGGCTCTACAGAGGGATCTGGACAAGCTGGATCGATGGGCCAAGGCCAATGTTATAAGGTGTAACAAGACCAAGTGCCAGGTCCTGCACTTGGGTCACAAAAACCTCATGCAACCACTATAGACTTGGGGCAGAGTGGCTGAAGAGCTGCCCGGCGGAAAAGGACCTGGGGGTGTTGCTCAACAGCCGGCTGAATATAAGCCAGCAGCATGCCTAGGTGACCAAGAAGGCCAACAGCATCCTGGCCTGTATCAGGAATAGTGTGGCCAGTAGGACTAGGGACATGATCGTCCCCCGCTGGTGAGGACGCACCTCAAGTGCTGTGTTCAGTTTTGGGCCCCTCACTACAAGAAAAACACTGGTGCATGTCCAAAGAAGAGCAACAAAGCCGGTGAGGGGTCTAGAGCACAAGTCTGATGAGGAGCGGCTGAGGGAGCTGGGGGTGTTCAGCCTGGAGAAAAGGAGGCTGATGGGAGACCTTCTCGCTCTCCACAACTGCTTGAAAGGAGGTTGTAGAGAGGTGGGGGTCGGTCTCTTCTCCCGAGTAACAAGCGATAGGATGAGAGGAAATGGCCTCAAGTTGCATAAGGGGCGGTTTAGATTGGATATCAGGAAAAATTTCTTCACCGAAAGGGTTGTCAAGCATTGCAACAGGCTGCCCAGGGAAGTGGTTGAGTCACCATCCCTGGAGGTATTTAAAAGACATGTAGACATGGTGCTGACGGACATGGGTTAGTGGTGGATTTGGCAGTGTTATGTTCACAGTTGGACTCGATGATCTTAAGGATCTTTTCCAACCTAAATGATTTGATGATTCTATGATCATGTCTTTCAGTATTTCCCCATGCAAAAATTGAGTACAGCAGAAGCTAAGCTGTTGAAAAGACTGCCCTAACTCATTGGAGATCAAAGCATGACAAATTTGCTCTAAAGAACCAAAACAATAAGGGAGCTGCTTGAAAAAAACCCACACCCAAATTTTCCTGTACTTATGCTGATATTGAAAGGCAAGGAAATCACAGTATTAAAACAGCATTTTTCCCGTTACCTGAAATTTTCTGCCATCCTTCCATTCCAGGGTCCCATAGCCTTCTAAGTGGCCAAGATAAAGAGCTCCTGTGAATTTGGAACCATCAGGCCAGTAGCAAATCCCCTTCCCATGGCGCTGGTCCATGTAGAACTGTCCCACATATTTCTGTAATCCACAAAAGAGGACAAAACAAGATGATACAACTGACAGCACAGGATAAGTGAAATGCTTCCTGACTGCAACAGAGCAGGACTAACAAGGTGCAGGAAACGGACACGTGAAGGGGATGAATCTGTTACACACTTAAGGAAGACTGGGCACAGTCTCAACTTAATTTTAGTCACGGGCTTCAAAACTCAGCCAGGATTCTACTAATTCCTCTAGAAGCTCTTCCATCATGTAGCAATCAGTAGTTCACACTACTTCAGCAGATGTATCTCGGCATTCATATCCCTGGATCCATGGCCAGATGATGCAGGCTAAACCAACATCTACTCAATCGTTCAACAGCTTTCATAAATACCTATATGCCAATACACATTTAGCACTCTGCATTCAAAATAGAAGGGAAATCAGCAGACCATGGAGTCCTCAATTATCAGATGCAGGTGAAGTGACTGGATTATTAAACCTTTACGCACCACTTGCTTAAAAGATAAATATGACTGCTACTCCAAAACTGCCACCTTACTCTTCAGTAGAGAGCACTGACAGAATTTCACATCATAGGTAAACATAGTACTGGACTGCATGAAAGTGGCAGATGCTAAGTCAAAAGGTTGTCCATAACCCCCTCTCTCTTCAGTGAAGAAAACTTTATCAAATCAAATTTCAGTCAAGAACAGTCAGATGAGCAGGTTGAAATTTGGTCAACTGGCATTGATTTCAGTCACAAACACTTTAAGGGTGTTCGCTATTTTGAAGCAAAATCAGACATTTGGAAGATCTTTCATGTTCTGGGAGGCAGCCCAGGCAGCCCTGCCTTTCACGACCCCTCTCCGTACACGGAGGCGATGCCGTAAGCTCCCCCACGGAGCCCCCAGGGCACCTCCACCCTGCGCCGGCAGACGGGGCCCAGCCAGTGCCTGCGCACCGCCGGTACCAGCCGGGGGACGGGCGGGCCCCGCCGCCGGCCCTCTGCGCCCGCCCCCGCGGGAGGCCTAGCCGGGCCCGCGGGACGATTGTACTCCGGAGGCGGAGAGGAGGCGCCTCCGCCGGCCCCTCTTCCCCCGCGCCCAGGCCCGCTGCCGCGCTCTCTGCCGGCGCCGCACCTCGCCGGCCCACGGCCCGCGGGACAGGCCCTGTCCGGGGCAAGAGCCGCAGCCGGCCGCCCTCGCCGCCTCTCTGCCCTCAGCCACCGGCAGACTGGAAACTCTGCCGGCGCCGACCGCCATGGTAGCCCCACCGGCAGCGCTCCCGACCCCGGCCGGTGGGATGCGAGGCCTTGCGTTGCCATGGACACCCGGGCGGGCCCGGAGCGGGGTAGAGAGCACGGCCCCCACGGCGGCGGGGCGGGGAGAGGCCCCCACGCGGGCGCGGCTGAAGGCACGGCGGTGCCAGAGGCCTGAGGAGCGGCCGCGGGAGGCAGAGGCCGCCGCCCAGGGGCAGGACCCCTCGCTCCCGGTGCTGTCTTCATGGGCCGCCCGGTGGGGCCGCGGGTGGAGCCCCGAGCCCGGCCCTCCTCACCCCCTTGCGCCCCGGCCCCTCGGCCGGCCCGGCCCCTGTCCCGGGCCGCTCGCTCCACTTTGTCCATGCTGGTATCTACCAAACCCACAGCATTTTCCCGATCGATTGATGAAGTCCAAGCTCCGGGTCAGCGAGAGCAGGACCGATCGTTATTTCAGCGCAAACAGCTGTCACGGAAATAAATGGGGTCGATGTCATCCCGGGTCACCAGCCGGCTGGGGCAGCAGCCTCCGCCAGCCGGGACTTAGCACTGGCCCACCATTAGGTTAGCGTGGGTTGTCTGTCTGTGTGAAAAAAAATTGTATTCAACCGAAATCCTCCAAAGTGCCAGATTTTCCAGCATTGTTAGAGAAGCCAACTAATCAGTTTAAGCACAGTCAATCTGAAGTTAAGTCAATACATGGCAAAGTTTTTCCTTAATCTCCACTGAGCACTAAACCCGTGAAATGGGCTTAAACAAAAGTCACTTAGCTGTAAAGACTTTAGATCTGCTTTTGTAATTCCTTTTTTTTTTTGATTGTTTATGAAAAACTTACAGTCTCTGGTTTAATTTTCAGAATCACATTGCACTCTGAAAGCAATAGACTGCACATGCAGTGCGGGGTGTGGAAGATGCCAAACAGTGACTATTTGCTTCAGACGTTTACAAGTGGAAATGCACTCACTCATCATCTGCTAAGTTCCGCTGGGCATATCATGTGGTATGAATTTTAGATCACCCAGCTTTCAAAGAAATCTGGAGTGTTTCTATTCAAGAAATATGGAGGAGTTTCTATTGTAAGTTGTAATGGGAGGTTATAGCTTATTAGAATGAAATTAGGGATAATTTGTTGTTGACAGAAAACTGCAGGACTAGAAGAGACCTGCTGGAATTTCATCATGATTATTTTTCTTTTTTTTTTACTACATTTTTCAGAGTCACAGACTGGCAGGGGTTGGCAGGGACCTCTGGAGATCATCTTGTCCAAACTCCTGCCAAAGCAGGGTCACCCAGAGCAGGTCGCACACGAATACGTCCAGGCGGGTTCTGAATATCTCCAGAGAAGGAGACTCCACACCTCTCTGCGCGGCCTGCGCCAGTCCTCTGGCACCCTCAAATTAAAGTTTTTCCTCATGTTGAGATGGAATTTCCCGTGTTCTGGTTTGTGCCCAATGTATCTTGTCCTGTTTCTGAGCACCACTGAAAAGAGTCCAGCCCCATCCCCCTGACACCCACCCTTTAGATATTGATGAGACGCCTTCTCAGTCTCCTCCAGGCTGAACATCCCCAGGTCTCTCAGCCTTTCCTCATCTGAGAGATGCTCCAGTCCTCTGATCATCATTGTAGCCCTCCGCTGGACTCTCTACAGTAGTTCCTTGTCTTTCATGAATTGGGGAACTTCATGTTGCATTGTAAAAGCAGTTAGATCTTTCACATCTTTATTCCTTTTTAAAAAGCAATAATATCACTGTCTCGGCAGAATTATAAATGGTTTTCATATCCATTTTCTCTTGTGTTAACACCTCTTCCCCTTTTAGTTCCTCTTGCCTGATGAAAATACTACACACAGTTTTGTGTGAGATCCTCTTTTAGTTTTGAGGCCAGAAATGAAAATGTTAGTCAAAATCAGTCCCACACTTGATCCTCAAGGGAGGTCGCTAACCACCTGTAGTCAGCTATACAGAACTCCGTTGAACATTGATATTTTTTATTTTGATTTATTGAGTTCCTCACCCCCTCCCCATATCCATCACTTACAGCATTTGTAAAAATGTGCGCTTTAACTGGAAGAAATTTTTTTTTCCAGTGCCCTGCACCAAATTTTTTACTGCATTCCAGAGACATTAGAGGTATTGCATCTCCCTTTACCCCGTCAAAAAGAGGTACTGGCTTGGCACAAGCTAGCGTGATAAATCGAAGTCACATTTACCACATTTGCAAAATGCTCCCCATACACACAGAGAAGATCAGGCCCCTTACAAAATGCAGCCAAGCTCTGTTCTTTTGAAATCAGGCCAGTAGATGGAGCAGTAAGTGCTCAATGGGAAGTACAGAAGGGTGCCAAGAGGAAATACAAGAATCCCTCTGCCTGTCGAGGGTCCCACTTGGGATAACCTTGCCCATCAGCTGACAGAGACATGCTCTTTGTGTCAGGTGGAGTGACAGCAAGTATAACTAGTAGAAGTAACCTGATGGTCTGGTGACAACTCCATTAGCCTGAGAGGTGGGAGAGGTGAGACTGAACCCCGTCCTCCTAAGGGAAGCTTTAAAGCTTACTCTTGGCACTTCTGCGATCAACATGCTGTACAAATATGACAATTCATTCTGTAATAACTTTTTTAAAAAAAATTCTGGGGAAAAAAAAAAGGATAAAAGTAGTTGACACTTTCATCACAAAATACCTGGGAGATATGTAACGTGTGAAGCCAAATGGATAGTTTGCATTTTGATTAATATCAGCATTTTATAAAGCCTCCTGGGCCCTCAAAAAATTCAGTTGTTCTAGGCAAGGTGCAACATGCTTGTATTTCTCTTTTCTTTCATTATAATCATCAGTTATATCAGTGCTTACTGTAACAGTAGTTTTCCAGTGAGCAACAGCCTGAATTAGGTGGTTGGTTTACTTTGAATTTTTTTTGTAACAAGCTGTTATCAGCATGGGGGCTGAACCAATACAGTCTGGTTTACAGTTGATCCATGAACTCTGAAACAGCTTCCAGTTCTGAAACATTTCATTCACTCTTTCAGGCAGCAGGACCCTCCCCAGTCCTTGAAGTCCGATACCGGGTGGATGCAGCAAATATAGCACAGCAGAGATCCCAAAGGAAAATGATATCAAAGTTCAAAATGCTGCTGGGGAAAACAGCACTTTTGAGTAATTGGGGTTAACATATCACTTTGTGCTCCTTTTCTGCTCTTAATGCTCCTCAGGGCAAGCAACCTGTGTTGACACTGCACCCTCTGCTTGCAGTGCTCCAGCTTTGTAAGGTCACTGTCTCTTTGCTTATCAGCAGTTCTAGGTCTGCATTGGTTAAAGAACTCCTTCCTCAAGAGGGAGATAATTTCTGTGTTAATACCTCCAGCCAGCAACCATTCCCCAGCCTTCTACAAGCCAGAAGTTATGTGGGAATGTGGTAAGGGCGCCAAGACCCTGCAGAGCTGCCCAGGGCAAGCACAGGAACCAGGCAGCAAAAGTTCACAGCACTGTGCCACCCAGGTTTGCCAGAACGTCTCTAGTTTGACTCTCCTGAAGTTTCTGTCTAAGCCTCCTTGTATTCATGCCATTCTTTCCCAGCCTCTTTCATCTGTAGAGCTCCCTGCCTCTGAAGGACCAGCTAATGCTTGCACTCTTGGGTATGTATGAAGTACAGCAGCTCTGAGTGCACAGCAAACGATTGGTTTCAGGGACTAAATCAACAACTTTGCTTATATTTTTGGCTACAGAAGATCTCAGGTAGAGAATATGAGCAAGCTGGAAAAGGAGGATTACCCTCTCCTTACTTGCAGTGCACCTGGAACGTCAAGTGTTTGAGAGCAGTGCTGGTTTTAGGACAGGCTTGGACATCCTGTGATGCCCTGTGCACCCAAATAACCGCTGCCTGCAGGGAAACCATAAAACTGTGCCCTCAAGTGTTCTGAAGGCCAGTGAGTCTATCAGCACATGCTCTCAATGACAAATTAGCTTACCAAGAGCTCTAAGCCAAATAAATGGTAACCAGAAAAACGGGTAGAGGGCTTGGGAAGGTTGCTGTATTAACTGTAGAGGGGTTTGGGTATGAGGAGAATTAGCAACATTGCAAGGAGGTTTTGGAGACAGGGGAGTGCTGGTTAGAAATTGTAGGGGCTGTAAGGAGAAGATTTTGGTAGTTGGGGAGAGTATTCTAAGGATGAATTGGAGTGATTCAAGTAAAAATTACAAGCTGCTGCTTTGAAGTTTCCATTCGGGTACTGCAGGGAGGTACCAGATGTTCCCTCCACATTTCATGACACTGGGAAACCCTACAAAGCCAAGACAAGCAAAGAGCATAGTTCCTGTAAAACTGTACCATCTTGCAGCCAAATGCTGACACTATAATTCATTTATCCTGAATCCGTACTCAACTCTTGTACGATTGAACTTGAGGATGCTTCCTATGAGACAAGCTAAGCAAGGAGCTTGAATCCTGTAAAAACAGAGGGAGCTGGTATCTCAAAAATCCCATTTTGCTCAGATAACTGCAATTAACATTTTTATTGAATACTGCATTACTACCTGATGCTGAAATTGAGCCAGGATAAAGCAAATAGCCTTCCTTTGGACCCTTTAAAGGGCACATGGCTTGCAGATTAACTCTTGTAGCACACAATTGCTATTTTGGTTTCAGGCCCTGCAATCTTTCAGAAAATACCCACACACAAAGCTTTCTCCAGAAAAAGAAATAATGTTTTAAATCCTAATTTTAAAGGAGAAATCGAGGTGTTCCAAATGGAAAGCATATGTCCTCTAGCTATGAAGCAGCATGTAGCTTGTTGTGCAGGCTCACAAGCTGGACTTTTGAGCCTGGAGCAAAAGGAAGCTCCCAAATGATGCTCCCAAACTCATCCCAAAAGATGCTTCACTGGCATGCCTCTGCTTAGCTGCAGCTCCTAGCGAGCACATATCTTCTCCAGTGAGGGGTCTTGTACCATGCTATTAAGAGATGCTGCCATACACTTATTTAGTTTTTTGTTATTCTTGCTGCTGTAGACCACCTATTTTGGTGATTTCTGAGCATTGTAATAGAACCAAAGAGCTGGAGAATGTCTTGTCATGTTTGTGTTTCCACTGTCAGTCCCCAGGGTGAGAAATTCAGCAGGGCTGTTGCTAAACAACAGGAAAAAGAAAACCTTAATGCAAAACATATTGCACGCAGCCAAGGCCATTTAAATCTCCTGTGGTTGCTCCTGGTAATGCCCAAGCCACATCAGCCTTGTTCCCGAGAGGTGCTGGCTCCTGGCAGGGCTCTTGGCTCTTCCCCAGGTTTCCCTGGCTCTGGGAACCCTGCTGTTTGCCTCAATCTAGTGCTCGGACACAGAACTTACCCTTGCTGCCACTGCGTTCCTCGCCAACTCGGTCAGTCCACAACACATAGCTATTTGCAAATCAAGAGCAAGATCCTGACTCAAGTCAGTGAGCAGCAGCCTACAAAGGTGCTTGGTGTTCAGTGATTCCCCAGATTCCAGTTTAAATAGGGTGTATCCGCATGGACAACATGAGACATTTGCAGATGGTGAAATCTGGGAGACAGACAAAGGGTACTATTACTCCTACAAACAGACAGAAATGAAATTCCACCCAGCATAGCACAGCAGGAACTGATCCAGATCCAGTTATTTTTGTCAGCCCCATCTGCCATTTCTGTACCAGTTGTAGCACTGTTCTTTCTCATCCTTAAAATTTGAGCCATTTGGAAATGCGATTGCTCATTGATCTCGATTAACCAACAGTTCCATCATAAAGCCAGTACAGGACAAAGTAGGGAGAAAAGGAATAGTGAATGGAGAAATTGAGGATATCTGAATAGCTGCATAAGCTGCTTTTCATTGCTAATCATTCTTAGAAATTAAAAAAGCTCTGAAATGTCAAGATTTCTTTGTTTCAAGCAATTACAGCTGGTATAGCAATCTCCTTATAGCTAGCTCTCCAAGTAAGATGTCTCCTGCAGTCTTGCCTGGTAGTCACATAGGGCTCTTACAGGGGTGGATAGGAGAGATGGTTTGTTATGGTGTTTTGGACTGGTTTAGCTCCTTTGGAAGGTGTTTCCATGACCAAAGGTAGAACTTCATTAAATGACTCTTTCAGTATGCAGATTTCTTGAAAGGTTAAATTTATTTTACTCTGCTAGGTAATGGGGCTAATCAAGTGAGCCAATGGATATCTCTACACTTCCTAGCTGGTCTTCCTGACCAACACCTACATCTGACCACTCACCTGTGTCTTTCAGAAAACTGAGAAAAGCTCTAGAAAACTAGAGAATTAACTCCTGGGATATGTTTGGACCTGGTGTATTGCACAGACTGAGCTTTACATCTCACTTCCAGATAGAAAGGCGCCAGACTTGATGACAATGGATTAATAATTGGCATGCTATTATTAGCGCTATACGGTTTGTGATCAATGCTATACAGTTTGGTGCGCTATACAGTTTGGTGGTGTGGACTAAGTCCATGAAGGAGAAACGTTCAGCACCAAGCAGCATTGTTAGTATCACTGGGCATTTCTGCCATTGCAGAAAAGTCAAGGGCAACAAAATTTTGTTTGCTCCTGCTAGAGACTGGACAGTAAACAGCAGAACTAGAATTTAAGATTAGAGTTTAAGGCTGAATCACTGTTAAAAGTCACTTCCCTGTGCCTAAGAGCCTATACAGAAAGCAGCAGAGGAAACACAGAGAAATCTGTAAGGGACATGAAAAGGAAGGCTGACCATAAATGGAGGCTCTTTCTTCACATACGTATTGACTTTAGTGCCTCTTTTTCCCACTTGCATCTAAAACCTCCCAGCATCCATCCAGACACCAGCCTCTCCTGCTGTGCTGACGAGGCCATGCCAAAGTTCACTATTGGATTTGGTAAAAATGTTTCCCTCCTGGAAGGTTTATTCCTCCAGTTCAAAGAGGACAGAATAATTGCCATGTAGCACGGTAGAGGGTTGGCATCTCATACTGTCGCTATTTTCATCTGCAAACATCTAAATGCTTTACAGAAAAAGGGTGCCATGACTGTAGCTAATCAGAGGCACAGAGGTTTTGTCCGTATTTTAGCACAGATGTAGGCTACCACAGTTCCTATGACTGGATGCTGTGCCTATACAGCGAGTCTCATGGCTGGATTTCCAACATGTCCATAGACAGCACGTGAAACCAGAACCTTTGTATGCTGCCAGGTGCACCCAGGTAGACTCAACACAGACAGTTTAACAGGCCTCTATTGTTGGGAGGTAGAAAAACTGCAGAGTAAGGCCTACTCTCCACTGCTTCACTGATCATTCAAGATCAGAGGGACTCAGAGGATTAAAAGTTGCTCATGAGACAAATGGTAGCTGCTCCTTGCCTTGCCTTCCCTAGCCTTGCCTTAACCTGCCTTGGCTTGCTTTGACTTGCATTGCTTTGCCTAGCCTTCCCTTTGCATTTCCTTACCTTTGCATTTCCTTGCCTTGTCTAGCCTTGCCTTTGCCTTGCCTTGCCTCGCCTCGCCTTGCTTACCTTACTCTGCCTTGCCTTGCTCTGCCCTGGCCTGCCTTGTCTTGCCCTGCATTGCCATGACATGACCTGACTTGCCCTGCCCTGCCCTGCCCTGCCTTTCCTGCTTGCCATGCATTGTCTTACCTTGCCCTGCCCTACATTGATCTGTCCTGTCTTGCCCTGCCCTGTGCTGTCTTTCCTTGCCTTGGTTCACCTTCCCTTCCCTGTCCTTGTCTTACCCTAGCTTGCCCTGCCATGCTCTGCCTTACCTTGCCTCGCACTGCCCTGCCTTGTGTTCTCCTGCACTTCCATGACCTGTCTTCCCTGACTTGCCTTGCCATTCCTTGTCTTGCCTTGCCTTGCCCTGATCTACCTTGTCTTGCCCAGCCTTGCCCTGTACTCTCCTGCTGTTCCTTGCCTTTCCCTGACTTACCTTCCCTTGCCTTGCCCTGCCCTGACTTGCCCTTGTATTCCATGCCTTGCCTTGCCATCTCTTGCTTTGCCTTGCCACCTTGACTTGCTCTGCTGTGCCTTGCTCTGCCTTGCTCTGCCTTGCCTTACCTTGCCTCCTTTCCCTGCTGTACACTGCCTTGCGTTACCTTGTCTTGCCTTGCCTTCCCCTGCCCAGCCCTGCCTTGTCCTGGCCTACGTTTCCTTGCCTCTCCTTGCACTACCCTTCCCGGCCCTGCCTTGACTTGCCTTGTTTTGCCTCTCCTTGCCCTTCATTGCCTTTCCTTGCCTTGCCTTGCCTTACTTTCCTTGCTTTGCATTGCCTCGCCTTGCCTTTCCTTGCCTTGCCCTGCCCTTCCCCTGCTCTGCCTTGCCCTGCATCACCCTGCCCTGTTCTTCTCTGCCCTGTCCTGCCTTGCCTTGCCTTGCCTTGCCTTGCCTTGCCTTGCCTTGCCTTCCCTTGCCTTGCCTTGCCTTGCCTTGCCTTGCCTTGCCTTCCCTTCCTTTCCCTTCCCTTCCCTTCCCTTCCCATTCCCTTCTTTTCCTTTCTTTCTCCTTCTAAGCACAGCTGCTTAAATCCTTGCCCTGCAAAATCCAGTGGGATTAGCAGGCTGAGCCAGTCAAGGCAGGATAGACTTTTAATACATGGACAAAATTCCTTGTCTCTGGTAACGTATATCTGTTTCCAGGTAGGTTTCCCTATATAACCTCTGTCCATAAAGGAAAACGAATGCTTTTCCTTTGATGAAATGCTCTGTAAAAGCTCCAGCATGATGCCAGGGGAGGTCATGGCGGTGGGCTGGGTTGATAATGGCTGCAGATAGTTGTCAGAGGCCAGGGGAGCTGGCACAGCTCCCAGGAGAATTCCCCAATCCTTATCCTGGGAAAAACAGGGAGGAGGAAAACAGATAGCAAGAGATGGATGCTGCTTGTTTTCCAGACCCAAATTCCCTTAACCTCTGATATTGGCTGTCACAGAAACCTCATCCCTGCCGTATCATCTCAGAACAAGCCCTCCTGCAGAGCCAGGGGGACTTCTGCTTTGGCTGGTTGTCCTGGTTTGGCCTCAGGTGGACAGAAGAACCAGGCGGCCACTCTCTCACCCCACCACAGCCGTGTGGGAGCATCGTAAGAAAAAGGCCAAACTCGTGGGTTGAGACAAAGGCAGTTTAACAGAACAGCAAAGGGAACAAGAAAACAACAACAATAACACGGATAGAGGAAGGTACAAACACAATGATGGAACCACCGCTCACCGACCGGACCCGGGACACCCCAACCTGCCCCAAGCGGTGACTTCCCGCCCCCTCCCCCAACAGCTCCCGGCTCCAGCCTGGGCATGGCTCACATGGGATGGAATACCTGTGTCCCTGCCGGAGCCTGGGGAGAATTAATCCTATCCCCCCTGGAACCAGGACAATGATGAATGGCAGGGGCTGGAGAGGAATTAATGATGGTGGATGATAGTTTTCTGAAATTAATGAAGGCAGATGATAGTTGTCCGAAAGGGGAAGATCAAGAAATAGGGGCTAGAATGAATTGCAAGCTACTGTATTTAGCCCTGTCCCTGGGCAGATAAGTCTTTTTTAACCTAGGATCAAAGAGAAAGGATCTAAACCAACTTACTTGCCTCTGCCTAGAAGAAGCATACCCCAGAGGAAACACCAAAAGAGTCAGCACAGCACCTCATCATGGCACAGCTCTTTCTGTGACTTGGGAATTCTAGTATGATGGTTGTGGGGTTTTTTACTGAATGATGAAATCCCAGTTACCCAGGAGTAATTAAAGAATTCACATATTTTCATGCAGTCCATGCTTTCTTGAAATATCCTATTCTGGCTTCCCCACTGTGTGGGGTTTTGGTCCGATCCAGCCTTGCAAATCCAACTGGAAATACTGCATCTGCATTTTTACATTTTCCTATTTGGCTCCATTCTTGTGCTGTGACTAAATGTATGTTCCTTCTATGGCTTAAGGCATAGCAGATATACTTCCCCCATCTTCTGAGCTTTCTGTGGGAGCAGATTCTGCTGCACATATGAATCTGATCACTTCCACACAACAAACTCTTGCATCTTCCTCCAGCCATATGCGGGTTCTGCAAGCCGCAATGTGAACAACAGGCACCTGCGTGATTTTTCTCGAGTCATATGATTAAAGTGGCATGTCTTTTGATTCTTGATTATTGAGCAGCATCAAAATAAATTTTTGAGAGTTGTGGCTGAAATTTAAGCTGCTATTTCTGCAGCTTATTCAGTCTCTACAGATCTTTTTTTAAGGGATTCTGAACTCATGGGTTCCAGAAAATAATATTTTTCTCCCTATAAACGGAGCTGTCTGCTCCTTTACCACCCAGAGGACAACTGACTCAGTGGTAATTCTCACTGAGTGTGATGGTTATTTCAGTCATTTCGGTTATTTCAGTCATTTCAGTTATTTCAGAACCTGTCAAATACCACCCCTCCTCCTGTCACACACATGGCCACGTTCCGTTCCTGCTACTCCTACAGTCTTTGGTAATAATATTTTTGCCCAGGTTACTGATGAGACATCTCTTCCATTGAGTCTTCAGTGTGTGTCAGCAATTACATAAATCTTAATTTCAACTGTCTTTTTTCCTGCAGAGGCATTTCTTAAATATGATGCAGTTTTTGGAGAGCCATGAGCCCTGACAGTCAAGCTTACAAGGAGGTGTTGAGCAGTGTGCAAACAGGTGAAGGAAAAATTCAAACCCTTCCAGCTTGTGCAGACCCTCCCCTTCACCAGAGTAACCAGCAGTATATCCTTGTCACGTTTGTCTTTCCACCCTCTTCTTCCCATCTCGTTGTACCTCTGGGCAGGGTTGGTGAGTCAGAGTTTGACATACACCCTATGGTTTGTTTCTGGTGGCTTCTATGTCCAACCGCCCCCAGTGCAATGACCCATCCTGAGATGTCTCTTCTTTGCAGCACAGAACAAGAAGCAGAGCTCCTTGGATAATAGCTTTGGGCAAATAAACCTTCCCAGGCCTTGCCGAGCAAAATCCCAGTGCTCTGAGACAGAAGTCACGCCAGGGGGACCTCTGGGTAAGATGATGACAACATCAGAGAAAACCCCAGGAAAACAGGCAGGTTGGACCTGCTCAGCCCTGTGAGGAAGCATCGTCTGACATCGCTAGCCGGTGCAGCTGCCCTGGGCACATGCTGCCCATGCATGCAGCGTCAGAGCATGCACAAGACCCCGGTTGAGAGCGTGCACAGGGATCGGCCATATGCTGCGTGCAGTGCAGGAGTGCTTCAGCCAGGGCTCAGCCTTCACCCACACCACTGCATCAGCACCAGCAGGTCCTTACTGCCATGTCTGCCATGGCCAGAGCTTTGTGACTGGCTCTGCCCTTGCTTGACAGCAGCAGCTGCCCATGTGCAAGGTGCCCACAGCTCCGTGCAGCCAGTTCTAGAAGGTCCTCACTGCAGACAGGTAGCATGAGTGTCCACAGCCCTTGTCCAGGCTCCCCCACTGCCACCAGCTGCACGTTGGTGAACAGCCTCACACCTGCTGTATGGACACTGCTCATGCACTAAGGTGGGTTTGGTGGCCCCCACAACCGCCATCTGTGTGCTGGGGAAGCCTGGGGCAGGGCTGCCATCTCCAAGCTGCATAAAGCCCTCTTCAACCTGTGTCCCCTTCTGGAAGATGGCAAGGAGAGGAAGCACATGCAGCCAGCTGGGAGGTGCCTAGAAGAATAATTTTCCTGCTGGTTTCATGTAGTGATGTACTCCTGCCAGCTCTGGTGATTACACTTCAAATGAGAGGACTTGATGCAGCTATCCACAAGCACAGACTGGATTTTATGGCATAGAAGGCCCCTTTGAGACCTGTTACTCCACTCATCAGTAAGCTATAGCATTGAAAGAAACTTCCATCTACTTATTATCAGTCATCATCTGTATCTGCTGTAATGACAAGTGAGCAAAGGATCTTTTGACCCCTGCATTGTGCAGAACATTTCTTCTGAAAACCAGTTAAGTCAGGTAATTCCCATAGCATGAAGCAGGGCAGGTGAGGATTGTAAATACGCTCAAGTGATTTGCACCTGGGGTGTCAGAAAGCACGTATATCACACTAATCATTGTGCAGTCTTACTGTTGTGCAGTGCTTGCTAGTAGAACATTGCACTTAGATAACGTAGGTCTGCTATGGGCTCAGGGACACCTCATCTCTCTGCTTGAGAATCCTGGCCTGTTGTTCAAGATCGAAGCACAGTGGGAAAACTATGCCTGCTGGAACCCTTGAAATACCGTCAAGAACAGGGAGTCTGTGTGCTCTCGCTCTCTCACTCTCTTGCTAACAAGGCCTCTCTTGCCAATAAGGACTCTCTCTCGCTCCGTGGTGCCTGCGCCCCCTGCTCGTGTGCCTCTGCCCGAGTCCTGCTTCGGAGATTCCCCGATCCCTGAGGTATCAAGGTTAAATTTGTACTTTGACTTTCATCCGTGGTCTTGTGGTTGTTCCTGCATCCTGCCTGCATCGGCTCACACACTGTGTGAAACAATGAGAATCTCCCATGGGCTTCCTGACACAGCCTCAGAGTTGATAAAGCAAAATCTAGTAAAATAAAGTTATTCCCTGCTCTGGTTTTGCATGGAATTAGTAAAATTAGTAAGATAGGCAAGAAAACATGGAGAGAAAATACATGCTGTAAAGAGCAAAAGAAAGACAGAGGACAGTCAGTGTCATCTACAAAGCCTGTAGACACTTCCTGACTTTCTGTTTTTCTTCTTCACGTGTAATGCATGTGGTGTGGTTCTCCACCACACCCCTCGGGGCTGCAACACCCTGTGTTACCAGCATAGAAATGGCTTGGAGATGAAGCCATTCGTTCCCATATGTGGGTAAGCTGTGCTGAGGGTTGCACTTTTTCCTTGCCCTCACAGATGACATGTCTCTGTTGCCAGACAATGCTAAGGTTTGTGGGTCTTTGTTTCTACATAGAACCATAGAACCACAGAATGGTTTGGGTTGGAAGGGACCTTAAAGCCCATCTAGTCCCACCCCCTGCCCTGGGCAGGGACACCTCCCACCAGCCCAGGTTGCTCCAAGCCCCGTCCAACCTGGCCTCGAACCCCTCCAGGGATGGGGCAGCCACAGCTTCTCTGAGCAACAAAATGCACTCCATTTTGATTGGACAGAGAGAACCTTTTTTCCCTAACCTGCCCAAGGTTGATGGTGAAATGTACGGTAGGTCAGGGAGCCAGCAGCAGATCTGTGCCCTGCTTCTGCTCTCAGCATTTCCGAGTATGCACTTGGAAACAGGACTAAACATTCAACAGCAGCTTTGCAATCAACTAGATAATGATTGCTTTCATACTGAAAACAGACTTCAGCTAGTGATTAAATAAAACCTTTCCACACAAATTGTCACAGGGTAAGTGGGAATGGGGGGAGGGAAGGCAAGCTGGGAGTTTGACATTTGGGAAGTGCTCTTCCACTGCTTATAAGAGGCTCAGAGGTCTGAAGTAACAGGCAAAGAAACTGAGCTGATTCTGGAGAAATCACCACCCACCGTGGGGAGGACTGGCCAGCAAACACCTCTTGCTCTTCTCTGCCTAGCGGCTGTAATGCTGATGACTCGTGCCCAAGTAAGTGAAGGTGAATCTCCTTCCCCACCAGTCCTACGGACCTTCAGTCTGCAGAGGTGCCTCTGAAGTCTGCTGAATGTGCAGTGCCTGAGGGACAAAGGGTGGGGAACATCCCCAGGACTAAGGATGTAGTTTTACAATATGATTTTAGGTGTGTGAAGTCACTACAAGCATGTTTCAGGATTTTTTTGTCTGAAGAAATAGTTTCAGGGCAGACTGCTGAGTGCCATGATGCTTGTTGCTGGTGACAGCCCGTCTGCCATGGGAAGTGCCTGAGCAGAGCATGGACACTGAGGCGTTCTTCCGGGGAAGCCCTCCTGCATCCTGTGTCCCACGTCCCACAGGCTGTCATGGTGATGCTCCTTGAAGCAGAAGAGTATCTTGATGTAGCCTTGGGGTTTTTGGGTTTTGGTTTCTGCTAAGAATGTATTTAATCCCTTGCCAAACTAATTTTTTGCTCCTCTCTCTCACACACACCCTTTTTTTCTTTTCTCTCTCTCTCTTTTATTTTTTTTAATAAATATCTTGCACTTTTCCTATTATTTTACAACCCTTTATACCTTCTGGGCCAGAAACCCAGCAAGTATTGGCTGCTTTTGACATTATGTATTGAGTAAGGATTAGTCCAGGTGTGTCTTGGTGAGAGGTTTCTGCTCACTTCTTTTCCCGCCAGGAAGTCTAAAAGATGTCAGCATATGGGTTTTCTACATTATTCCATAAATCAAAGGAAAGAAAGTTACAGTGTACCTGCTTTACAGGAGTCAGATACCTGTGCACCGGGAGGTGTGATGGGCTCCCCAGTGCTGTCATCAGACAGCAAAACTGAGCAATATAACTTGAGAAATCTGTCTCCCTCGGGGAGGCGAGTGGCTCTTCCACTCCCCACAGCCCTTAGGGGCACCTGATCAGTGTTCCACAGAAACCTCTGGGTGTACATCATCAGAATAAAACAAATTCAAGCACATTTCTCCCATGAGGAGTGCTGTCTCCATCTGTGGAGATTTTCAAGACCCACCTGCACAAAGCTATGAGCAACCTGGTCTGAGCTCAGCACCGATCCTGTTTTGAGCAGGAGCTTGCAGTAGAGACCTCCTGAGGTCCTTCACAGCCTGAATTATCCCCTGATCCTGTGGTGATGTAAAAAAGCCATTCCAGGTGGAGATTGGTCTCCTCTTTCCAGTTCTTCTTAAAACTCATAGGCTTATATGTCCAATAAAGTATGCTCTTTTCGGAAAGAAAACAAGATCTGTTTAGTAGTAACTGCACAAGAGAAACTATGGGCTGATGATTTTATTATTTTGCTGCACAGAAGAACTAAAGAAGTTTTCTGATCTCTACTTACTTAGGTGCTTTGTATTTTTCTGACAGATGTGCCTGACCTATTGTGTAGGAAAGGTGGGTGTTTTCTAAAAAACCCATCCTGTTGTCTCTTTTTTTTGTTGTGTTTTATATCGTCTGGTCTTTTATATCATGTCTGTAATAAAATTTCATTTTGCAACTGAAGGTACACAAATCTACAAGGATCACCAAAAAATTCTAAAAAATCTAAAAAAAAAACCCTACCAAAAAAAAACGCCAAACAGAAAAGCTGCTTAAAGCTGAAATTAAATGATGGGATTTGGGGAACATGTGCTTCAGTCAGTCTCTTTAAACAGAAGTATGTGTCTCTGAATAAATTCTTGTGTACACCTCCATCTAAAAATAAACAATCTGAGAATAAGACCCATGCCCAGCTGAGTTCTACCCAAGTATTGTCAGCACTTTCCTTTCCCCATATTTATAGTTTTAAAACCCCTAAAACTGTGACAACCTTGCCAGCAATTCTAGTTTCCTTTTCCAGTTCACTCACCAGTAACTAATTCTCGGTTTAATATCTACCTGGGAGCAACAAGCTGCTGGGAGCTGGTAGCCAGAGGTGGGTCCTACGTGGCTGGTGCCCCCGGGACTGCCACGCCGTGGCTGTGCTCCACAAGGTGGACCTGGACGGGATTGCGTGGAATTTAGATAATGAGGTGAAATCTCTGCACTCAAAGAACAATTAAGACTGGCTTTGCTACTCTTGTGCAACCCAGGGGAGCGGAGGCTCACCTGGCTATCATGGGATGAAGAGAAGGAGGGAGCTGCCTTGTGTAGACAGGACAGTCCTACTTTTCGTCAGCAAAGACAGTAAAATCAAGATAACAGGAACTTGTGTAGTTCTTTGTCTCTTCGAAAGGCTACCGTGCCCCATGACTGACCTTTGCCTCATTACCTGTGAAATGCATATTAAATTTGACACCCCTGTATATGCTAATGCAGATTATAGAGATCATGCTAAACATATATAGCACTATAGCACTTGTGTCTCCACCCAAATCATACTACACATCACCTGGGGGGGGAAACCTTGTAATTTTGGGGATAAAGAGATACTGAAAATGACTGTTAAACTGGGAGAGAAGAAACTCGATACCTGACGGACCAGTGGAAGGGCCGCGTTCTCTCCCTCCGCCCCAGGCAGGGACGCCGTGCTGGGTCAGTGCTGCGCCTTCACCCTCTGGGGAATGTCACCCTGGGTTGTTGTATTATTATTATGCTTGCTAGCAATATTAACCTTAATTAATAGCGCTATTGTAGTTAGTGAAGTTTATCAACGGCAACCTCAAATCTGTTCTGTCGCTCTCAATAAATAACTAATTTTGATTTTTGTGAATCTGATGCAGTAAAAGTCCTTTGCTGGGACTCTGATAAACAAATCAGTGAAAGTCCTGGGACTCTGACAGACAAATACCGAAGCTACATTCCTTTTAGGGTGGCAGGCAGCTGGCTGGTGAGTGCCACCGGAGCAGAGGAGTGAGGCTGTCCCGACCCCTGCGGGCGCGCAGCTCCCTGCCCCTGTGCCAGACAGAAGCAAAACGAGCTCCAAAACATCCTGTCACACCGGCTTTTTGACTGTGAAAGTCTGTGGGTCTTTAAACTAGAGTATTTAATGTGTGAAGCATAAAACACAGAAATAAATATCAACCTCTGTTTTTTTGGAAATATATTGTATGAGGATTTTTGGTTTGAGTTAGAGCCAAAATAATCCCAGACACTTATTTTATGCTTTTCTTTAATGGCACTGAAATGAGGAGTGTTAAAATTATGGAGTGAAGTTCCAGGACTATGCATACATTGCTAAATTATCAAAGTAAATACTGTCCTTACTTCTAATCACCATGCCAATATTTTGTTATGATTAATGGTTATTACTAACCCATAATCCAGAGGTGTGGGAGTAGGGACTACTGCTATATTTTATGGAATCCCCAGCAAATTCACACAAACAAAAAATCTTTTCCCCAAAAGTGGACTTTGTCAATCCATCTGCTGTAGCTCACATGACAACTGGAACACCCTCATGATAAAATGACCTTGTGTGAAAATCTGCCTGTCATTATTCATCTTGCACTGAAGATCCTCTAATTGTTTTAGGCATAACTTTTCCTTCTCCTTCTCTATTAAGACCCATCTGCCTTCTGCCCTGGCAGGCTGTCCAGAGATGAGTGGATGGTTCCATGGACTTTTTCTGAGACTGGAATTCATATAAAAAAGGCTTTGTGAGCCAGCTGACTGAATTCCGTCTTGGGAATGGCAATATTCACATGCTGACATCAGAGGGTAAAGGAACCGCTAACGCGTTTTCTTAACACTGTTCTCACCTGGCAGCAGGAACAAAATATCTGTCCAAATGCCTGGCCAGGGAAACATGGAAACAGCCATGTCCCCAACCCCTTGCCTTCAAGCAGAGCCTTTGAGGGAGAAAATGGATGTGGCTGCTATTTTGGCTGACTGAGTGGGGCTTTACTCCAAGACAAGAGGGAGAAAGATAATGGAGGAAGGCCCTAATTTTAGAGGGAACAAGATAATCATAAAGATGGAACACCGAAATAAATCATTATAAACAAAAGAGGAAAAAAAAAAAAAAAGATTTGACAAAATCTGTTTTTTTCCAAAAAAAGTCATCACCTTTTCCTGGAAGTCTAAAGGTGAGGCAGGAGAGTCAGCTAAGATCCAGGAGCAGTTGTGCTATGGGTATTTAGTGAACTGAGGAGTGGCTGTGAGCTAAACAGGGGTTAGGAATCTCTTCATTAACAAATCAGAACTCCTGAAGACCACAGAAATAAAAATACACAATAAAAAAAATCCAATAAAGCACAGGCAAATGTGTCAGTAAATTGTTGTTATTAGGCAATAATGAGCTTTGCATTGACCTGAGAGACTTTGACAACAACCATCATTTTGCTTAATACCATCACTCAAAATATTAGGGAAGACTGAAAATTAAAAACTGATCCTTGGAAAGCTCAGTGGTGGCAATGCAGGTACGGAGGATCCACGGGATAAACTGGAGCTTCCAGCAAGGCAGGGTGATATGCAGGTGAAATGTTGTATTATATAGTGTCAAGACATGAAATGCTTTTTGCATCATGTAAATGATCGTGTCTCGTCTGTCCTGTAAGGGCCCACGCATGACCTTCCATGGGCTGGCACCGCCAGGGATGCTCAGAGCACAGGTAATAGAACATCGAGCATAATCAGAGAGCCCTGTGAAATACCACCCCAGAACATTACCAATGCTCCTGGGGCTACAAGTTCTCCTCAGACCAAGGTCACTAATCCTAAAGAATAAAAAGGCATAGCATAATTTAATAATACTCTCTGGAGATCTGTGAAGGCAAAGCTGTCACTCCATCAGGTATCTGGAATTAGCTGTACTGCCTAAGCTTTCTACTTGCAAAGGGAAACTTTGATGCAGCAACACTTTGCTGAAGAGGGACCTAGGTACGAAATTTATTGGACACTTTAAATAGCAACAGATAGCTGCTGACATTTGAGGCCTGAATGGGAATAATAGGAGAAGTATACGCAAAACCTTCACCAAGAACCAAATACTTCACATCATGCAGGTATAACTTCCAGTTGCATGACATTTGTCTGGTCCAACAACAGGCAAATTGTTGGAAAAATTATTCTGCTTTGTAGCTCTGGCCATCCTTGCCCGTTTGGTGTGCATACCCTCACCAGATGCCCCTGTGGTAAGAACCTCCTTTGCCCCTTTCCTGAGCACATTCCTCATCCAACCAGTTGTGCCAGAGCAACCAGTCCCACCTCTGTCTCCACAGCTCTGTACATGGGAAAATCAATATCAGCAAAGAAGGAGGTCTTGGGCATTGCCTTTACACTCTTCAGGATTCACCTGAGCAGGGAGGGTGCAGAGCAGCTTCTGCCTGTCCTATAAATCCCATCTCTGCCTGTTTCCCTGCTCGCAGTGAAGAACAGCTGCCAGCCTTTCACAGACCAGAAGAGGTGTTACCAGAGGTTATCAAATAAGTTAAAAATGGAATGCAGCAAGAAATATCTTGTCGAAGCACATAGATAGAAAGGTTGGTAGGAAAGAAACCACTAAAATGAAATCCTTTTTGGGTAGGCTGTCTCAATATATCACCACAAGGAGAGTTAAGCAAAGGCTCCCCAACACCAGCTCCTAGAGGAAATGAAGCAAACGACAAACCTCAGTAAGGAGATGCAGCTCATGTGCAATAACTGATAGAGAAGTGTCTAATTGGTTCTTGAAATTAGGAAACTACTGTGCCCCAAAATCAGTGTATGGCAATGTGGGGAAGGAGCCCCTAGGTGCACATTCAAAGCTGGTGCTCTGTATTCATAAACCACTGCACTGCCTGGCTGCCCAGTACCACGACGTGCTACAGCCAGCACCAGCTATGGGAAAGGTTTGCTTTGCTCTGCCCAGCAAGAAGGTTCTGTGGACATCAGTCAAGACCAGTGAAACCACCAGCCTGAGCTCCTCACAGCCAGGAGCTTCCATTGAAGCTGCCCTGGAAAAGCAGTGTGAAACCTTGTTCAGCAATACAGCATGTAAAACCCAAGGGGTGAGCAGGGGGAAGTCTCCTCTCTTTGCTTCCCCATATTTCCCATCCCCGGGGAAGACAACGGTCTTTAGAAACTCTACCTGTTACCTGTTGCCTTTTTGGAGCCTCAGAATTGGTTTTGTAGTAAGCACAAGGGAAATGTGCAGCAGGACTCTCAGCACTGAGGGGCTCAGGTATTCAAAGACAGCAAAGACAGCTCAGGCAGCAAAGACACCATAAGCAGAAAGGGAAAACCAAGGAACATCTTTTGAAAAAACTGCTATCTTAGTGTGGGCAAATGTCCCCACCACAGGTTCTAAGACTGGTTATGGGCTGAAGAAATTCTCCCTTGTAAATACAAGTGTTCATCAAAAAAAACCTGAAAACTTTGTTATTTGCACATAGTGAAGAGCTATAAATAGCACAACCCACAAAAGGCTCAGCCAGAAGAACATCTTTCCTTGTTGCTTTAGATGATTACCTACTCTTGCAGGTTGACATCACTCCTTTCCCAGCAAGGCAAGTCTCCAGAGCACATGGAAGCTCCTCTTGAGCACACATAATGGTGCCACCACACAAGCTAACTCTTATTTCACATTGCTTAAAGTTACATCTGTCAGAGTTTACCTCCCAGCTCCCCAGTGCCAACTGTCTGCCCCTCTTGCAGCTTTAGGAGTTACATGGCAATGTCCTTAGGTTGTCACAGAGCAGAGGAACACAATGACTGGGGCTTGCTGCTTGTTTTAGGTACTTACAGCTTTTGCAGCTTCCCCCATCCTCCCTGCAAAGCTTTAGCGTCCTGGTGGCAGCAAAGCCCCAGGGCCCCACCAGGACCCAGAATTTCACCTACAATTTTGCATTAACCAGTGCTAAATCCCCTGTTTCACACTGTTATAATGCTCTCACATGAACATTTTGAAGCTCTTCTGTCATCTGGTTGTGCCTTCTGATTTGCTAAACTTAATTTCTTGGGGATTTGCAGACCAGTTCAGTCCTGGGGACTTCACCCTTGGCATTTATGTCTCTAGAGGTGAAGTGATGGGTCACAGTGTTCAGAGGTGCTCCCCATTCACCAAGTGTGCCTAAAATTCTTGTTTTCTCATCCCCAAAGTGATTCTGGACTTTCAAGATTCACAGGGGACATTCCCCAGGGCTCAAGGGAGAATCTACGTAGAAAGAAGAATTGCTGATGGTGTAAATGATCAGCCCTCTGCAATCTTCACTGAGTCCTGGCATGAGGAAAAGCAATTAAGGACATATTGATCACTAGGCCAATTTCAAAATCTACCCTCCGGGGCCTGACCTACTTTGGACTAAGCTTGTTCATTGGCAGTGTCCCCCCTGCTCCCAAAAGTAGCTGCATCCATAAAGACACTGCTGCTCTCCTCTGACAGAAGTGGGGTGTCATCTCCACGTGTCCCCCATGTTGGATGGAGCCTGCAGCTGGTAACACCTAAGGGGATGCAAGCAGATACATCACAGCTGCCTCCACAACATGCGTTCCCAGCCCAACCCAGAGCTGGCCACTCCGCTAATGGAGCAACTGGAAAAAGCTGGGCAAACCCATTCTTACTATTTTTTTTTTTTTGGCAGGACAGATCTAGCCTGGAGCCCTTGAGAAACGGTAATGATGGGGTAATCTTCAAGGCCAGTTTTACCATTGCTTTTTGGAGTGATTTTCCAAAGAAAACAGCTGAAAACACCTGATGGCACCAGCTTTTGCCTCCAGACAGTTGGAACAAGGTATTGCAGCTCTGTCCAGACACAGAGCACAGGATATAAGGCACTGGAACGGAGAAGGCTTCTCAGGGCCGGTTCTGGCTCTTCTTCATCTCCACCTGCCCCATGGGGCAGACACAAGTTCTTCCCAGGCGGGCAGCACAGGCTGTACAGATGAGGGAAGAGGGGTGCACCCTACAGCTGCCCCACATAGACCTCTCCCTTCCGAGCGGCTCAGAGGCACTTGCTCATCCTTTTTCTCTTTCCTTCTGAAAGGCTCAAGAAAGAAGTTCCTCTCATTTTGCCTCAGGAATTGCACACGCAGCACTCGCCATGGATGAGATGCTTTTTCCCATGTAAAGTGAACCCCAAACTTGAATGCAACCAGTCTGATCACAATCCTTCTGATTTCCCTGCACTTTTTTCAGGCGGGGGCAGGAAAACAAGGTGTGTGTTTCCCCGCCAGAATTGGTTCTCAGGAACAACAATAATCCGAGCATCTACTGAATTATTATTTTATATGCATGCATATATAAATATGTGTAAGAACATGTACATGAGTGTGTGTATGTACGAGCTATTTGGGGGACACAGAATTTAAGTGACAAATATTTATCTCTCCCCTGCCTCCTCCCATTTGCTTAACATTAAAGTAGGCTGTCATATATCATTGGAATTTGGGATGTTAGAGGGACGTCATGATAGAAGCAAATGCGTGGGAGGAGCTATGTTCTGCATCTGATGTCCTGATAGCTAGGAAAGGCTCCAAAAAATCAGTCTCCTCTGAACCGGGATGCAACAATAGGGAGAAAAAAACTTAAACTCTGCCCTCTGCTAAAATTTATAAACTTTACAGGCTCTGTGTCTGACGGTAACATGGGGGTCAAACTCGATGAGTTCGGACCTCTAGTAATGCTGTCACAAATGAGCACGGGAGTGTCACAGGGCATAGCGACAGCAAAGCTAAGCAGAAATCTTGCTCGCTATTACAGCGAACAGGGACTGAAGAAAAAAACAGGTCGGGGAAAAAAAAGAATCAAACATGCTCTGCCCACCTAACCTTGCCTGGATACACAGAGTTTTAACTCCGAATCAGTCATGGATCATGTATAAGCTGAAACCTCTGTTTGAAGGGTTGCAAAGTGGTGCTGGGCTGCCCGGCAGGCAGAGCGCTGGAGCGTGAGCCAGCCTCTGCAGCTCCTTTCTGCCAGTGGCCTCAGACGACCTTGGGCTTTTCATCTCCCAGTACCTCAGTTTCCCAATCTATACCATAAGCTCTGCTCTTTGTAAAAGGCAGGATGAGGTGAGGTGTCTGCACTTAGCTACAGCTAAGTTTTTGCTGCTTCATTTCCTCTAGAAGTACAATATGGGAGAGGAAAGGCATCCAAAATTTGCAGAGGATGGAGGTGAGGCAGCTGGGCATGAACTTTCTCATCAGGCTTGTGGAAAGTGGCTTATCTCGGAAGCAGCTTGAGACTCAGCCAGAACCTCGGACCTGAGAGCAGGCAGTGGGCAAGCGCAGAGGTGGAGCTTATGTTGGGATTTTTTGTTAGATATAAAAGGCTCGGATGGGTCAATGCTAACCACAGCGCCTGGGACGTGGATGAGGGGAGCTGCGCAGAGAGCAGAGAGCAGTGCTGGCCATGGGGAGGGCAGCCCCAACCCTCCTGGCACTGCTCAGCCTAACAGCGACTACTTGTGATGCCCAGGACACCTGCCCAGGTGAGTGGGGCACAAATCCTACTGCCATCCCACTGAGACAGCCCATAACACAAGGAGCTGGGGGGTGGGGTGGGGTTGGGGGATGCAGGGGCAGGGAGGAGGATGGACGACACAACAGAATATGATTTTTTTTCCTTCTCTGCTTTTTTTAATTCAGCTGCAAGTGGGAGGAGGGTAAGGGGGAGGCTGAAGTCTCATCAGCCACTTTACAAAACTGCTGTCTCCAACCAAAGATGGCTCCATCCTCCCCCACTCACGAGTGGCATCTCAAGGAACAGGCTGTCCCATACAAGGTTTTCCATCCTGGTTAAGGGTTCATGGTTCATGGTGCCTTGGCTCAGTTAGTACAGGATGCAGAGCAATACAAAGGACCAGTCAAGTGCTTGCTGGGTGCCAGGCACACTGGCAGTCTGGGGACGCTGCACAACTCAGCTTTCTGTCTGTATTCCTCAAGAAGGCAATAGGGGCGATTTCAAACTGACTCACTATAAGGAAATTTAGTAGAACCTTTACTGTCCACTGATCTGCAAGTGTCACTTATTCTGCTGTCAATACCCCCTCGGGGCACCTCTCAGCTTTTGTTTTATTAAGCTACAGTATATTTGTCATGCATGTAATGTCACATACAACAGCTTCCTCTTCCACTGGACTCCCCTGAAGAAAGAGAGATTCAGTGTCTGGCTCCTGTAATATGTGATATCCTCAATACCATCTGTTAATCCATACATCTCCAAAACTCCCTCCTCATTGCTTTTGCTTGCACTGTTCCTCGACTCCAGAGGCTTTGGCTTCCTCTCCAAGACATTTCAGAGCCCTAATAATCTCCATGAAGACTGTTTTCATTTCCTCAGAGGTGAGAATAGTGGGACTTGGTGATGCTGACCGGCTCGCCGTTCTCCAAGGATGCCCTGGGATCCCAGGTGCCTCTGGCCCAAAAGGAGAACCAGGTCTCCCAGGAACAAAAGGTAAGGCCCCAAAAGCCAGTGATGAATGCTGTGATATGAGATGGCTTTGTTGCTTTGGGTAGGGTAAGCAAGCTGAGGCTGGAGCAGGCTGGCCTGGCACTGGCTTCTGTGAGCAGCTGGAGAGTTGAATAGGAGTGGTAAACACCCCATCTGGAGATCCAGAAGGATAGGATCACTTGGAGTCGTCTTTTTTTCCTTAGTCCTGTCACAAGTCTGAAGTGGTCCTGGGCTGTGAGTGTCATAACTCACTTGTTTCTTCTACAGTAAAAACATCCGTTAATTTTCTGAGTCTTTACTGAACTGTCTGGGCGGGAGGGAGGCTGCGGTGCTCCTGCGTGTCTACCGGGAACAGTTTGGGAACTGTACTGGCACCCCCTATGCCAGGAAGCAAGGAAGATGGGGGTCTTCAGGGTTTTCATAGCCAAATCACAGAGAAGGTGAATCACATTATCAGAGGGAGCAGATCCACTGCAGCAAAATCCATGGACCGGCTCCAAGATGTACAAAGCTCAAAGGAATTCATACATGAACTGCAGATTAGGACTTACACTGGCAGTAGCAGTGTTGTGTAGCTTCAACAGAAGAAAAGGAGTAAAATATGTGGCAAGACTGAATCTAATTAACAAAACCCAGCTTCCTTGTTTCCGCGAAATCCAAGGCACAGCTGCTCGGGCTTCTGTATCATCTCCCCTCAGGTTGGCTTGCAATATGCATGTATGAACTGAGTCTTTCCTTGCAGGAGAAATGGGAGCCCAGGGATTCCCCGGGAAAGCAGGACCACCTGGTGCAAAAGGTAATGCGTAACATATTCAGCTCTAATCCATAAATCTACCCAAGTTCAGGACATGTATTGGGAGACCGGGTCTACAGAGGAACTGTAGAGCTGGTCATAGTCCGAGAAACGGCCCTGAAATAGCGTAGCCAAAGCAGGATTTGGGGGGATGGATCTTGCATGGGGTGAGTACTAGAAACAGTATCCTTGAGTGGGACCACATCACAGAGGAAGACACTACTTCTCGAAGTTCCCCACTCACCCTTCCCAGCCCCCTAAAATCAGACCTCTCCCCATTCCCCACTCCTACTCTAACCTGCCTCCACCATGACGAACCTCCCCAAATGCCCCCCCTCTCTGAGAAGCTTTGGGGTGCTTCGGCCAGGACGTCTGATGCAGAGACACCATGCTGAGTGCTTCTTGCAGCCTCCAGGCCTGGACTTGGCATGAGAAGCTATTTTAGCCCACTTGACCAGAAGGATGGGATCAAACCACCATGAAACAGCTGGCACAGGGTGAAGCAAGGAAAGAGGGGGGGCGTTCTTTGAAAAGAGGAAGATGTCTGCTGAGAAATCAGCTTTCACTCCATCCAGGCTGTGCTTAAGGTCTTCAGCAGGATCTGAGTGCTGCAGGCATCGGAAAAGTGCCTCTTCTAAAGAAACTGGTTCCCAGCACGAGGTGGCAGCCAGGAGCTGAGCACGATGCAGTGACTAGCTGGGAAAACAGCCCCTTTACGTAGAATTATAGAATGGTTTGGGTTGGAAGGGACCTTAAAGATCATCTTGTTCCACCCCCCTGCCCTGGGCAGGGACACCTCCCACCAGACCAGGTTGCTCCAAGCCCCGTCCAACCTGGCCTTGAACATCTCCAGGGATGGGGCAGCCACAGCTTCTCTGGGCAGCCTGGGCCAAGGGCTCACCACCCTCACGGTAAAGAATTTCTTCCTAACATCTAATCTAAATCTCCCCTCTTTCAGTTTAAAACCGCTACCCCTTGTCCTGTCGCTACACTCCCTCATAAAGAGTCCCTCCCCATTTCTCTTATAGGACCCCCTTTAAGTACTGGAAGGGGCTATAAGGTCTCCCCAGAGCTTTCTCTTCTCCAGGCTGAACAACCCCAACTCTCTCAGCCTCTTCATAGGAGAGGTACTCCAGCCCTCTGATGCTGAATTTGTACCTATCTCACAGCCCAGCACCCAAGACTTCAGTTGAAACCCCATCAGGAGATGGATGAACCTACTGAAAAAGCAGCTATTGCCCCAAATCTCACAGCTGCCTGGCTTTTCACAGAAAGCCCCCACAAAAAGTCACTGAGACAGAGCTGTGAATCCCCCATACACTCCAGCAGATGGACCAGCAGCTCTCTCTCTCCCATGTCCTTGTCCTGTTCTTCCTGCTGTTCCTGAGAGATGTTCCTGATCAAGAGAGCAGCCAGGCCGGGGTGGCAGTACCAGCTGGGACACGCAGCAGAGCACCATGGCTTTGCACCACTTGACAGCCTCTCTTGCACATTTGGGACATAGGGAGGGGTTGCTTGGATTGGGTCATTTGTGATGAGCATTTTCCTCTTGTCTTTTGCAGGAGCAGCTGGAGAGCCTGGCTTCCCAGGACCAAAAGGTAAATCATGCTGTGGTGAATTTGTCATGTGAGCTGGTTTAGTTAAACTTCTACCCTGTGCTGTTCTGGAGAAACAGACCAGGTGGGAGCAACTATAGAGAAAAAAAAGTGCCCCACCAGGTACTGGATGGGGCTGTTTGGTGACAGTTGTGCCCTATCATAGGCTCAGCCCCGGTGTGGGTGGTGTGAGCAGCCCCGGTGTGGGTGGTGTGAGCAGCCCCGCTTGCAATCGGCTGTTCGGCAACAGGAGCTGCCCCCAGCCTGGGTGCCTGACGCTGCTGCCCAGCACCATCAGCTACACAAAATGCAGCGCTTCACACGCCCCAGCCTGAGGGACCAGCCAGATTTGGGCAGAGCTCTGAGCTTCCCGGGCTATGGCAAAAGGCGAGGGCTCGAATGAAGCTCAGTCACTGCTAGTGCCAGAGGTCTCTCTACCAGCACGAGCAATAGGGTAGCGGGAAAACATGCATCCTGCATGCAAGGACCATTGGCACCCATCGCTGGATATCGTCTGCACTGCGGCTTCCCTCACTGGAGCTTGGCTTGTAATAGCTGGGGGCCAAGTGCTGCTGATCTGGTGGCCAAGTTCAGCACATTTGCTCCAGCTGTCACAGCTGCTCCCAAACCACTGACTAAAGTCCTCTGCCAGAAGCAACCATTCCCTTCTCGGGGATTTTGACCCTGCCTTCCCATGGGTGCGTTTCCTCCTCCTTTCCCCACCCACCCGCTTCTGTCCCCTGTGTCCCAGCCCAATGGGATTCACTGGTGCAACATGTTGGTACCCAACTCTGTGGGCAGAGCAGCCAGGTCCAACAGAGACACACCTTCTGTCAGTCTTGCCATTTGGACCTCCCAGCCGCAAATCAGATGTCAGGGGAAAATATATCATGCTGGGTCCAACAGCCTAAGAGAGGCAAGGATGCTACTCCTTGTGCATCTGTGTGTTCCACCCCCTAGCAGCCACCTCGTGTGACTGCTAGGTGGCCTGTAGAGCTGCTCCCAGTGACTGACGATGCTGGGTATCACTGCTGTAATTACAGGAGTCTGTGACTTGGGTTCCCACCTGCACTTGTCACTCTGTGCAGATGTGCCTTTGATGGGCTGGTAGGTCTCCTCTGGTGGGCCTGGGAGCAGCCGGGGCAGGATGTATATTGAGTTACTACTCCTGCCTAGTTTCTCTGTGCCTCTGTTGTGTGCGCAGATGAGCTAAACACTTCCCTTATCATCACGGCCCTTTACTAGTGCAGCAGGATTTGTCTTGAAGAGCAATGATGCCAAGTGCTGGAGGGGGGTGGGGGGGGCAGGGTGTGGAAGGTGAAGAGCAATTGATGGTGGTGTTTGTTCAACAGGAATGAAAGGAGAGCCTGGATTTCCAGAAACATGGGGTGAGTTTCATCCTAGGTCCTTCATGACACCGTTGGCTTTGCAGAGCAGGTGGTGGTGGACTCCCTGCACCAGAAGTCAGGACAGACCAGCAATAAAAACAAATTCAGAATGACACTGAAGGACTGAGTAAGGAAATATCACTGTTAACCCATTCGCTTCTCACAGCCACATGCAGCTTCTGTGTGTCTACTATGTAATCCAGACAGGCCAGGAAAGTCATCTCCTCTGAGCATTACTCGAGTCACCTGTCCTCTGTGTGTCTTGGAGGAGGTCTGAGTTTTTGAGAGCCTCGGTGTCCTGGTTTCCAAGATGAAACAACTAGAAACATCTCTATAGACATACTGGTACTTCAAAGGCAGTTATACCACCACGCTTGCTGTGGCATGTTCAATAGACACAGAGTTCATGTGTGTCATAGTTGTGTCAGATTAACTTAATCATTAAAAAAAAAAAAAAAAGAAAGAAAGAAAGAAAGAAAGAAAGAAAGAAAGAAAAAAAAAAAGAAAGAAAAAGAAAACAAACAAGCTCCAGTTGGCCCATCTGTCTCCATGAGCTAAAGCCAAAGCAGAGCTACAACCTGCTCTGGCTACACATGGATGCTGTAGGGCCACAGTCACATGCAGAGGCTTGGGCAGATCAGAGCTGCTGTAACACCTGAAAGAGACTGGGATGGCACTGAACTGGCCCCCTGCTGCCCCAGGTACTCCTCTGCCCTTTTATGTAAAAACATTTGACTAATAAAGAACAGGCCAAGTCCAGGACCATCCCTCCATTAGGAAGGATACCCATGCCCACAAGACAGCCTGGTACAGCTGCACGTCCATTCATCAAATACAGCACACAAGGACGCCTGCACCACCAGCACCACCGTCTCAGGTCATCTCCCAGGGCTTTTCCCTGTGAAAGCCACAGACACACCTATAAGCTGGGATGTCTAATAGGGACCATTCCAGTCAATCCTTTGGCATCTGTGAATCTGAGCTTCTGTCATCAGGTGTGGTTTTGTGGACTAAAAATAAATTTATACATAATATATATGTGTATGTTCAAAAGTACCATCTGTCCAATCCACTGAGGATGATCTGAACGCTGTTTTCTGTATTATGGGTATGTGTTTTTCTGGTCACCACTCCATTGCTGCCAACTACCCACACACACTCCGTGTCCTCCATAAGTACCTGAGCCTGGACGAATTCCTGGATCATGAGTTTGTCATCCCACTCAGAGCAACTCCATCACTCACATCCCTAAAAGAGTTTTTGCAGATGAGAGGAGTCTGAGCATCTTAGACCATCTCTCAGAAGGCGTCCACCTCCCCTGCAACATACTGACTCAGAAACTGCAGCAGGGTTTGGTTCCCAGTTGCGCCAGAGTCCTGCAGTGCAAAGAGCCGGCTGGGAGGCTGAAGGGGTCAAAGCCTCCAGCTTAGGGCATGAGGCTGATGTGCAGTGAGCATGTTATAACTCTTTCTGCTTGATCTCTTTCCCTGATTTGCACAGAAGCCAGGAACTGCCAAGAGCTGTTAGGTAAAGGAAAGATCCTGAGCGGCTGGTACACCATCTACCCCCAAGGCTGCAACACCACCACCGTCTTCTGCGACATGGACACGGATGGCGGAGGATGGATTGTGAGTAAGATGAGGTTTCTATGTCCCTATAGAGATTTTTACTAAGGCTGCAAAGGATTGCACCAAAATATAAACAAAAAGGGAGGAAAACACACACGGCGGGGACAGCTGAGGTTCACATCAGCAAGCATGGATGAATCCCTGTGGGTGCAGGGGATTCTCCTGGGAGATGTCTCTGGGAGCAGGCTGAGCACCACATACCCACTCCCAAATAATTTCCTTCTTATTTCCAAGGGCAGATGGAGGAGATCTGTAAGCGAGGGATTCCCCTGGGGTTTGGTCCCCAGAGACCTGCAGGAGTGTCCTGCTGCAGGGGGAGCGTGCTGCAGGGGGCTGTGCCACCCGGGCACTGCAGATGCTTTCGGGGGGAGCTGGCGGGGCTGAGGTTGTCCTTTCCTGCAGGTTTTCCAAAGGCGCTGGGATGGGTCAGTGAACTTCTTGCGAGACTGGGACTCATACAAACGAGGCTTTGGCAACCAGCTGACAGAGTTCTGGCTGGGGAATGACAACATCCACCTCCTCACCTCACTGGGTAAGGTCTGCCTCCGTCCTGAGCTGGGGCCCTGAGAGTCCGACCCCTGTGCCACACTTGGTCATTAAAGGATGCTGAACTTCTCACAACTGTCTGAGGCCCCAACAGTTAATCCTAAACAGCATGCAGGCTCTTGCAGACCATTGCACACAGGGAATTGCACTCTAAAAAAGGGAAACCTAGAAGCCGCAGTAGATAATGAGCTGGCTGTGTGACCTATCCTGGAGATAGGCCAACACATCTTCCTACTAGGACTGGTTGTGATGGCAGTCACCTTGTTCACACACAGCCTTGGAGTCAGAGTTGTGTGCAGGACTCCTGGGCGTGTAGCTGTCAGTGCCTATGAACACCCAACACTATGATCAGAAAAGGTGCTTCACAAGAAAGCCATCAAAGGTACAGGAGGTTCTGCAGGAATTTCAAACAAATCATAATCTCTCAAGTAGTGGAAGCTCCTCTCAAGTTAGCTCAGGGCTCCTTAAACCCTCCAGGGTTTAAATCCAGGTGCGTATTCACCATCACCACCACCACTGTCAACCTTCTCTTCTAGGACCCTGTGAACTCCGCATTGACTTGAGAGACTTTGAAAACAACTACTACTTTGCCAAGTACGCTTCCTTCAGAGTTTTAGGAGAGTCTGAGAAATATAAACTGGTTCTAGGAGACTTCCTTGGTGGAAATGCTGGTAAGTCAGCAGCAGCTCACTGGGAAAGGCTGCTTTCTAGAGCATTTCAGAAGTGTTCAGCATTTTTAATGAAGAGCTGTATCATGCAAACTCTTTGTACCATCTACATTTTCAGTCAAGTTTTTTAAAAATGTGAGTAAGATGAAGTTCCATTACTCCCATAAGCGAACATGGTACCCCAGGTGCCGAGTAACCTCTGGTGCAGGGAAGGACAGGGACACCCATCACCCACAGAGTGTGACCCAGAGCATTACCTACAGGCCCAGTCATATGGTTTAGCAGCAAATGTGGAGTCTGGTCTTGAGCAGCACCTCATCCAACATAACCTTCCCAACAGCTCTGCAGCAGCTGGGCAAAGTTCTGCTTTCGGTTCTTTGGAATTAAATATTTGCCTGTGAGGTCTGGCATTTCCAGGGCTGGGGTGCTGTTCAATACTTGCAGCATCAGCACTGCGTCCTCTTAATGCCTGATGTTTTGTTTTTCTTTAAAAAGCGAACAAATCCTCTGCAAAATTCAGTACTCCTCTTGCAGGAATGAGCGAAACCAACACCTGAGACAGCAGGGCTCTGGGTTTATGTGTTTATGTTTATGTACACGGCAACTCTGTCTGATAGCCCAGACCTCGGTATGCCTGCAGAGAATCTGAGTGGTGAAAGAGCAGAACCTGGCCCATTTGATTCACAGGCATAGATAAGTTCTCCATGTGTTTTAGCAGAGATCAGGATACTCCTTTTCTCCAGGACCAAGGAGGAAACCTGGGCCACCCAGAGAACAGCAGGATTTATAAAATCTGCCCTGCATCCAGCAAGGCCCACTGATGCCCTGCAGTGCTGCAGACACCTTAGGTTCCCTTTTGTGCTCTCCATTGCAGTAACTGTGAACTGTACTCCCTGCAGGAGACTCCTTATCATACCACAAGGACATGCCATTTTCAACAACAGACCAGGACAACGACATGAGCTCCTTTAACTGTGCCACAGAATACAAGGGAGCGTGGTGGTACAATGACTGCCATTACTCCAACCTGAACGGCATGTACTGGCCAGGCGTTCACGGGAGTTATGCTGATGGCATAAACTGGAAGACGGGCAAAGAATACCATTACTCCCATAAGCGAACGGAAATGAAATTCAGGCCAGTTTAACATGGCAAGCGGGTGACTGACTAGTACCAACAGGTGCCACTCAACAGCCAAGAGAAGACACAAAACAATGTCATTTGAGGGCAAAACTGGACCAGCAAGGATATTACAGGTTGTGCCTTCAGCCTAGAGCAGACTTTTAGAGACCAGAAGAGATCGGTGCTGGTTTGAGGTCCTGTAAACACCAGACTGTCACCCTGGACTATCTCCAGCAGCCCCACAGATGCTGACTGAGCCTGAGCATCTTTTTCTGAAAAGTGCGTTACCTTGATTTAAAGACCAAGTGATGGTGAGGCTACTGCTCAAAAGCTCTCAGATATTATTACACTAAATGGTAATTACTGGTAATTTTCAATCTAATCCACATATGTGAAGCCTCCAGTGTTCTTGCAGCCTCTTTTTCCGTTGGACCCAAGAGCCATCTGAAAGACAGTGAATTCCTGACCCCCCAACTCTCCCTGCAGGCTGTGATGGAGCCACGATGTAGACCAGCATGGAAAGGACTGAACTTCCAGCACAGGGCTGTCAGCACTGCCACCTCTCTCCTCCCCTCCCCACTTCCTCACACAACATGCTCCAGGACCTCAGGTGGGACCTCAGCTCCTGGAACCGCTAGTGTTGCCCAGCACTTCCCACCACAACACAGCTGCAGCTGGGACCACAGCCAGCTTCAGCCACTCCTCCAGGGCACGTTCCAAAATCTCATTCTTTAGCCGCTGTGGACCAAGACCCAGATACAAAACATTCTGTGCAGCAACATGTGTGGTACCAAGACACTTACAGTAGTCCCAAGTCAAGCCTTGCACAAGTGGACATCATGTAAATTGCCGACAGGTACCAGTATCTTCCATTTCACCTTGTTTCCAGTAGCATTTGAAGATGGGCTATCTGCTGGTGGATGGAGGCAGTTCATCCAGTTTGTGTGATGTTTTATTTGACTATTAGCAGAACTAGTTAAAGGGTCTCTTCCAGGACTCCTGCTTCCGGACTTCCCCACAGCTGATGCAGGGGAGGAGAGCCTACTGCTAACTCCTCACTGCAGGGACAGACCAGAGTTAGTGGAAGCAGAATATTTATTTGTGTTATGTTCCTAACGGTCCCAGGTTTATCACATTACTTATTACACAGCTGTGTACACCTCCAGCCCTACAATACTGAATCCAAACCATGTGGGTGAGAAGAGCAAAGAGGTGACTCATCCAGCACAACACACCAGGTCAACGATGTACTAAGAAATAAATCTGAGGTTTTGCATCTTCCTATTCACTAGGTCCTGTCCCTGCTCACTTCTCCTTTTCAGGTACATGAGAAAACGTGTGCCTGAGCAGAGAAGCACACAGTGAAAGTCCCATAGTCACTTCACCATCTCCAGGAGCTCTGTTTTGTTTTTCTCCCACTCCCAGTCAGATTGATGTGCCCTCAGCAGTAGCAGGAGCAAGGTCCCACCGTGTCCATCTGTGTCTCACCCCATCAGAGAGGCCCAAGGTGCTGCCACAGACACTTCTGCAGAACCACAGAACCGCCTGCAGAGATGTTCGAGCTGGTGCTGACACCCTTAGCTTTAACCTACCTAGAAGTGCTGGATTGCCTTTTTCTGTTCCCCTCCATCTTCTCCTCTTACTACACAGAAACCTTCACCATTTAAATGTCATCTGTGAAGGACACCAATGTTAGAGCGATTAAGAGCACACCAAGAACAGTTTACCCAAGCCCATCTAGTCAATATTCTCAGACTGCCACCTGACTCCATAGAGGAAATATTCAGGTATGACAAGCCACCACCAGTGCTAGGTGAGGTGGTTTGGACCTGGCTGCAGAGTGAAATTCTCCTGCATCCCCCTCAGCTGGTGCAGCAAGTCATGGGCTGGCACTGCCTCCCCTCCAGCATGAGCCCCAACCACTGCAAAACAGAAAAATGCTCCCTGTGTTGATACAGGCATGTGGGGGAGAGGGTCGTTGGGGCTGATAGTCCATCCCAGGCACTATGCTTGCAGCAATCACAGAGAGGGCTTGCACCGACTCCCCCCAGGAAGGACTGAACCACTAAAGCCAGGATCCAGTTCCCTAGTTACACATACATACTACCAGCCTGGAGCTCCCACCTCTCCTCAACAGAAGGGTTCCCACTCCTCCATCAGCTCTTACTCCTGACCACTGGGGGAAAAGGCAGGGAACAGGCTTTAGATGTTCTAAAGGAATATGCTCCCCAAACTGCCAGGATACCGTCCAGTCCCTCGTGCTTTCCATCCTCTTGCCAAGGGTCCCCAGAAGAAAAGCAGGATAGCCATAGTCAATCTGTGACTGCTCATTTCAGGGCTTTTTCTGTGTGTCCTGGAAAGATCAAGGATCGGGTTTGCATTTTGTGTTTGAAAATCCTCTTCCACTCATTAGTGGATCTGGAAAGGGACAACCTTGAAGGCTAGAAATGACAACATCCCTGGAGCTTCTCCAGACATTTCCCTTGCTGCAAATAATGACAAGTGAGGCTGGGGAGTCACCAGAGGAGTAGGGTGGGCCAGGCTATTGGGTGTGGGGAGAGGACCTTGTTTCTGCCATATCAGGGAGCCTGGAGAAGAGGCTGGAAGCATCTCTGATGGCTTGTTGACGCACAGCCATCTGAAAGCAAAAGCAGAGCCAAACTAGTCCTCTCAGGCCCCACCCAGACCAGCCTCCTGGACAGACCAGGGCTGCCTCCAGCAATACCCTCCTGCATTGTCTGGGACATGGGAAGGCCCAGCATTCCAAACCATTGATGGGATTACTGCCAGCCTCCAAGGGCTGCATAGATGCTCTTTCCAGGGAGAAACACAGCACTTTGGGCACATGCAAGTGCCCGGAGATTTCACAGCTGTAAATCTGAAAGCTGATTGACTTTAAGAAACTGGACTTCAGAAGGAAAGCTCTTCTTCCTACCTAACACTGATGGCTATCATGTGAGGAGCTCAGAGAAATGAGCTTCAGCACTGCTCTGTGATTTGTGTTTGGATGCAGCAGACCCAGTAGTCCTGACATAGTGAACACCTTCCTCCAGTTTTCCGAGGTGTCCTTGTGAGAGGGTTGCAACTGGAGAGTAACTAATGCCATGTATGAGTAAGCATAAAACAAGCTGCAGCTGAGGAAGGGAAATCATTTCACTGTGGTTTGGTCCTTTTGGCTTACTGGCTGCTGGGGTTGAAAAGATTAATCCAACACCCTTTACACTATGCTTGTGCTGCTGCTGTTACCTTGTGCCCAGCCAACAGACATGAAGGGGTGACTTAAGACACCAGCTGACCCTGCCACAAACCGAGGGCGCTGGGGAGCAATGGCCTCAAAATGCCACTCTCGCATAGGTAATACTCTTTTGTAAATTACTTTTAACTAAAGGTTTATCATGCCAGCTATGCTGATAGAGCATGAAGCTGTTCACTTAGTTGTGTTTGGAAACATGGCATTTCGGCAGCACCACTCAGCAGACCCAGGATGATAAAACACAGCAGCCAGGGCTGATGTCGAAAAGAACCACTAGACTTTATTCCCAAATGGCATTTATAAAAACAAACAAAGACACACACAGAATGGTGGATGCGGGAATGCATGGCCTGTGGGATGCAGCATGGACAGGTCCGTGCCATCAGCACCTGCGGCAGGCAGTCAACAGAGGGAGGAGAGGCAGAGGAGGCAGTTTCGGGTCAGGTCCAGCAACAGCGAGGCTGCTGCGCTGCCCAGACCCTCCACCCACCATCACAGTTGCTTCAGTTAAGAGCCAGGACTCCGAGACATGAAATTCAACCACTGACCTGGACTTTGCATCAGACCGGCATGGGGGAGACAGGCACTGCGCTCCCAGCACAGGGGCTCGTACCAGGAGGGCATCTCAGCAGGTTTTCCATGCTCGCTTCTCCCTCCAGCTCTGACCAGTGAAGAGAAACTCTTGGTCCATGAGATGAACCAGACAAATTCCCAGACCACCTCTGTCCTCTGCAGACTCCCCACATTGGCTTTTCTAGTCCATATGGTGCCTGCGGACACTCTCAGTCCCACCTGCCACTGCAGCAGGCACCAAAGGTCCTTCTAGCAAGGACCTGTTATCGTTCAGTCACCTGAGAGCCAGCATGTGGCCTCACCATGAGAGTGGATGGGTTGCATGGCAAGCCCAGAAGAAACACAGTTCTGATCCACTGCAGCTCAGATCATGCTGGCTAATGCCATCCCCTGTGCAGAAAATATCCACCACCACCGTGGATCTGTTTAATTTTTGAGCTTCTTACCCCTGAGCAGATAAATAAACCCAAAAGATCTTCCTTCGTACCTCAGCATCACCAAAGGATACACAACTCCATATGCCTTTTCTACTGTGTCCTAGACACAGTTGCTCTGTCGTTGCTCTGCAGGATGTATGGCTGGAGGAAGGATCAGCCCAGTCTGCGGTAGGGCACCACCAGCACCAAGCCTTGCTTGTCCTGGGAAGGGGGTGGCCAGCAGCGCAGCCACCCTGCAGGGAAGTGCCCCTGGAACAAGACACCTTCACCCCGTAACAGGCTATTTGAGAGATTGGTATGTTGAGGGATCTTCCTTTATATCTTCCCCCTCTTGTGCAGGAGGGGCAGAGGAAGAATAGACTTCAGCTTGGCAGACCAGGCAGCATGGGGAAGGCTAGGGAAAGGCTTTGTGGGACTGAGCCAAGGTGGACAGCTATCCATCATCCATAGCGGCCTTTGGAAAAGGCTTTGTATCCTTAATGCTTTGGGTGTTAGGACATACTGTTGGATTCCTCATTCTCAAGCCTATTCCTCTATGGAATAGGGAGCCTCAGAAGCCTTAGGGGGTTGCAGTTAGCTCCTCAGGTCCATCTCCTGGTAGCCAAATATACACCCCGCGATTTTCATCCAACACATTGCTGTGATGCTGGTGGTGGGTTGTTCTCACTGAAGACACACACACGTACATCAGCGCTGTTAGCACTGCTGTTGCAGTCCATTTCACTTCACTGGTGTGAAGTCCCCAAACTGCTACAAGACAAAAAGTGGCCATTCTCCCCCCTCCAGGTTGAAAAGCCTCCCTTAGTTTCAGTCTTCTACTTCTCGAGGCTTTGCTTCCCCGCCACTGGCAGTATCCAGCTGGGATGAAGGTATTTTCTGGGTAGTTTACTGTTGAGCAGGAGGTTTCTTGTGCAAATAAGTTAGTATCCCACAAAAGCAAAATGGCACCTCCAGGAAACGAGAAGCTGCAGATGCCCCCTGGAGATGTGGCTGAGCTGGTAACCCTGGTGCCATTCACTGCATTCCATGCCAGCTCCCAATTCCTTATGATCCCTGGTGAAAATGCACCATGGTCCTCCACTTTGTCCCAGCACACCACTGACACTCCCTTCTGCGGGCACCATGGCACAGACGTTGGGCTACATATGACACCAAAGCCAGCTCCAAGAGCTTGAGATGAGGGCCCCAGGTAGGTGTACCACTATGTGGGAGAACAGCCTTCAAGCTGTAGGTTGAAGGCCCATTGCACTAAACACTGTACAAATACTTTTTGGTGGACAGATGAATCATCCTTGCTCCAAGAGCTTACAATGTACACGAACAGAGACACAGCTCCACCACTATACAGACATTACACCTATTTACACCCACAAACATTTTAGTCCCAGCAGAACACATCTTTCAGAACAATGGCCCAGCAACCAGCTGATCTGAGGGCAGGGACTCGACTGCTCACCTCTTTTTCTTAATTTGCAATGCCAGATCATTTCTAGCCATTATTCTTGCCACTTCTGATTTGGATCTGCAGCCCCAGCACCCTCCGTTCCACATAAGAAAACATGGTATCAAAACAAAGTCCTTTCCCGGCTGCATGAGCCCTGGGGCCTGCGAGGGTGTCCCACATCACCAAGGAGGCAATGGGTGCTGGGCTGGGGAGAGAAATGGGCGAGATGCTGGATGATGTTCTCCCCCCATTTTGGCCTTGCAAGCTGTTGGCCCTGTGCTCATCGCCATGTTTGCAGTGGGACGAGAAGGGGGGAGGCAGACCCCTCCATGTTTGAGTCCCAGTCGAGGGCAGCAGGGAGAAATCCAGACTGCTGCGATGCTGAGACTTGTGTTTGACAAAGCTTTTCTGAGAGGAGATATTAGTTGGTTAGTTCATATCTCGATAAGGCACACCCTCCCCATCGCCTCGGCTGGTTGCAGGTCAGTACCCCGTGTGTGACCCGAGCTGACTCTCCAAAACCTCGCCAGATGCCTCCATGCCTGTGTGCGCCCTGAGCATGATGCCAGGAGACCCAGCCAGAGACCTTACAGAGCATACCTGTTCCTGCAAGGCTGCCGGATGGGTGCTTTAAGGCTTTGAAATATAAGGCGACTCCGAGGCTCACTAAGCACCCCAAAGCCCCTCTCCTTCACACTGCACAGACCCCTGCCCCTGGGGGGAGATTCCCCAAGGCCATGGGTCCTGGAGAAGCAGGAGAGGATGATGTTTCTGTCGGGGATTTGGAAAGCATCCTCAAGGGAATTCAGGTCCCTCCAGGATCATTTGCTTTTGACAAGCAAACAGACAAGGCTGCTCGGTGTCCTAATTACATCTGTTAAAAACCTTAGCTAGGAAAAATATACCCTTGGTAAGTCCTTTCTCCATTTTTAACCATGTTTTCCATCCAAGAAATTAGAGACCAAGACTACAATTAAATAAACACCCGTGCATCACTTAGCTCTTCCCTTTGCCACCTTCCTTCTTCACTCCTGACCCCCCAGACAGTTAATTTACAGTTTGAGTGATTCTCTGCCAAGCCTCACAGGAGGCAGGCAGCTCAGCCTGAAAGCTGATTGTCCCTCCGAGGCTCCAGTCTCTCCGCGACATCCTCCAACTCATCCAGGATTTCGGAGAAAGACGGCCTCTTAAATGCTTCCACCTGGAATGAGAAGGGAAAGCTGAAGAGGACGCCCTGGACAGGAAGTGGTTGCTCTGCAGTAGCTCTGCTGGGTCCCCCAAGTCTGGACAATGGCATCCATCTACCATTAGCCCTGGTCTGGGTCACATGCCTGCTGGTGGAGCCTTCTGGCATCACCCAGCACCTGGTGATCCAGCCCCGGGCTGCTGCAAACGAGCAGCTGCAGGACAGGTCCCACGGTGTGGGGTGCAGCTCAAGCAAAGGCAGTGAGATGCTGAAAACCAGCCTGACACACCCCGACCTGGGCAGGGGGTGGGAACTGCTCGCTCCAAAGCCCACCCAAATGGTGCAGAGGCAGGCAGTGTGCAGGAAAGGCTGCAGGTTGGTATCAGGAGGGAGATGTATCATTCCCTGAACTTTTTTGTGACACTCAGGATCTGTCTTGTCTCCCTGATGCAGCTCGCCCTCAGTGGGCTGTGATCCCCCGGCCTTCCCAGTGTCATTGCGGTGTACCCAAAGTGAGTAACATGGCCCGGAGCACCCCCATCCCACACCCCCACCATGCCATCCTGGGGCTGCCCTTTGTGTCTGCCCCTGCAATGCCAGCCTGGGGAGCTGCACCAGAAACTTCCCAAACCTGCACATCACACAAGGGCAGAGAAGAACAGCCCCAAGGGGCATTTCTGGCAGAAGCATTAGGAAGCTGCCCATCAGAGATACAAAATCTGAATATACATAAATCTAAGCCAGTTGCTGACGTGAATCACTCCTCTGATTCAGGACAAGATATTCAGGACCCATGCAAGGATCTACTTCCATTTGCTGCCTTGAGCTCCTAGCAATTAGGTGCACTATGATCACCCAGATTCTCCGCTCTCTCCCTTTGTCTTTCTCTTCCTTTCAGAGACTAACTTGAGTCCTCGCTTTCTTTCTGCTTTGCCTCCTGAAGCTTCGGGCAGCATGTGCAGGCTCCCCAGCTTTCACCATCACCTTTTATGCCAAAGCAAGAAAGGTTGGAGAACTATGCTCCAATATCTACCACACCAGGGCTGGTAAGAGCGAGGCAGTGCCCTCCAGAGAGGATCAGCCGCGTGCCTCTGCCTCCAGCCTGGCTTAAGGAGGGACTGGACACCATCACCACCCCGCTTCCCACTCTGCGGTCAACATGGAAGGGAGCAGGCAGGACCATGGGATGTTTCAGGCTGTAATACACAAACTAAGCACTTCGCTTAGGGGCAAAACTGCACGGTGGATGAAAGCATACTAGTGACCCAGGAAGATCTCATCACTTCACAGCTCAAGTGGTAGAGCCGTGTGTGCTAGCGCTGACAGCAGTAGGTTCAAGCTCTCCAGGGTTCACACAATTTTGGTCTCGGTCATACAAATGTGATACAAATCCAATAAAACCAAAGGGAAAAAAAAAAAAAAGCAAGAATCTCACCCGACAGCAGCTAGCAGTGAGATCCATCACCCGCTTGGGGCATTCACTGATCATTCCTTGGAAGGCAGCAACATCCAAGCCATAATCCTGTGAGGAAGGGGGAAGAGTATGTAGAAAAGACTTCAGCTGTAAAGTCCTTTAAAAGCTCTTCATCCTTGTCAAGGTGTTAAAGCACAAAATGCTCATTGTTTAAAGCTCTGAGAATTTCCATCACAGCTATTTTACTGATGGCTTTGCACAGGTACTGGGCAACATCAGCTCTGGCAGGACTGCACAGATGGTAAATCATTAGCAGAGCTGGGAGACTGCAGCATCCTTTTGCTTGATCCTTCTGCTATCCCTGTGGGGCAGTATGTGTCCTCCTGGAAAAGCTCAGACTAAGGCAACAAAGGTGGAAACCAGCAGAGGAACCAGCACTAGGTGCTGAGTAGTGGCTGCCGAGGACAGGAACTGCAGGTAATCCGGTCTTCCAACAGCAGCTGAGAGTTGAAGGGGTCCAGCTAGCTGTTTCCACAACTACAGCTTGGTCCCTCCAGACTTCAGAGTCTCTGATATGGAATTCTCTTTCATCTTGTGAACACAGACGGAGCGGTAGTTCCTGTTCAGTCTCACAGAAACACGGAACAATCTCTGGTCACTGCAGGTTCTTTGCATTGCTCCTTGAAAAGCAGCAATTTGCTGTTTTCCTGCTGGATTTTTCATTGCTGTTCAGGATAAACTTTCCCTTCCCACTTTGTGGAAGGGAAACGTTGCAAAGGTTGAAACAAAAAAGGCCACGTCTTTAGAGAAGCCCACTGTTTCCACACGAACTGTGTATTAACTGAAATGTATTTGAAAATAAATGTTTTTTATGAAAGTTGTGTTTAACCTGCCACTTCAGTGGAGAAGCTGAAACATCAAAGCGAAATGAAGTATTTGGAATTAAGGTCTTTAAACTTCGTATCAAATTGTTGATCTAACAAAATCTTTGAAACTATAGATGCACTGAACTCTCATGCACTGAAAATTTTGAGATCAGGTTTTCTCATGGAAAAACCTCTAGAGAGAAACCTCAGTGTGAACACATACACATGTGTACAGGTCTGTCTGGTCCAAAGAGAAGCCACAATCTGGTACCATGGAAAAAACACCATTAGATTTGGCTGTAGGAATCATTACCTGAGTCCTGGGAAGCACTTCGGGGTCAGCTGGGATCCTGCCCAGGATTTCACAGAGGACAATGCCAAAGGAAAACACGTCCACCTGCAGGAGGGGTGGGAGAGCAGGAGGTGGGACAGGACATGCACAGAAGCAAAGAATGAGAAAGGGGAGTACCAACGACAAGGTCTTTCCATTAGTTATGCAAAAGCCCATCAAAAAAGCCCACTGGAGAGAGACGCAGCAAACCCCTGGGTTTGCTGAATCCGGGCTTCTGAATCCACCCAGAAATACCACAGCCCCTCTTGGAGTCCAGCCTCATCTTTGGAAAGCCTGGCCCCGTGCTCTTGTTCGACATGCCTGGTGCTTCGCCCACAGCTCTGACACCCCCACAGATCCTGCAACAGGCTCATCGGGCTGTAACTCATCAAGCATCTTCCTCAGAGAGGTTTCACTGTGTTTGTCCATGGCAGCAATCCATTCCCCTAGAAGTTTAACTTAACAAGGCCACATAAGGAACTTCCAAGTTGCTAAGCAGAGTATGACTAAGCAAAGGTCCAGAGTATTACTAAGCAAAAGTCCAGATAGCAGGGCAGTGTTTTCTGGGGAAGGAGGGAAGGGCTTTTCTGCTGTCGGGACATGTCGCCAGCAACCAGAGGAGACATCCCCCACGGTCGCTCGAGAGCTCTGAGGCTGAACAGGGAGATGGGAAGCAGTGCCATACCTTCCGATCATAGGGCTCTCCCCGCAGCATCTCAGGAGCCATCCAGAAAGCAGAGCCCACCAGAGACAGCTTCCGCTCCACATCCTTCACAGGCAGCTCCACCACCTCCCTGGCCAGCCCGAAGTCAGTCACCAGCGCCTCACGGCCCCGCGGCGTCACTCGAATGAGGCAGTTCTGAAAGGAGCCCATGGGGCATGGCATGAGATGCCTGGCAAGGAAGAGCCTGGATACTTCACTGAGCAGTGCCTCGCCGGCCCTCAGCCCCACCTCACCGTCACAGGCTCTCCCCTCCCCAGAGACCTGCATCCTGGCAGCACACATGGAGTGCGTGGGGCAGGTTAGGGATGGGCTGATCACATCTGAAGCCAGGAAAAGTCCTTTGAAGAAGCTGTTCAATGGACATGGTGATCCACATCCTTTTATCTGAAATGACCTCAAAATGTGCATGTTGACCCTGTTCACCATTCAGCCAAAGGTGGGTGGGATCACAGCTACAGCCCTTCTCACTGCCCACAGCCACACATCCTTAACACAGCTTTCTGGAAGAATTCCTATAAAATTATCCTAAGGTTTCTCAAAATCCCAGTGGTTTCAGCCTGTTCAGTTCCCCAGGACTTCCTCCTTGGCATCTGCTCCCAAGGAACTAGCAGAAACAACAGGTATCTGCTCCAAATGGCTCTCACTAACAACTAGATTTAAAGTGAGCACGTACACTTCTGTCCCGTATCTTCAGCTATCATCACTGCATGTTTACTAGGTTTCCCTGGGGAAGGATGAACCTCTTTCAGGGCTGAACCACCACAGTGAGACAGAAGGGACAGGAAGGGACCTCCAGCACCCACTAACTTTCCACAAGCAGATCTGGAAAGCTCCTGAGCTCATTGGTCACCACCAAATAGGAAATTACATCTCACCTGACTTCAGAGCACATTGGCCAAGAAACCTGTGGTCAGAATGAAGCAAGCTCTTGCCTTGTCCTTGCCTGGTGTTTGCGATTTCATGGTTAATAATTGAGCCAAGTAAACAGCCTGAGATTACAAAGGTGCGTTTAATTCCTGTGCTGATGTCTCTCAAGACTGTAACAGGTGACTGGCTTCCCCACTGCCAACCTTCATCTGTATTTCAGGTTTCTCTTAAAAAGCTCAGAGAGCACCAAGAAAAATGGCTTGTAAGAGATACACCACCATCCAGTATCAACTGCAGGGACTTGTAGGCTCCACTTCCATGAATCACCAAGCCAAGCTCTGGCGTCAGCTGACACAGATATGGTCCAGGCTGGTGGGCAACCCTTCAGCTCACATTCCCTATGATATCATGGATGTGCTCCAGATCTACCTGAGGTTTGCGCAGTATTGCCCAAAAGAGATCAATGAGGCCCTGCCCCACCATGTTCCTACTGCCATACCAGTGGCAGAGGAAGAGCCACATCAAAGCCTGTCCCCAGGCCTGGTCAAACCTGGTCAAACCTGAGAATGGCAATGCCTCAGTGCTGTTCCTGCCCACAACAAACAGCATGAGCCCATGCTGAGGAAAACAGCCTCCCAGCCAGAGGGCCAATACACCAGGAACATGGCGTGCCTTTGCATTACACCCAAAGCCTGTCTCCAGACAGCAGTCTTCACAGCTGGCACACTGCCGGGGTGTGAAACCCATGGAGGTGACCACCCTAAAATTGGTGACCCAGACCCCCTGTATCAAGGAAGAACAACTTCCCTGCACTTGAGTGAGGAGACACATCTGAGCTCTGCTGGTGCTCTGCACATAGACAGGGACCGTCTCACATGGCACTTGCTCCCAGAGCCCGTGACCAGCTCCTGTTAGAAACAGCTTCCTCCTTGCTGTGAGCAGGAAAGGAAATCTCTATATCTGGCAGAGGTTCTCCTGCAACCATAGGCAAAGAAAGCCATGTGTAATCCTGCACACATTTCCATCTCTTCTGCCAGCAACAGCACTAGGAGCAATATATTTTTATCTCTATCTGGGTCTCCTGCTTGGGAAGTGATGAACGCAATGTAATGACAGGTTTTATCAAGAAATCCTTGCCTGCAGAGGGATTAGCATGGAGCAGAGAACCAGCATGAGGCCTCCTGGTTACAGCCCTAAGGGGTCCCCGTATGGTGTCCTAACACCTTCAGCAGTCCCAGAATGACATCACCTTTCCAACTGCATACCTTGGAGTTGAGATCTCGGTGGTAGATGTTCTTGGAATGCAGGTAGATCATGCCTCTGGTGATGTCAGAAGCTAAGTCCACTTTTTCCTTCCATGTCAAAGCAATGTCTTTGCTGGCCAGGAGCTCCTCCAGGCAACCCCCATTCACGTACTGTGAACAGAGACAGAAAGCAAGTGGCTGTGTGGCTGCGCACAGGCTCCGCTGCAGCCCCCTGGGTGCTGAACCCTCCCTCGCCAACCCAGGAGCCCCTCCTTCAGGATGGAGGTTGGGAATACCACTGCACGCAGGGGCCTCTGTGTGTGGCACAGTGCAAATCCTGGGCCCTGCCCCACTGCAGGGATGGCTGTATAAGCCAGCCATGGTCCTCACTCACGGGCAGCAAACTCGAGGCAAAAAGCATGGCAGCAGTTCAGTCAATGCCTTCTCTGCCACTGACAGCGTAGGAATAAGAGACCGCCTCGGCTCCAGCCCAGACTTTTCCATTAGACCACATGACCATTCCAGAGACACCCTGGAGGTCCCTGCCTCTTTCCACCTGCTTTACTTTCTACTCCTGTCCTCCATCCCCAGCTCCTCTTCTCCCCACCAGCTGACCCATTCTGGCCCTTTGGTGGTACCAAGCCAACCTGAAACACTTTTAGGCTACCCTGCCTGAATCTCATGCCCCTGCAGTGACTGTGCCCCATTCCAGCTGTGACCAGCTGTGGGGCAAAAAGGACCAGAAGCCCCTCTGAGGCAATCTTGCTAGTCCAGAGCCATTTACAGGCGCAGGAGTTGGTGAGGTGTAGATACGCATTACAGGATATCTGCCATCACCCCTGCCAAAGAACCGCAGGGTCCTTGCCTGCCCACAGCACGCTTACAAGCGAGAAGCCTTTACCTCCAGAATCGGGTAGAGCTTGTCATCCTTCACGCATATACCAAGGTACCTAAGCAGAAGAACACACCAAAAAAAAAAAAAAGAAAAGAAACCATCAAGGTTCAGCTCAATCCCTCATTGCAGAACTGCCTTAGAGACACCCAGCCAACTCCAGCCCCTGCCAGCGCCCACTGCTCATGGCCACAGGATATGCCCACCTGACGATGTTGGGGTGCGACAGCTTCTGCAGCAGGCTGATCTCACGCACAATCACCTCTTGGTCCACATCATTCTTGTAGATCTTCACCACCATCACTTTACAAGAAGCAGCCTGGGTCACCTGGAGCCAAGGTTGGAGTAGGACATCTCTTAGTTTCCAGAGGTCTGCCAGCCCCTCTGGACAACAGCATCCCTTCCCAACCAAAGGCCTGAATCTCATTTCCCTGCTGCCCAGAGCTTTGCACAAGTGCAAGGTGCAGTCCCTTCCACATACTCTCTGCTCCAATGATGCCTGCCTGGCTGGCTGGTGACAGCTAGGTGCCTCCTGTCCCAACACATCACATTTCTCTGCCAAAATCTGTGTGTTCCTTGGGCTGGAGCAGTTTCTCAGCCCACACTGGGTTACCGCAGAGCTGACCTTCTCCCCTCCAATGCCTTGCATGCAACGTCCCTTCCCAACCACAGCCTGCCCCACATCTCCATCTGTCCTTTCTACTTGGGTCTGATCACTACACAAGGCTGCTAGCCACACTCCTCATCCCCAATTCCTCCTGCACCCCGGCCCACGACTCTGCCAGACACAACAAAGAAAGCACAGAGCCAGCTTGTCTCTCCCCTACATGCCACAACAGAGTTCCTGTGTTTGCTTCCCAGCCACATGCTAACCTGAACCTCTGCTATGGATTACCACCAGACATTTCACTCCTAGGGCTTCTGCCAGGCAGGGATACTGGAAGCTAAAGAACGGAAAACAAAATGCTCTTCCCCCACCTTACAACACTGAACAGGCTGAGCAGGCATTTTTAGGAGGAAATTTGCTGTCCCCTGGCGGCACCAGGGTTGGGCTGTACTGAATGCAGGGGTTTCATGCGGGCTGCAGGACATGCAGGGGTCCCCTGGCTCTCAGCCAGGACAGGACGGTCCAGGGCTACTGCACTACAGCTCGTGTTATTGGGGTTAACGATCCAAACAGCAGTTTCCAGACCACATCACAGAGCACTGTGGTACTTTAACATTTCCACCCTCAATTAATGGAGACTTATGTATCAATTCTGGCCCACACTGATGTCCTGACAGCTGTCCCAGGGCCAGCAGAGAAGCCAGCCATGTGTTTAAGGTTTGTGGGGTCTTGTTTGTTTGTTTTAAGGGAGAAATAGTTTAGACCCAGCATGAGCTGACTATCAGCACTCTGAGTCCCAAAGTGTCCCCATTGCTCTCTGTGATGGTTACTTTACATATAAGGTTACTAGCCCAGGTGAGGAGAACAAAGAGCTGCATGTAAGATCTAGCTGGGCTGGAAGGACAGAAAGGTTCAGGGTCACAGAACAACCTGTCTTAGGAGTAACATGAACTACTGCTTCCTTTCTGAAGGAACACAAGCTGATAGTCGATGTTATCGCTGGAATAACTGTGCCTCAAGCAGGCCATAAGGAAGACAGGGCTCTGACACCCTCACCTGATGGGACTTCGTAACCACAGACTGTGGGTCACTAATCAGATGTAACTGATTATTAACTGTAATTGCACAGAAGTAAATCTAAGAGATGCTATCAATCATCTTTGCCCAAACACTGTGAGTTCCCTTATGTCTAGGACAGAGTACAGGGAGCAGCTGAAATCTGGAAGATCTGAAAAACTTTCAGAAGAGCTAATACTGAGTTTCAGTGAGACCTACTAGCCCTGAACAACCTCTGGTGGAGACACTGAGCTACACTGAGCTACCAGGTGAGGTTGCATGTCCCAGCTGGACACAACCAGAGTTCACAAACGCTGCCTGGGCTGGCAGAGTTGGTGAGCACTGGAGGGGCTCCTGTCCACAGGGCAATGCAAAGTCCAGCCTGGGCTGAATAAGAAATGACTAAAAAGCAAGGATAGACCCATACCCCCAAAAAAAAGTAGTGGGAGAGATGGGCAAAGGTAATGGGCTCAGAAGGCCTCTTCCAAGACCCCAGGCCCTAAGACTTTGCTCTGGCCAACATGGAGCAGCCCCTGGTCCACTCTGAATCATGCAAAGTGCCCAGTTTTGTCCTGGATCAGTGTGGGAACAAGGAAAGCACAGAAGAGCCTCCAAGGTAGTCTCACTTCATGCTAACGAGCTATGAAGGGTAAAGATCTAGTGTCAGCCTTAAGTGGAGAATAAAGGTGAAAATCCAGCACTGGGAAGTTGCAGAAATACAGGGAGTAGGACTGTGCTTCCTAATGTGTATGAAGCTTTTTGAGAGCCAACAGAGAAAGAGGTTGTTCAGAGGCTCCCTCTGGGTAATGCCTTAAACGAGCCTCAGAAAAAAGAAGTCACGTTGCATTTTGCTCCTGCTTTTGAGCATCTCAGACCCCTATGTATGAGTGAGCTGCCAATGAAAGAAGCTTTATGCTTTCACCAAGAGAAACTCATACTTGCGAATAGCTCCTCACTGCACATCAGAAAACTAAGGCAGAGAAAAAGAGAAAATACCTTGTGCCCAGGTCATGCAATACGTCACCCACAGAGCAGAAGGCTGTGCCCAGACCTCTTGAGCCTGAATCACCAAGTAGAACCAAGTCAATCCTCCTTCCTCAGCTGACCCACACATAACAACTCCTGAGAATGGGCTTAACCGAAGGATAAAGGATGGCAAAAGCAACAGGCAGCCAGCACAGGCAGTGCCAGCACTTTGGGGAGTCTATGTCCTTGCTGTGGGAATGCTTTGGAAGGCAGCATCTGTTGGCAAAGAGCTTCAAAGGACCATCACCAGTGAGGCTTCACAGCAGGAGTGCTCCTGTTCAGGGCTATGAGTCCACAGGGGAGTGACTGACCCAAGAGGACCACAAGTCATCAAAGCACTTAGTTACAGTCGCATACAAGTCCCCAAACAAATGTCCTTGACGCAAGTCCTCCTCCTCGGTCTTCTGACTATTTGACCCATAGCATTTCATTCAAACTTTATGGGTTTTTGCATTTCTTTTTCTGCTTCTACTTCAAGAAGTTATTTCATTTTCATTCAAGGTCCATGTCTCCAGCCTGCCTACTGATGGAATTTCATTCACTGCCAGGGCAGGAAGAAAATGTCATGCACAGAGGAAACAGCAACTGTTACTATGAAAATCTGCTAGATAAAGGAAAGAGAAAGCGATGGCAACAGCATGCTGCGTAGGTGGGGAAAGCAATTACTAGAGGGAGGCTGTGATGGGGAGCGGTATTTGTCATGTATTGCTCCAGTCTGCAAAGAGCTGTCATAGACCTTTGGCTGCCGATTGCCCTTGAACAGTGCACTGTCCCTGGACCTGACGTCCACCAAATGGCTTTATCACAGCACCAAGCCCAGATGCAGTAGAGGAGGAGACACAGCCTTGAGAAAGCAATGTGTGTTTATCTATCCAACTTGGGTATTTTCTGCAGTTCCATGGCCAGATCCTGCCAGCCTGGCTCCCTTAGTTTCAACTGGCCACATGTGCTTACACCAGCCAGGGATCTCACCCAGAATATGTCAGAGCACTCCTCTGGCAGAAGCATCTTATGCTGGCGCGAGAGAAAAGTGCAGTCATGATGTTTATCGTGGCACCCATCAAGCTAAGGAGCTGAAGGCAATGGTAGAATCAGGTCCAGTTTGTTTCCACTGGGTTTGTCACGCCCCAACAGCCAAGACCAGTGTCAGCAGCCACATTCCGGCGGGCTGCTGGGAGGAGAGATAAGGTGGGCAAACCTGGCCACACTGCAAAGCAATGTGGCACCTGCTTTCATGCTGTTCATAGAGCAGGGATCACCGAGGGCTGCTGGGAAAGAGCCTCAAGTCCCACCCATTCCCCCCAAATGAGCAGTGTCACTCCCAGGCTGAGGAGCAGCACTGCAGGGGGAGCAAAGCTAGCAGCACCCCGGATCCTGTGCTTGCTCAGAGAGGGTTAAACAAACTCCCACACCAGTGGAGCTCAGTGCAGGGAGTGACTCGCAACAGTCCCAGTGAGAAAAGCAGTTTTGTTTTGGTGACACACCATCCACATCATGCACTGCCTTGCAGGGAGCCATGGGCCTCCTGACATGAAGGCAGCAGAGGTAGAAGTGGACAGCCAGCAGCCTGTCCCAGCCTGCCCTTGCCCCAGGTCCCCTGCTCCTCCCCAGCACCATTGTAACGTAGGGCAGCAGCCAGAGAGGGGTGACAGCGCTGGCATCTCCATGGGGTGTGGGTGGCAGGTATTCTGGGAGATACACGCAGCTTAATTTTACATTCTTTTTCTCTATATATTTTGCTATGGTTTTGACAACAAAATCTGCACAGAGCATAAATATCCCCTAATCTCATCCAATACCCAGTTTAGCTCCCTGACAAGCCTGTTGTATGGCTAGATGACAGTATCAATGAACACTGATCGAGTCCTCCCATCTCCTTTTTCACTACGGAAAGGGAGATTTGCATCAAAGGTGACGTACTGGGCGTGTAGAGCTGGGTGTCCTTTCCTCCTTCACTCCATCCAACCTGCCAGAGTGAGCTGGGAGTGATGAAGACTGGAGTGACAAAGGAAATAAGCTCAGGGACAGGTTCCTCAGGTGAAACACCATCTACACAGCCTCAGCAGCTGCTCAGCTGCTCTCACAGAGCAGGTCATGGGCTGCCTGCATGTCTTACCTTGTAGACCTTGGAGAAGAAGCCGCTGCCTATCAGCTCAGCGTTGAAGTTTTCCCAGAACTCCAGCTTCCTGACAGCTGTGCGCAGCCTCTGCCAGCGGTCCACGTGGTAGTAGGTGTCAGACGACTCACCATAGTACTGCATGGGGCCAGAGGGCTCTGGTGTGATCAGCCCTGCCTCGCACATCATGGGGGCAGCAGCTAAAACACAATGTATTTCACAGTGAGCCAAGAGTGGCATTTGGACATCAGACAAATACCTGCACTAGAGACCAGCGCTGGACGAAGCCTCAGGAACAGGGGGAGAGGAGACGAGGCACCAAGATTATGCACCCTGCAGCACACGTTGCACTGGGAAGCACCCATGCGCACTGTCTCCTGGATAAAGCACCCTGGGCTTAGGCCTGCCTTAGGCAGGTTGTATTTGGACTTCTTTAGACTAGGACTTAGAGATGCCAAATTAGCATATATTGACTTATACTTTCTAAAGGTTTATGATAGATAGGAGACATCACTTTCAACACATGATAGTGCAGCCCAGGAAAAGTGCAGAGGACTCGGTCTTGCTCAGCCAGCTTATGTTGGGTTAAAAGCCACTGTGTCTAAATTGAGCTTTTAGCATAGGTCACCTGCCAGATACTAATGGCACCTCTGTCACCCCAGAGCTCCAGGCAGGGCTGAGCTACTGCTGCAGACAGAGGGTCATGGCTTGGGTGTGCTAGCAGGAAACACTCAATCTTAAAAGGGTCCTCACTTGGCAGGTGCCTCCAGTTCATTACAAGCCCTAAAGAATCACAGAACAAGGAAACACTCCAGCAACCCTCCTCCAGTCTGTGTATCCCGAATTTGACTCCAAGCCCCAAGTGCCTCTGCTAAATTGTCTTCCTTTTCCACTGCTCTGATTCTCACACTTCTCTCTCCAGTCCCCTCCCTCCATTCTCCTTTCTGCCTTCTACAGCAGCAGGTTCACACTCTTCCAAAGCCATATGTCATCCTTCCCCTTCTCCTGCATCACTTGTCTCTAGTTACTTCCAAAAATGCAGGGGAGGTAAATCCAGTGGGTAACTGGCTTCTGACACCCTCAGCAAGGCAAATAAGGCACCTATTTCTGGATAATTGTAAACAATTGTTCGTACACTACAAAGCTGTCTGAGCACCTTCCACTCACAGCATGTGCTCTGAGTCCTGGTGCCTGACGAGCTGCTTTGCCAGACTGTAACCAGATGAGACAACAACGGGTAATTCTTCAATGCTTACAGTGAAGCAAAGGTAAGCTCTGCCCTCCCTAAGTTTCATTCCTAGATCTTGCACCAAACAAGGAACTGTCTCAGCATCCCTTGATCCCATGGATCATTTCACGGCTACTTTGCTCCTACAGGGCAAGGCAAAATCTGCACTGAGACGTGCATAAAATATTTGCACCGGCCACCCACAATCCATCCAAGATCCAAAGAGAGAGCTGCCAAACGGGGACAGACAGATGTGGTAGGGCTAAGCAGGGCAGGAATTCAGGGAGAGACAAGGGCTGGGACATGGGCCAGGCAGGCAGACAGTACCGAGCAGGGCAGGGTTCCCCGACACAAACAGCAGGCAAGCTCCAGGCTGAGACCGAGGGAGCTGCAAGGCAGGGGAAAACCAGCACAAACTTCTGAAAGCAGCCAGACCCCAAAGTTGCCACCACAGGACAGTCCCACAGACTGCAGCAATCCAGTCCCAGCAAAATCAACACAACACATGGGCTCCTACTTGATTCCTCGGCAAACGCCTGCAGGACCAAAGCCCCAGAACTGCTGATGAACTGGGGAGCCTGTGGCCATAATCAGCGGAGAGCACTCTGATCAGGCAGGGCACATGGAAGAGGTTACAGGGCCACAGGTTTACCCCTGCTCTGACCCAAGGACAGGCAACCAAGGAACATCCCATGATGGAATGCAGCTGCAGGGACCTGCCTGGAGGTTTTTGCCTTGGGACAGTCACTGATACTGACAGCCAGCACCCTCTGAGACACAGCCCCCTCCCATCCAGCCTGCACCCAGGCGCCCTGCACTGGCACAAGGGAAGAGGCTCGTGCAGAAGCAGGGGACAGGACTCACATCAGCCACGCTCTGGCTGTGTTACTGAAGGCATTACCTTCCCACAGGGACGATTCATCCACATTCCGCAAGGATATCCCTCTCTGGTCCAGCTTCAGCAGGGCTTGGGGCACGGGTGCAGCAGGGCAAGGCACTGGCACAAGCTGGTGGCAGGGTGCAGCAAAGGGCTCCTACTGCCCACGGCCACGCTCAGCATGCAGGGCCAAGGAGCAGGAGGGCACGTGCAGGAGGTGCTGCAGCTCCAGGCTAAGCAAGTGTTGCTTCACACACAGCCAGTGAGACACAGAGGAGCTCCTCCACATCCTGTGCAATTGGCCAGGACATAAGGAGACAATGACAGGGTCTGATGGATTCTGCTGACCCTAAGCCACCAAAAAAACATGCAGAAGGACTGGCAAAGGGTCACCCTGAGCATCGGACCCATCTGTGAGGATGCACTCTCAGGGTTTACCCACTCCTGCCCCCAATCCTGGGACGCAGATTTGCCCCCTCCTGTTGCGTGGATGGCAAAATAGTAACGCAGCAAGCCACAACCTCACCCTGGGGTGCCGGTCACTCACCAGCAAGCATCCCCAACTGCTGCTCCAGCCACCAGAGACACACTTACCCAGCAGGCCCTGAAAGCCTCTCCCTCCACTTTAGCACTCCTCAGTAACAAAAGAAAAAGAAAGAGGAGCCTTTCCTGACTGAGGTGCCCTGATCCCCAGCCACCTTGAAGCCCCTCCTGCCTGCAGGGTGACCCAGGCACAGGCACGACAGGTCCCCTTGAGCAAGACAGGCTGTCTGGGGCTGCCTCTTCCACAGGGAATGGTTTCCTTTTCAGAGGCCTCTCTGTTCAGTGCTTTTCCCACGTACCATCTCCTCCTGCCATGACCTAGTTCATCAATTGCCTCTTTGTCCAGTAAAGAATCCCTGCAGCATCCCCAGCACGCTGGGAATGGCCCCTCACATTATGCCGCCGAGTGGGAGCCGAGTCTTTATTTTCTTCTTATAAATGCGTCTGTTTGTCCCCATATTAGTGCTGACACGTAGGCTGGGGGAGAAAATGGCCTTTCAAAATGCCAAGATTTATTTGAAGGTGCTGGGGAGGGAGGGAAAGGGTGGGAGAAGGATGGGGAGCAGGAAGCGCAGTCTTGGGGGAGAGCCCGCAGCCCCAGGCAGGGTGCATCCTCGGGGTCACCAGCGAGGTTTAGAGCAGCCAAAGCCATGCTTTTGTCTGAGCAGGCAAAGCGCTGGGGCAGCTGCCCATATTCCCGGTGCTCCCAGCAAAAATTCAACCCATTGTGGGGAGACCAGGCTCGGGCACAGGAGGAGGCATGTCCCCTTCGACGCTGCCCTGCCTGCAGGGAGAGGGGAGGTGGAGGGGGGACCAGGGTGCCCCTGGCTTCCACCGCACTCGGGAAACTGCCCATGTCCCCGAGCTTTCAGCTGTGCCCACGGTGAGTAAGGAGCCAACACGAGCCTGTCAGCTCCCCAGGGCGGCAAGAAACAGCAAGGAAGCAGCTCACAGGCAGCTGGGAAATGTTTGGGTGCTGTGAGCTGTCGCTGCAGGAAACCCACTCCTTGACAGATTAAAAACATGAAATTAGCAGTCATTTTGAAAAGCAGACCTGGGGCACCACCTTCCTCTGGGTTTTCCTCATCTGCAGACACCAGGGAGGCACCCGCAGGCTGCAGGGAAGGGTCCGGCTCCCTGCCAGGGCTTGCTGGGGCTGCCCACCCTTGCTGCCACAACACGGGCTCAGCCAGGCTCCAGCCGCTGCCCGGGCTGATGGAGGGGCCGTACCCAGCCCCACGCACGCGCTCCACAAGAGCAATGGCACAGCCAAAAGCGTGGCTCCAGCCCCACCGCCACAGTTGGCTCCAGCCTGGGGCTGGGCCCGGCAGGAGCAGGCAGGTGTTTTGGGGGTTTGTCCCTTCTGCTCAGCAATGCAGCATCCACGGCTCCCCAGCAAGACACCACTGTCAAACCGTCTCTCTCCCAGACCCACGCACGGCCAGACACAGCCTGGAGAATCTACCCAGGCCCAGGCTCTGCTGCGACAACACGAACCTCAGGCTTCAAACCCCTCTTCTAGACAGCGAATTTTCCTGCAAAAAGGGGAGGACAGACTCTTCCTCCCCTCACCCACCAGACAGCCAACCTGCCTCCCCTGCCACTGTTTCCAGGACTTTTCTTCTTATCATCTGGAAAGCAGAGAGCTTCTCCCCACCCTCCTCTGCAAGCAAGCAGGAGGCTGGACCGGCCCCAGGGACCTCCCTGCACCAGGAAGCCCAGTGCCTGACGGCGGGAGCCTTGCGCCAGGGAGCAGCATGTAAAAGCTCAGCTGGTGCTTACCAACATGCCATGCAAAAACCTTCTGTTGAGTGGGATCACTCTGTAAACAAAATATCTTTGCCAGGAGAGCAGGGTGCCAGCACTGGGGCGCAAACGGGGAACCCACCCTCCTGGTGGAGGAGGAGTTGGCACCGACTGCGTATGTGTGCACGTGCGCAGGATTTGGCCTTTTAGCTGGGATCGGGTATAGAAGGATGTTTAGAAATCTGTAGGTGCTTATCAATATTTTAAGTGTCTAGCGCTAGGGTTTACCTGTTGTGTTGCTGATAATGATCCTGATGCTTCACTGACGGCCAGTTGTTTGCATCTCATCAATAAATCAGTAAGCCACCTCAGCTGAGTGGTTTTCTCCTGCAGCGCGTGCGTGGGGGGCGCGGGCAATGCTCCCTATAGGCCTCTCCGTCCTGCCCTCCCCGGGCTGGCTCATGCAGACGGAGGAGTGAGTGCTCCTCAGCCCCTGGGTGAAAATGCAAAGCAAGTCCAGATAACGATGGTAACATTAGATGAGATCATCTGTCTAAGCCAGATGAACAAAACGCCTCAGTAGAGTTACTCAGCATTCATCTCTGTCAACAGAAAGGAACTTTCTTCCGTTCTGTCTTTATAACGGACACCAGCAAACCTTCTTGTAGCGTGCAGAAAATGTAGCAGGTCAAGCAAAACCAAAACGGATTTGCTGACCAGTGCTATGTTGCTGATCCCTAAAAATATGTCACCGGTATTTTTGAGTTCTTGACCCACAAAAACAAAGGAAAAAGTATTTCCTGAATACTCCTGTCTTGGGGATGAGGCTAAAGACAGACCACAGCTCCTACTGCCCAGCAAGAGGTGGGTTCCCCACAGATAAAACAGTGACATTCACCAGTGCAAGGACATCAGGAACGGCCTGGCAGCCAACAGCTCCCAGCATCGATGGCAACCAGCTGGCTTTCCCCGGATGCCATCGTTACACAAGTTAGCAACTAGCTTTGCATAGACAAGCTCACATACATGACAACATCTACTCTAAACCTGGCTGTTTCCCTCAAGCTAACCTCAATATATTGATCTCCCCAGTCAAAAAGACAATTAGACAATTTTCTTTTGGGGAAAAAATAAATAAATAAAACAGAACCAGGAAGGCAAAGTAAAGTAAATTACACAGCAGGGATAAAGGGATACCTGCATTTCATTTGAGCATGAACACACTTTTCATAAAATGAACTAAATAAATACAGCCCAGAAAGACTTAAAAAGCTCAGGGTAAGTTACTGGCAGGATAAATCATTTTCACTTTGCAAATTCAAGTGCTTATCATGCTGCTGTCAACAAGGACATCTGTGAGCCACAGACCTGGACAAAATCCTGCCTTCCTGGGACGGCATCACACTCGCAGGGCCAGGATCACGCCCTGGATAGCAATCCCAGCTTTGACTTCGCTGCTCTGATTTCAAACCTATCCTTTGCCAGGTAAGAAAGAAACGTTAGGAAATATGTAAGATCTGGGAAAGCTGCTTTCCCAGGATATTTAAACACAAAGGAGTCACGAGAGAACTGATAGCTAAAGTGTCCTTTTCCTGAGGGGAAAACACCAAGTGACAGGGACAAGGGTATTATAAGATCCAGCAAATGGGAACTTAGACAATCCAAGAGGACAGCAGGTCCTTGGCACAGGTAAGCGTAGGTCTCTGTTGTATCTGGCCTCTGTGTGACATAAATCCCCTTCGAAATCTGAAATAGTTGAAAGACTCCACACTCGTTATGCCAAGGGAGGACCCTAAGCGTTGAAAAACCTGATCAGGACACACTCTTGATCCCACCTAACTTATAAACAAGACGCCCATCATTCAGAAAGCAACCTAACCAAAAAGCATAAAGCTTCAAGGTGAAGATCTATGGCTGATGCTACCTGTAAGGGGGAGACAAGCTTGTAAGATCTTCTGGCCCTAAAAATCAGTACTTCCCCAAGGCCTTCAAGGAAGAGATTAATTGTCTGTAACTTTACTGTTAGCAATGAACATTTTTGAAGATCAGTGGAGAGGGACTGGCTTCTCCAGCAACCAACTGGCCCCCTCCCGACAAGATGAGTCTACAGGGGAATGAAGACACAGCTGGTCCCCTCCTCATCCAAGAAGCCCTGATCTCCGGCTCCCTTGTGCCCACGCCCAGTGAACCGAGTCCCACTTGAAATGGCTTTCACAAAACTGATAAAGACTCGTCAGGCCAGGATGCACAAAGACATTTAGGCAGCTAAGATGCAGTTTGGCCTCTAGCAGGGTTAAGGACAGTCAGGCACCTAAGTCCTCCAAGAAGAACTTGGTTGTTCTGCACTAAGTTTTGGGCAAGTTTAACCCAACCATCTGTGAAGGTCTCTGTGTGGAGTCCTCCCCAGTAACACTTCCCATGCACAGAAAGTGCCCCAGCACTGCCTGCCAGATGGGAAATCGGTGGGTGGTTTGAAGGAAGAGAAACAAGACAAGAACAAGTGAAAACACGCTCTCCAGGGCAGTCAGCAGACAAGGCTTTGAGTTGGCTCCCCTCGCAAAATCGATGATGATCGACAAGGCACGTGGATTCCTTTGAGATGGAAAGGTGCAGAAAAGAGTAGAAAAAAAAAAAACAGTCGTAACAGCTCAGCAGTCACAAGCCTAATCCCACACATTTACTGTCTATCTCGGCTCCCTTTGCTACATTCTTCATACATTTTCTGTGATTTTTGTTTTAATTCTGAAGACTCATGGTACCAGACCCCTAATTGATGTCACATGGCACTTATTTCACCAGCATATATAAACCTCATTTTCCCCTGATATTTAATTGACACTATACAAATGAAAAAGCAGAGCAGGGCACGTGGGTGTTTAAAAGGAAGCTCAGCATGTGGGAACTGTCAAGTGTTTGAGCTTGCTAGAACATCCCCAGCCCACTCTCTCCATCAAGAAAAACTCATTAGGGTGAGAAAAGATACCGTGACCTTACTGCTGAAATGTTAGAGGTATCATCTGATAGCGATTACTGTAACTTGCTTCTTATTGCAGCCCAGAGACGAGGGCTGGAGGCTATGGAGGGATGGAGAAGGGAGGTGGGGGCCATACTGTCAAACAGCCAATGAAGGGCCCAGCTTCTTGCAAACCCAAATGTGCTCCACAGCAGGTGAAAGCCATGCCCTTTATCTTTGGGGTTTCCAACCAAAACCCCAAAAATAATCTCAAATCTTAACCACTCTGTGTTGCTTCCCAGAAGGCAAGACATTATTTTTAGCTCAAGGATTGTTCTCAGTGCAGATGTCCAGAGTCCTAAGCTAGAATAAAGGCTTGGGCTCTCTGCCATGCACTGCTGGTGGACCGCCCCACGGTAAACGAGCCTCCGTGTCCATCTCTCCTCAAATGCCAAAAGGCAGCAAAAGCACTTTGCTGGTTTCGCAAGACATTCTGGTATCTCAACAAGGAAAACCCCATCTGCGACAACCAGCATCACTCCTCATCAGGGAGTACATGGTTTCCAGCCCCTCGGGTCCTCTCCTGCAGGTCTTGCTTGGAGTGCTGAAGCGTTTGCTACCTCCTGTCCTTAAGAACGCACCGAGCTGGAGACGGCCACACGATGTGCTGCGAGCGCACCGGCAGCTCCCCATAGCAGCAGTACCTGGCACTAACAGTGCTTTATATGTTCAACAAGCTGCTGGAGCTGTGCATGGTCTTCGCCAGTGGTTTCTGAGCAGTGCAAAAGCTCCCCTGCTGAGCTTCACACACAAGCTCTCACCACACCTCATGAGCACTTCTCCTCCTAAACATGGTCTATCTCTTTTCAAACCACTGTATGTCACTTGGTTCCTGACAGCTCTTATAACACCCACAAAAAACACTGAATAGAAACAGCACCAAATCCCCTGAAAGCACTTCATTTTGGGGATGCTTAGAGAGCATTAACTGGGCGTTGCACTTTGGGATCCAGGTGGGAAGAAACTTGGTTTTACACATGGAAAAACATCAGGAGATGGCTCGAAATCACAAAACTGCCCCAAGCACCATTTCGGAGAGGACCTAGCGAACCTAAGATCCATGCTACAGCCGTATCTCTATCCCTCAGAGACAAGGGGATGAGTTGGGTGAAGAAGATAGCTAATGGGGATCCACCTCCTGTTGACTGCTATATCTACAGGCTTCCAGTGGATCATGGAAAGAATAACCCAATGGGTCCTTGTGGCATCCTCCAGCACTGTGGTGCTGGCTGCCATTGGGGACAGGGACAGCAGCCTGGAGGGACCACAAAACCCTGCTCTTCTGAGGTTATTCCAAGGAACACACTAACCATGATAAACTGAATTAAACATTTTAAGGTCTTTGAAATCTGTAGGTGGGCAGACACCAGAGTCACCACTGTGACCATGCTGCTCCATGAGATTATTCATGTACAGCACCGAAAAATCCTGCAGAAGTGGCACAACCTAGTGAGTAAGGAGCTGACTCAGGACACATAGGCTGCAGCTCCAGCCAGCATCTCCTTGGCATCACCTTCCCTCCTCCTTCCTCTTCTTGGCTTTTCTCAGCCCTTCAGGACAGGGACCAGCGCTTAACCCACACAGAGCTTGCAAAATGGGGCAAGTGCTACCAGAGCTAGAAGTTCATGATGAACAGCTGCCCCAGAAACAACCATTTCCCCCCATTTCTCCCTCTCGGTGTGACTCCAAGCACAGTGTAAAATCTGGCCTGGGACACGCTGAGCACAAAGACACTGCACCTGGGCTGGCGATGAAGGCCACAGTCCTGCCTCAGCTAAAGCATCCTGCCCTGCCACCCCCCTGCCCTGCCACACATGCTAGCCACTATCACATGCCTGCTTTGATAGTCTGACTGCTTTAACTATGCATCAGTTCAGCTGAAAACTATTTTTGCAGGGTTCATCCTCAGCCGGATGAGTCCCTGATGTGCCTCACCACCAGGACCTCCAGTGCCAGACCACAGGCGAGGGGCAGGCACGGTGGACCTGCCCTTCCCTTTGCAGACTGGACTCGTGCCAGGCGAGCGGTCTCATCTACCATAGCCTTAGTCCAGAGCTAAGAGGCCACAGCTCTGAAGCTGGCGACAGGGCACATTTCCTGGCCTGGCCCACGCTCCGGCAGAGCCCCTCGGAGGCTGGATCAGTGCAGAGCCAGCACAGCCCAGCTGCCAGGTCTTTCCAGAGCTTCATCTCTTCCTGATCCATGCGAAAGCACCCTGAGCCAGGGTACTGCACCCTCCCCAGCGCCTGAGAAATGGCTCTTTGCTGACATTTGCCCAAAGCCATATATGCATCAAGCTGGGGAGAAAGGAAAGGACGGCCCTGAGGGACATGTTGCTGCCCTGTTTCCACAGGAAAGCCACACTCTGCAGCGTCCTGCAGCCAAGACTGGAGGTGAAAAGCCATGGACATGGCACAGGGCATCTGTGTCTCCAGGGACAGACCAGGGGCTTTGGCATCAGCTCCAGCCAGCCAGGGAAGGAACATCTGCTGTGCCCCTTCTCTGACTCCAAAGAGCCTTTTGGCCCCACATCCACTTACAAATCATTGCTTCCTACCACCTCGGGGACACAGCAATGCAGGATGGAAGACAGTACATTTCCCAAATATCTCAGGGACTTGATCAGTTTAAGGGAGAGAAAATCAACCCGTGGCTCATCAGGCATGAAAAGCACTCATTCATCACCTGCATGTCCCACTCATCACCCTCAGGTGAGCAAAGTTTCTAATTTTAAGTTCAGGGCTGCCCAAAGAGCACCACTATCACACCATGGCACCAAGCACCAGCACAAGGCACTGCTCAGCATTCAAATAGAGTGCAAACGGGAACCTGAATAAGCTCTTTGAACTGCTCCATGCCGTTCTTCAGCAGGTGCATAGATGGAACAGAAGGTTCAGTTGAAACTAGCACACAAGAATCAACTGTGGCAGCTGTTCTGAAACAGGGCACCTGAAAGCCATGGTCTATTTGGGATCCTGTGCACTGGGGCTGCCAGGAGGCTTGAAGCTACCAACAGAAGAGCGAGGGCGGCGTATGTTGGGTGTTAGAGGTGTGATCGTTACACTAGTTGCAGAGGGGAAATGCTGCTCTGCCCTGTGGGGCTGAGGGGATGCTCACAAGGGGCTCCTGATGGTGGGCACACAGCCATAGGCGCACCCATGGCTCCAGGGCAAAGGAAGAGAGCTGTGGGCTGGGCTCTGACACTCAGCTGTGGGGACGGTGCCCACCTGCCCCTGGTGCCCTAAAAAACCTGGGCAAGGTGGGACACACCCCATACTGAGGACACTGCAGAAGGATACCCCAGGAGGTGGGATCAGTCTTCCTTGGGAAGTGCTGGTCTTTCTCCAGTGACTGTTAAAACCATCAGGGAGACCTGCTTGGAGCAGGCACCCCACTCTGAAAGAACTAAACCTGGCGAGAGATGACCCGGAGCTCCAAATACCCTCGAGGCTCTGGGCCTTAGTTTGCCCTTCTGCTGACAGCAGCTATTTGGGCAGAGAGGAACAGCAGCTGAGATACACCTGATGGAAAGAACTTGAGAATTAAAGCAAACCCAGGCTTTAATTTAAGGGCCACCCCCATTCTGGCAGAGGGTGATCCCGCGGCTGAGGGACCACAGCCTGCTGTTTCTGCCCGCAGGCTTGGCAGATGCACCAGCCACATACCAGCATGCAGGGAAAGCGGTGGCCATGCTTTTGTAACTGAGGCTCAAACCAACAACCAACCACCAACCAACCAACTGGACCTGGTGACAACAGAGGTAGATTAAACAGCCTCGCTGCGCTCTTCCACAATCCCTCCCTCGCTCCACAATCACGGCTTCCCACCCTGGCCCGATGCCCCTCCCCGTTCAGCAATGCTTGGGCTCTGCTTCGTTTTCCAAGCTCCATGAGATCCAAGGCAAAAACAAAGCATCATCCTTCCGTTAAGCAGAAGTCATTCATCCTATTCTCTTCCTAAGGAGACCTTTCTTCCCCTCTCCACGTATGCAGGTCACAGTTCAAGGAAAAAGATAAGCCAAAGAGCTGCTGGGAAGATGGAGAAAAGCTGCCCCCAGCCTCCTCAGCTGCGGGAGCAGCCGCAGGGATGGGCACTCCAGCAGGCAGCCCCCAGCTGGCTGAATATTAAAGCCTGCAGAATTCAGCAGTGAATTTGACTCATGCTTCCTAATCCTGCCTCATGTGAAGGGATGGCTCCAAGTGAAACTTCAATTAACTCTTGATCCACCATGAGAGGAAAGGCCAAGCTTCCCCTGGGCTGAGGCACGCCAAAACATCCATATTCCCCAGCCCTTTCAGGTCAGCCGCCTCTGGAGTGAAGAGGTGGTCACTCAGCACTGGGACTTTACATGGCCCAAATTGTCCTCTGGATGTGTTTCTCTCCCTCCATCATTTACAGGAGCCTCTGGGGCACTATCCAGATAATTCACAGCCTAATACTGCATTCCCCACAACCTCCCTGTGCCTCATTTCCCAGGCTGCAGATGGGGGAGAAGAGCCCGAGCCCTCGCACCGCCGCGTTCGCTCCAGCATCTTTGCAGATGTGCCACCTCGGACTGAGCCACCCCCCTGCTGGGCAGGGCAGCGCAAAGGGGACGAGGTGGCGGTGGGTCCCCAAGCAAGTGGCACCTTAGCAGCAGATCTGAATCCAGCAGAGGACGCAGACGGCATGGTAAACCTGGTGTGGAACCTTGCTGGTTCAGAGGGGTTGTTCTGGGAGATATTCTGCCCCTTGTAAGCTTAAGAAGCCCCCAGCACATGTTTCCCCTTACATGTTTTCCGCTCTCCAGCCAAAGCAGGACTGTAGTAAATATCCAGCAGATAAAGCTGAAATCCAGTTAGAGCATCTCAGACATTATTTTTCCCAGCAGTGGAAAATTAATAACGGCGGCCCCATCGACTCCAGCTGGCTCGTCCCCAACACTGGAGCTACGGTCTTCAGCAGCTAAACGACTGATCTTTCCAGGCAGCTTAAAACAAAGTAATGAAAGACAAAGAATTTGGAGCAAATTTTCTCAACCTTTCATAGATAAGGGGCAGAGAATCCCTTTTCTGCTTCTTAGCCCTTTTCCTGCAAAAAGCTGGAGCAAAATTATTTCAAGGGGTTTGGCAGACACTGCCGTGCTTTGAAGCTTTCTCAACACTGGAAAAACACATTTTCAGACCTGCTTTCATTGCACTATGTAACTTGTGCACAGAAACAAACCTCCCCCTCCCACGCTATACAAAGTTGGGAGGTGACGAATTGCCTTAGCTTCACCAGCGTTGAAGACGGCTTGTTTCAGCCAGCCTGTTTCTCAGTCTCTGCCACCCAAATCTTCCCAGGAGCTGGTGTGCCAGCCAATGCTGGCATGATGGCCAATGCTGGCCAACTGCCCACCTCTGCTACCCTGGCTGCACCACCAGGCACGCAAGGAAAACACACGATCTTCAAGACTCTGTGTTATAAGAAACGTGACTAAGGCTCCAGGCCTCAGCTGTGGCAGAGGTTTTTGAATTGCAAACATAGATACGTTAATTAACTACTACTTTTTTTTTTCCCCTGCAATAGATTTATTCATGCTCAGCAAAAAAGCTACTTCAATAAACAGCTGCTGATGGTGGGAGGCCAGCGAGGGAGCACCCCATGGGTGCTGGGCCGCTCCATCTCGTCTGTACGCAGGTACTAAAACCACAGTAATCTTCCTGCCAGAGGCTGCATGAGATAAGTGGGTAAGAAATCAATTAAAAGCCCTCATTTTGAGGTGGGGGTAACCAGCCCCATCTCAGCACAATAGCCGGGTGCTTCCTCAGAAGTTCAGCATCTTGGTAGCACTTTTGGGCACCACATCCCTGCCCTGCACTTGGCCCTCGCCCTGGCTCCCCGCAGCCGGGCTGTGCGGATGCAGGGGAGATGGTCCCTGCTCTGACAGCCTCCAGGAGACATCCTGCAAGACACGAGTCCTTCCCAGGGGAGTGAAGGAGGGCAAGCTCAAATCCTGCTATGTCAGGGCAGGGTTTGCCTCTCTGCCTTGGGGGCAACACCTCAAGCCGAGTTTGCGTCAAGCATCCAGGACTGCTGTTCCCCCTCTCCACTCCGAGCCCTTCTCTTGCTACGGCTACGCCGTGATGTATCAAATCCACCACCAGCTTGTTAAAAAAACGCATGACTTGTGGGAAGTTGAACTTCAGCTGGCTGACAAGCTGCCCAACTCTCCTGCACGCCTCCAAAAGTCAGGTTACCCCACTAGGGAAATCAATCATTCACTTGCCCCCATTAAATCCATTTCTCCATGTAATGCTATATAAACAAGCAGTATTTGCATGACAGCACATTATAAAAAGTTTCTCAAGACAAGCAAGCTGTTTCCAAGAGCTCTGCACACAGTGTCACAGCCAGCTAACGCCAGGGACACTGAATGCAGTAAAGTCTCTCTCCAGGGAACAAGGTATCACTCAGCAGCTCCCAAAGGGCCAAGGAAAGAGAAATACTGAGATGAGCATTTTCTTATCAATGCAGCTCAGCAGGCTGAGCCTCTACGGCAATCCCAGCTCCGTACAGATGTTCTCTCATACCCGTCCACATTGCAAAGCAGGAAGACTTGGCTATCACTAAAGCTAAAACATATGAAAAGCACATTAAGTGAGCTGCCCAAGGCCATGTGATGAGCCAGTGTCAAGGTGGGGTGTCAAGCCTGAGCTGTGAGGGGTGAGAAGGGCCCCCCCAACCCCTGGGCTCGCAGACCCAGCTCTGCCCATTTGCCTTCCAGGCTCCCACTTGCAGCTCAGCACAGAACATATGGTGATTTGCACTGAGTAGCTCTTAATGGATGTTTTTCTTCTATGAATCTGCCCAATAAAGCTTTCGAAACTACATGCAGTTTTAGCCCCAGAACATACTTTGTCCAGAAGTTGCACAGCTCGGTAGCATGGCCCGCTGCACAGGGAGTGAGAATTAGACCTGCCGAGACTGAATGCAGCCCGGGCTGCGCCACCGGCAGTGCTGCCCACCACAGCCGGCTCTTCCCATCCCCTACTGTCACTGCAGAGCCCTTAACCCAGCACTGGCAGAGCGGCAGCGTGGGGAGCAGATTGTCAGCTGGCAGGCTCATGCCCACTGTGGGCTTGTACGCTGCGATTTGCTCAATGCCCACTTCCCCACCGAGGAGGGAGAGGAGCAGAGAGGAACCCCAGCAGCAACCCAGCAGTTGAGGAGTAGGAGGCTGGTGAAGATGCAGTTCGTGCAGCTTACCTCTCCCAGGACACCAAAGCCCCTTCCCACCCCACTGTAACTCCAGCAGCTTCCGCAAACTCGCAGCAGGATGGAGCTGACCCGCAGCACACACACTTCATCTAATCACACCTGTCCCTGAGGACACTGGAGGGGCGCAGCACGGGCTGAACACCTGCTAAATAGCAGCAACACGACACTTCATGTTCGGTGGCACCACATGTACACCTCTAGCCTTAAGCACTCATGCTGAAGATCAGATGGGGCAGGAGCATTTGCCATCAATGCTCAAAGTTGAAAGTTGCCTCAGAAACTGTGCTCCAAGTCAAAACCCCATGGCCTTACATTACGTGAACCCAGGCTGCTGCTTTATATAAAGTTTTCATTGCAAAATCTGCCCTTGGGGGAGAAGATTATGCAAGACTTAATTTGAACAGTAGGAATGACCCTGAAGTGTTTTCTTTAAAGGCCCTGATGTTTTTAGCTCTGACTACAAGAAGCCGCCAGGTTTCCAGTCCCCAGCAGAAGAAAATCAGCTTCTTGTGCTCACAAGGATGACAAGCAGCAGCTTTCTCCAAAAGGCGAGGAAGTTGCAGAAAAATCACAGCTTCTGCCATAATTGGGCTTCCCCACTTATGTCTGGTGCTTTTCAGGTAACTCCTGTGCTGCTCCCCCCGTGCAGGTACATTTTGTGTGCAGCCTGAAGATACTGAACATGCTCCCAAAAGCTCTGCCAACTGTTGTAGAAAGGTGCTTTGGTTACAAGAGGACCTCCAGTTTCAGACCATGCGCTTACACATTGCTTTGGAATCTTCTGAAACATCACTAGAAAGCACCAAACCGGATGATCATGGGGCTAATAATTTAGAGAGAAAATAACAAGAGCATACCAACAGCAAGCACAGCAGTGGGGACTGCTGAGGGCTTTGCTGTGCGAGGAGGATCTTGCCTGGTGGACCTGCAGAAGAGACGCTGGAAGCACAGCTGCACAGCCTCCACGCCAGATGCGACAGTGATGTTCCTGCAGCAGCGCCCATCCCCAGCAGAGTAAGATTCAATGGAAAAAGGACAAGGAAACGTGTGCCACCCTGAGTGACTCAGCCCTGACTCCTGCCTGCGGAAGGACCGTGGGCCAGGCAAGGACCCTCCAGCAAGGTCCCTGTGGGGCTCTCAGTGCCGCCTGGTCTTCCCCACGCTGACGGGCCCATCCCGTGATGAGCTGACATCCCAGCTTTGCAGCCTGGTGCATCTCTCAGCCTCACTGCTCGGGTCCAGGTTGGCTTTAGAGTCTGTTCCTGCTCAGCGATAGCAGCACTGTAACTCTCATCTTGTGATTTATACCCATCCACATGCAATACCCCGGCTTTGAACACTTCAGCTCCAGCTGGCGTCTGTTTGGCCCCTTGCAGGTTTGTGCCACGCTGTGACTGACAGCAATGCTTTCACTACTCGAGTGCTGGCTCTTTACCATTTGTTTACCCCACAGCTTTACCTCAACTTTGCATGCAGGTTTTACACAGCCTCCACCTCAGTTTTCCCTGTTGTCTGAGTGGTTGTGGGTTTTTTTTAAAAAGAAAAACAAGATACATTTGGGATTGAAGCTGAAGGCAGGATCCTGCAGCTCGAGTGTGCTCTCTCCTGGGTACTGTTTCTGCACTGGAATTGCTGAACTTGGCATGGAAATGGGAGAAACAGACACTGGAGCTGCTGGCCCACAGACGTGGGAGAATCCTGCCCAAGCTGCCCCAAGCCATTCCTTGCTGCTCTGGGGCAGAGCGGTGTCGGCATGCCGGGTGCACCATGAGAGAGCAGGGGAAGAGGGACCTTTTCTGCAAAGCCGGGTTGAGACTGGGTTGAAAACAGATCTCTCCTTCAGCAAACCACGCTGAGCCAGCATGTGCACAGTGTCTGCAGGCAGCATAAAAGGCAAACTACTTGCTCGGAGACAGGGAAGGGTGACACAGAGCAACGGCCTAGGAACTCCACACCAAGCACAAACTCTATTCCCCCCCACCCCGGGAGGGAATAGAGACCTGCTGAACCGCTCCCCCCGAAGCTGCTCCTCCTGGCCATCACCCTCAGGAGCAGCTCTCCCCCATCCCCTCCTGGCCATCACTCTCAGGAGCAGCTCTCCCCCCGCCGGGAGGCTTCAGGACACCGCGCAGAGCCGGCTCTCGGGACTGGAATCAGCTCGGTCTCCATCCCTGAAGGGGGGAGCAGGGCAGCCCCAAGGGGTTAATTAATGACGACATGTCACCTTGCAGCTCTCTCAAGCGCCCTATGAGCGGCAGGGTCTGGGTACCCGTCACGCCGGCACTGCCCGCTGCCACCCGCGGACAGTGGGGACGGCGGGCGGTGCCGCTGCCCAGGGCTCG
>VWZL01000716.1:100084-150324 GCA_013396915.1 Stercorarius parasiticus
GTGCCGCTGCCCAGGGCTCGGCTCCCGGAGGCAGAGGGCGCTCGGGGAGAGGGGCGGGGGTGCTCCGTGTCCCGCCCGCTCCGGAGCTTCCCGGCGGGGACACGGCGCGGGACAGCCCGGGCCGCGGCTCGGCGCCCCCCGCCCGCCCCGACTCACCCGCTCCGGATGGGCNCCCCACGGAGGGGCCGCGGCGGGCTGGCTCAGACCCCGCCCGGGCCGTGCCTCAGCACGCCGGAGCCAGGGCTGCCCGGAGCGGACGGTCCCGCCAGGACACCGCTGTGAGACCCCAGACATGAAATGGTGACAGGCCCTGGCGCTTCCCAGCGTTTTAATGAAGCCAGAAGAGCTGATGCGACCCCAGCTTGAGGAGAGAAAGCACTTTCTATTCCCATCTCTGACGGTGGGCCAAGTCTCCTCACCTCTCCTCCAGCTCTGGCTCCTCTCCCAGCTGCTATCCCATCCCTTCACCCCGGGGCAGGGGTGCTCACTGAGGGCCAGCCGCACAGCACCCACCACCATGCGCTCCGCCTCCCCCCGCACCCACAGGGCAGGAGCAGGGCAACCTCCCTCACTTGTGTGACCAGCACCGCAGCGTTTCTCCACTGATAGAGATGCTGCTGCGACACGGGGTGAGGGTGCCCTGCAGATTACAGTAACCCCATTATGAGAGCACCCAGGACTTATTTCAGATACTTGATGAGGACAAGACAAATAAAAATCTGTGTGATGCAGGAGCAGGAGCTGGCTGGGACTCGAGGAACACAGCTGGTGACATCTGCACTGTACCAGTGACTGCTGTGCTGCAGAGCAGGACAGTGCTCCCTGGACAGCAGTGTGTGACTGAGGCAAGTGCTTAGCCCTCCGTCCCCTCCACAGCACTCCTGTCCCCACCAAACAGCAGGGGCTAGTGAGAGGCGCAGGCAAGAAGGGGCAGTGAAGCCCCTGCCCTCCTCTCTGGCCCCGCTGGCTCCTTGGGAATGCCTGACACTGCCAGGGTCAGAGGCACATGGGGCCAGGAGCAGTGATGCAGGCTACAGGGGAGATGCTTGGAACAGCCACGCAGGCTCTCCTGGGTGAGGGTCCTTAAATCCTCTCTGCAGCGGCATTAACCAGCCAGGGTAGTTTCCTCCAACAAGAACAAGATCAGGTGGAGCAAAGGTGGCTGGTTGGATACAGCAGGGAACATCACTTCACGGGTGTCACAGACCCTCTTCCCCTGAAGCACCACAGACACCCTCTGTCAGAGCTGGCACAGGGCACTGATGTGTGAAGAGCAGTATCTAGCTGCTACAGACCACAGGTTCTGCCCACATCTCGTCAAGGCCCCAGACATGGTGTCTTGAAGCCCCTTGTACTTCAACATGACAACCACCAGCAGGGGAAGCAACAGAAATCCCTCTCCGGGATGTCCAGGGGTCACATTCACCACATGAAAGGCAGGTTCTACAGATCACAGCACAAGATGCACCTTCAAAGCCACCTTCTAGTACAGAAAGCCAGCACTTAGACATAACTAGCTGTTAAGGCTCTTAATGGCTTCTGGATACCTGACTTGAAGAATATTTACTGCCCATTTACTGCTATCTTGTAAACATGGTTGCTAAGATGCAGCTGTACAATGAGAAACCATCTTCATAAGTGTCCTTCCACTGTAGCATGAGATCCAAGAGCAGCTGTTACTGCACTGAGATTTGGGGAGCAGCAACCTATAGAGCTGCCTGAGCCAGGGGTACTCACAAGTCAGGCTACAACTTTGGGCTACAAACTCCTCCCTCAAATCGGTGACCATTTCAGACATTTTCCCTTTGACCAATACCACAAATGCAGTGGGAACATCGCACGCGTGGCATCAGGAACTTGTCAGTAGACTGGCACCCCAGGGCTGTTGGTCAGGCTGTGCCATGGGTACCCACAGCTCCATGACTCCATTTTCTTTAGGGGAAACAGGAAAAGGGATTCACAGGGACTGGAATCAACTCCATTCACAGGGCAGATGTGTCAGCAATCTCAGCAAATCCAACAGGTCAGCCAGGCAAGCCTATTTGCGGGATGAAGATCCCATGACCAAAGCTCATGTTCGGATGCGGATGCATCCCCAGTTACTTTGGTGCTCGGTGCCAGGCACGTCTTCCCCTGCTGCTGGGCAGTCTCCCCTTCAGGTGCAGCCATCTGTCCTGCCTTCCCTGCCCTCCCTCCTGCCTGCTCCTTCTGCAACGTCCATCAATAGCAACATATCCAGTGCTCAGGTAAGAGGGGAACCCCGGCTCCTTTCTCCCCTTTTGCTTTTCCCAGCAGAGACACCCCTTCACAGCCTGCGTACCTGCATGATGCACCTGGCCAAGCTCGTGACCAGCTACGCTCCACAAAGCGCCCTGCTACGCCATCCTGCCTCAGCTGTGAGCACAGATTATTTTCCCTGCAACGAGCAGCAGCAGAGCAGCCCCAGCAGCAGCTGTCTGCTCTTACAGCCAGCAGGGAAGCTGCGAGCTATCAAGCGACCATCAGCACGTGTCAAAGACAGAGGTGCTGTCTCAGTGCTCAGGCCCAATCCAGCTGAACATCACACAAGCAGCACCATCAACACCAGCCGATGGCTCAGTGGCCCCAGTGTCCACATCATTAAGGCAAATGAACACCAGGCGGACAACCCACCAGGAACAGCACCATCAAGCAGACACTGCCAGCAACAAACTTCACAGTGTGGATGGCTGAGAAGTCCCTGCATTACTCTGCAGAAAACCACAGGAGCCAGGCGTTAAGTGCCACTTTTGTTTCCTCGTGCAAGGTTTTCCTTCTTTTGTCCAGGTGCTTTTCTCCCCTGGCAAGATCTTAAACAACACCACCATCTCTCCCAGCCTCCTTGGTGCCCCCAGCTCCTCCCAGGCCAGTATGCCCACGGCCCAGCAGGGGCTCCGGCATGTCTGCAGCAGCACCATCAGGCAGCAGCTCTGCTCTAATGGAGGCTTGCAACCCTTCCTCCACCCCTGCTTTCAATCAGTTTAGGATTATCAAGGACTCTGGGTTCTTTTCTGTGTGCTTGCTGTCACTGAATTAGATGAAGGTCAAAGGATGTCCCTGCAGGAGCTGAGCAGACAGTTAAGCCTCTCATATGAAGTTCAGCCCAGGATGCCAAGTGCTTCTGAGCATTTCCAAGGCAGCCAGCAGCCATACCACCTCATCAGGAACTTGTGGGGTGACAGCTGCCTGTCCCAAACACTGGAGGTCTCTGCAGGTAGATGGTGAAAGATCATTGATAGAACCACAGGTGTGACAGCCACAGCCAGGATTTGCTCCCAAGAAGAGCTTCTGGCAGGTGCAAAAGAGCCTAGCAGAAAAGGTCCAGCATATGGAGAATCCCTCTGCTGAGGATGGATGGGGGACCAGCTGGGCCTGCAGAACAGGGCAACAAAGAGAGGAACACAAAGAGACTTGAGATGGGTCTAAGCACTTGCCTTTTTCAGACCCAAACTCATGGAATGGCCATGTCCTCCAAAGCACAGCCTGACATCACTCTGTAGGTCATTCAATGCAGTGCAAGATACTTGTTCCCTTTGTGCTCCTTGGGAGCTATCTTCTAGAAAAGACTTGTGCAATCACACTGCCTCCACTTCTTTGTCCTGCCTTGGACAATTTTGGGGCTCACTTGTCATTTCATCCCTGTTTGACAGAAGGCTCAAGACCTCAGAGGTGCTTGGTTTTGTGAAAACAGGCAGCACATGGGGAAGTGAGACCCTGCGCTCCCAGTGCAGGAGATGCTGCAGCCTTTTGCAGACATCTGAGAATGCACACCCCAGAGCAACGGCCTCAAGGTCCAGCAGCAGGAGAGTCTCTGGTAGGAGCTTGCACCTTCTTAGACACCAAGACCAGCATAGCAGCATACCCAACTGGAAGAAACCCTTGAAGAGTGCCCCTAGTCAGCACAGGGACTGCCCATGTCTGCCAAAATACCTGCTGAAGCTCCTTTTGCCAACATGGGACAATCAGGAGATTGCTGACACTGAATAGAGCACCACAGAATTGGGTCCTAACAGAAGAGGGAAGATTATAGCTTGAGAAACTGTGTACACAAACCCTTCTCATGTCCCCAGAGGGGGAAAAATCTGGTTGATGTGTCGCCCCACAGGCACTGTGCCTTACTTTGGTCCTTTAAACAAGGCTGAGGTTGCTGCTGAGTCCCATCCCACAGCAATGCCTGCCCCTCCCACCGGCCTGCCACACAGCTGTGCTGGCCATGCGCACCCCTCAGCAGCTGCTCCAGGACCTCATCCTTGAACATCCTTGAGGACTGATAACATCCCTGCGTGCTAGTCTGAGCAGGGCAGACACATTGTCCCTTGGCACGTTCCCAAACCATAGGATCTGCTGCACCCTGTGCAGAAAGGGCAAAATCTGGACTCCGGCAGGAGCGGCATCTGCAGGGAGACCCCCAGCCCCACCTCTCCTGCCTGCAAACCGTGATGCTCACTGACTGCTCTGCACTACGAGCTGCCCATGGCAGGGACGGCCCCTCCGTCACCACCAGCCCACTCTCTCCTGCCCACAGACAAGTCCCCATTTTCTGCCTTAGGAAAATCACTGTTAGCTTTTGGCATCCCTGAACATCACTCAGGAGCGGACTGTGCCCTCCTGCAAGACACAACAGCCAAGTGGCACTGAATCTGTCACACACTGCCCAACCATGCCCCACTGGATTTGGAGTCATCACTTACAGAGTAAATTCGGAGCAATGAACACCCTCCAGAAGTGCACAGACTGCCCAAGTTGAGAAAAGACAATGATGAAAGTGCAATTTGTGGAGGCAAGAGCCCCTCACCAGCACTCTCACCGACACCTTCCCCAGGCTGCACAGCAGCCGGGTGGTTCCTCTAGTTCATGCCCACTCCTGCCTGCAGTGTGGAGCTGCGGGTCCCGGCAGCAGCCTGCCACCAAGTGCCACTCCAGCCAGCAGAGGTGGCCGGCGGAGGCTCCTCATCCCTGGCCAGGCTCTGCCAGGCCCAGCCCCCAGCTCTCCGGCAGCCACGTCACTCCTCAGCTAACCGCCTCCTGAAGGTCACGGTCCCACTAAACCTGACCTCCTGAAGCATCTTATCAGGAGGCTGGTGCTGTAAGGCCACTTTGCACAGTGCACGCACGTTCTGCTTTGGCAAGCCTGCAGATGGATTGATGTTTGCCCTTGGTCACCCGGCTGGCACAAACCGCATGCTGCCTCCTGCGTCACACCGCGCCACCCCCAGCTCCCCGCACTCCTCGGGGACATGGTTTCTTTGTACCTCCAAGTGCTGCTGTGCTGAGCTCTGGCTCAAAGCAGCAGCTAGCACGGCCCTGGGGAACATCCACCCAGTGGATACAGGGATAGGAGCAGCAAAAGACAAGGTGAAACCTTTCCTCTGACAACCACCAGGCCAAAAAAGATTAGGGCAAGCACAACCTCTGCAGGGAGGCCTTCTCCCAGACAGACACTGCAGCCTTCCACATCACATCCTCTGTGAGGCAAGACCTGCCCCACAGCATTTTCCTGGGCTATGCCATTTCTGCAAGCCAGAAGAAATCCAACTGCTGCTCAAGGGCATGGCCACACCTTCCCCCTGCCCTCCACTCTCTGCTGGTATCAGCCTCTGCATCAATGGTCCTGTAAGCCAGACCTGAAGACCAATCCCTCAGAGAATTAATTCAACAGGAGGAAAGGAAATGTATTTTTCAGCTGCTTAGCTTCCTGGTCCTGCCCTTTACCCAACAGCACAAACCCGTGCCCGGAAGGGACCACAATGAGCATCATGACGGTGCCCCCTTCTAGCTCTGACCTGGGCACACCCAAGACCAAATGGCCAGGTAACCTTGGCTTTGCTGCAATTACAAGGCCAGCTTCCCACCGCCACTGCCTTTTTGACCTCTGCAATACACAGGCCAACCTCCAATGCTCATATTTTTGAAACCTTGACCACCTTCTTCTATATTTTCCTCCATTTGCTCCACACGCTGAAGCATAGGGACCTCTTCCAAAATAAAGCTGCATTTTTTTGTCCCAGGGGAGGCTTCCAGGCTGTCAGCTAAAAGCAAGGGAGAGGAGGCAGCACGCAATACACTGTATCATCTCTCAGGAAGACTGCTCCAAGTCTTGATGCTGTTCCACGCTGTCACAGCAAACAGCCAGAGGAGCACAGGGAAGGGGAGGCAGGCAGCGCTGCCGGGAACCACCGCAGCAGGCAGAGGACTCAATGACGCTGCACTCTCATCTGGCCATCGCTCAGGAACTACGCGGGTGACCACCGACAGCCCTCAGTCTCAGCCATGGCTCACCAGGGAGCTGAGTTTCCACCCATGGAGCCAAATCCCGTCAGTGCCCCACAGACCCCCCCGAGCTGAGCAGTGACGCAGGCCTACTGGGGACGCCTTTCAGGGTGTAATAGGTATTGCTTGATCTCAAAGGTGCTCTAGGATTTTTTGTAAACAAAGATATATAGAACCTACTTCCTCCAAAGAGGGAAACTGAAGTTACACGATTACTATGTGCAAGGCTGTTTATAATTGACTATATGCAGACAGAAGGAGGATTTACATAATTTTAAATTAATAGACAAAAATGTAAATGCAGCCATCTATAAATACAGGACTGCACTGTTTGGGTCCAGAGGTCACGCCAACCACTCCCTGCTCTTTTATCCCATCACGGCCAAGGATTCAACCAAGGATCAGAAGGAGCTTGTCCAGCTGGAGCTGCCCAGGGCTGACAGTCTCAAAGTACCACCAGAGAGGGACTTGCCTTTTCAGTTTACTGTCTTCGTATGAGTTTAATATTATTGACAGGGGAGCGACAAAACCAGACTTTCTTTCTCTTTTCAGATCTTGGAAAGCTTTGGCTCTTTGTCCCATCCATCAGCAAGTATTCTCATTTACGAAGATATTAAGAGCCTTTTTAAAGGCATTATTTTCTTAGGATTGGTTTACACAAAAGGCTTTGGTGAAAAAACCCTTTTCCTCACCCCAGGATGAAGGTCTTTGCCCATGTCACCTCATGGATTTCCCTAACCTTTTCATAAAGCTTAGCAATGAGTACAAATCCTTTCTTCTTACCTGAAAGCCCTGGATTACACCCCTCACAGCCATTACTCGTAGCCTAACTCTGCAAAGCTCTTTGGGACAGAATTTAGATAAGCAGTAGTCTAAAAATAAGATCTTAATCCTGCTGCGTGCAGGATAGCCTGATTGCTGAACTCCTACAGGACCCGCTCCAAGGACCAGTTCCAGCCTTTCCTCTTCACTGCAAAAGCAAACAAGTTCCTGCCAATGTGTTTTGTTTCCCTTGTATCAGTTCACATTTTAAACTAACACATCTGAAGACTATCCAGTGGTTTAGGAAGCAAAAGAGCTTCTTATGTCACAGCCTTCTCCTCTCTGGGGAGGTGGAAAGTTGCTTGAGCCTCATCCTTTGGAGAAATAAACCTGCTCAGGAGTATCAAGCCAAAACAGTCTTAAAAACAAGACTCCCTCAAAAATCAGGGATTTCAAAGTCTTAATTAGAATGATACTTTAATGAAAGCACAAACTTGGGAGTGCAGGAAATTAATTAAAAAATAAAGTAATTGAAATACTGCTCAGAACTCCTCCGAGTATATTTTTATTCTATTAAATTCATAAAGAAAGCATAACACTGTTTAAGTCCTAATGTATGAAAAAAAACAAGTTTTCAATCAAGTGACCAATCTATCAGGGATAAATCTTATGCAAGTTTCAGACAAGAAGCCGGCAGGATCTCTGTACCTCCTCAGGTGGGAACCCAAGTACAAAATCAGCCCGAGAAAAGCGCCGGCCAGAGCATCCTCGGAGCCTGGTGCTGTTCTCTCATCACGCCAGGACAGGCTAGACATGATTTCCACCTGCTTCTGTTACCTTGTACCGCCTGAACCGGACCGATCTCCCGCGCTGTGGTTGCCACCGTGTGGTTGCAGATGGTAACAGCAGACCAGAGAATTCTGCTTCTGCAGCTTCCCACGTATGACCGCATCCTTTAAATCTTCTTCCTATAACGGCTCCTTTGCTCTTCTGTAAGCTAAACCCCTTACTTTATAAAATATAAACTTCTATGACATTCACAGACATCTTGTAAAGTCTCTGCAACATTTTGAATAAGCTGACAATGTACTGACCCTTTAGGGTAAAACCAGGTCTTTTTTTGCATGTTTATACAGCACTTGGCATAACAAGATCAAGCTAGATCATAGGCACTGCCCAGTTTACTTACAGCCATACTAGCCAGTTCAGCCCTGCCTAGTTTGCAACACAACTTTCTCCATTCCCCTTTTCCTTCAGGGCCCCATGCCCTTTGGAGCATCTGCTGCAGCCTCCCTCTGAAACCAAAAACCTAGAGGAAATCACCCATTAAACGACTTCACACAGCTCCTTACTTGCTCTCAGAGTAGCGTAAGCTCCCTCTCTCCCCAGTATGCCCAACCACTGGGTCACCAGTCCATGACCACCACGGGGACACACTCCGCTCTTGTCACACACTTATACCCTCATGCAGAAAGGGAGGGGCATTCTCCAGGCCTCCTCTCCTCTGCTGCTCCCTCACCCAACACTCCTCAGCCGAGAGGTGGATCTTCCCGCACCTCCCCGGGTGCTAAGCCACCATGGCCCCCACGTGCTGCCTGGGCTGGGCTTTCCCTCCTCCCCAGCTCTTCCTTCTCATGCAAACACATCATGGAGGGGACCGGAGGTGCCACCACTTGTCCTTGCGAAGGCCCGCACCGATTCAGCGCCAAAGAGGCAAACGCTGCAGGGGTCTGACAAGCAGAAGCCAGCGGCGAGGCTGCCCCCTCGGCGGGGCGCACAGGCCACCGCCAGCCACCTCACCACCGCCCGGCATCACCACCGGCCCCGCCTCAGCGCCAAGGCTCCTACCGAGACCCCCCGCACCCTCCATGGGGCGCAGCAGGCGACACCCGGCCCCTCCCGCCTCGGCCCCGCCGGCAACATCCCAAGGCCGTGCGGGGACGGTAGCCTCTCAGCCAACATGGCGCTGCCTCGGCAGGCGTGGCGCTCGCGCGGTCACGTGAGGGGGCGGCAAGTCGCCACGTGATGCCGACAGCCCTGGGATCATGTGACCAGCCGCCTGGGGTTCCCACGCGGGAGCACTGCTTGGTACGCGTGGAGCGGAGGCGCGAGCCGGCCGGTTGCCATGGGAACGCTGCTGCCGCTCCTGCTCCTCTTCCCGCCACTGCTGCTGCTGCCGCCGCTGGCCGCCGCTCCCGGTGGGTGCCCCGGGCGGGACCCCTCCCAACTGGGCCGGCGCCCCCCGCCGGCCTGGGGAGCGCTGGGTGGGTGCCCCGAGTTCCCTTGGGCCCTGGTTGCCAGGGCTGGGCCGGCCCCCCGGTTTCCCCGGCGCTGACGCTCCCTCCTCCAGCTGCCCGGGCAGCGGGGCCCGGCCTGGCGGAACGGTTCTTCCCGCAGGTGCGGGACCACTTCAGCTTCGAGACGTGCGGCAACGAGACCTTCCCGCAGCGGTACCTGGTCTCAGGTAGGCCCCGGCCCGGCCGCGGCAGGGCCCTGCTGTGGCCCAGGGCTGTGTTTCTGTCTGCTTAAGCTTTAACCGGCCCTGTGTAGGGGCAGAGCCGCTCTATTTAGTGCTCGGGGAGCTGGGCTGGTGTGGTTTAACCCCAGCTGGCAGCGAGAACCACACAGCTGCTCACTTGCTCGCTCCCCCAGGTTTGGAGGGGAGGACAGAATCAGAAGAGTAAAAGGGAGAAAAAAAAAAAACTCGTGGGTTGAGATTAAGACAGTTTAATAGGGAAAGCAAAAGCTGTGCACAAGCAAAGCAAAACAAGAAATTCATTCACTGCTCCCCATCACAGGCAGGTGTTCAGCCATCTCCAGGAAAGCCGGGCTCCATCACATGTAACAGTGACTTGGGAAGACAAATGCCATCACTCCAAACGTCCCCCCCTTCTCCTTCCCCCACCTTTCCATACTGAGCATGATGCTCTATGGTGTGGGACAGCCCTTTGGGCAGCTGGGGTCAGCTGTCCTAGCTGTGTCCCCTCCCAGCTTTCTGTGCACCCCCAGCCCTCGCTGGCGGGGTGGGGTGAGGAGCAGAAAAGGCCTTGACTGCCCAGCAACAACTGAAAACACCAGTGTGGTGTCAAAAGTATTTTCTCATCCCAAATCCAAACCATAGTACTTTACCAGCTGCTAATAAAAAAGTTAACTCTATCCCAACTGAAACCACAACAGGAGCAGCCAGGAGTCAGTTTGAGCTGATTGTTAGCCCCTCATCAGCCAGTCATTCCCCCTGGTGTTGTCTGTATGCTCCTCCTCCTCCCTTCACTTCGGTGTGAGGTGCAGGGGTGGGGATTGGCCTTTCTGGAGCAGGAATTGACTAGAACAGCAGCTGCGTTAAGCTTGCACCAGGGCTGGCTCTGAGCACGCATGTCTTCAGTGGACCACAGCATCTCTTACAAGTGCCACTCAGTGCTCCAAATGCAGCAGGAAAAACAAATAGTGACCCAAACATTGCACTCTGCACCCATTGTTCTTACGAGTGAAGATAACTCCTCTTGGGTCAGTGTTTTGTGTTGTTTGAACCTGTGCAACTTTAGATAGCTTAAGCTGTGCTGAACAATGGGGGCTTCCAGCAAGGAGTCTGGCAGTGTCTTCCTTTCTAGCCAGATAATGAGTTATCTTCTCTGCAACAGACAGTAAGAGAGAGGAGGCTTTTCTAAACAGCATGTGACTAAAAGGCAGCAATTTCAATAATTAGCATCACATGTTTTTCAATCCTGCCTGCTTGGAGGAGTCAAGGAGAGATTTGCAGGGAGAGAGCAAAGGTGTAGCTGTGAATCGCACCAGCCCAGAGCGCTGCATAGCCTGGCGCCTGCCTGCTGCTGCCTCACACACCGCCTGCATCTGGGGCTTCCTATGCAGCACCTCGCCTTCTTCACATCACCTGTTGCTCTGCGGCTTGTTCAGCACCTGCACCCAGTCATGTATGTTATATACATTTCACCAAGTGTGAATTCATGGATCGCTTCAGCCCAAAGATATAGGAACACCACTGAATTTTGATAGCACACCCGAGGCTGAAATTTCACTAATTAAGTGGCCCTTTTTGAACAGAACTTTGAGATCACCTGGTTTAAAGCATCGCATAATTTTTATTTGTTTTCTTTTTAAAGTGTTTTATCTGTGTGTCCTGGGCAGAGCTGAATAATATTTGTGAGAAAAAAAAATATTAACATTGCAGTTCTGCTGGTTTACAAACCAGCAGTTTGAGTTTCTTACTCAAAATTCCTGTGAGTAGTTCCTTTGCCCTCTACTGCTTCTTGTGCAACATGAGACTTTTCGGATTATCAGCGAGAACTTGGAGACGACTGTTATTTCACAACCAGGCATCTGACTGTCTTGAGTTTAACTGGCAGCTGACCAGGATTTCAGTCTAAAAATAGATATCCTCTTAAGCAACCTGCCTGGTTTGGGTTTGGCTCCTGTGAATGGTTGTTTACTCCAGGAGCCACAAAGCATGTCAGAAGAAAAGCCAGAGTAAAGACAGCACTTGAGTTTCCTACCTGGTGCCCACAGCAAATGCAACACAGGAAGAGAATCAGCCTCTTTGTTAACAAAGAGCAGTAGTTTTGCTAAATTAAAGGCTTCAAACCAATTTCCAAGCCAAATCCTGCTTTGGCAAGTCTGTGTTGAGAATGCCAAGGACTAAATCCAGGCCGCTCTGTTAATGTAAATGGCCCCATGTGACATGCTGCTGCAGCATCCGTAGGACAGCCACTGTTGGAGGGTCCCTTTGGGTCATGTGGCAATGTGTTGAAATCAACACTTTACTGATGGTCTGAGGTCTGTTGTTGAAGAAAGCTATTTATTATCCCTTTTAATTCCTGTGTAATTTAAGACTAAGCTAAAATCAAATGTTTGTTAAAGTCAAGCAGGCATTAAAGCAAATGTTTGTTAGACAAGCAAGTATTGACATCAAGGGTCAGCTTGTCCCGCCAGTCTCAATTTGCCTTCGGTTATAAACAAATTGGAGGATGAAGCACATCATCTTCATATATCATCATATATATGTATATGATATATCGTATGAAGGAGAGAGAGAGATATGTGCATGTGTTACGCATATAACATGTATCAGCACCAGCATCTCCTGGGCTGCATCCCCAGCAGCGTGGGCAGCAGGGCAAGGGGGGGGATTCTGCCCCTCTGCTCCACTCTGGGGAGACCCCCCTGCAGTGCTGCCTCCAGCGCTGGGGCACCAACAGCAGAAGGACATGGAGCTGTTGGAGTGGGGCCAGAGGAGGCCCCGGAGATGATCAAAGGGCTGGAGCCCCTCTGCTGTGAGGACAGCCTGGGAGAGCTGAGTGGGTTCAGCCTGGAGAAGAGAAGGCTCCGGGGGGACCTTATTGCAGCCTTTCAATATACATAGGGGGCTTATGAGAAGGATGGAGAGAGATTTTTTACCAAGCCCTGCAGTGACAGGACAAGGGGCAACAGTTTCAAACCTAAAGAGGGTGGATTTGGATTGGACTTAAGGAAGAAATTTTTTATTATGGGGGTGGTGAGCCCCTGGCTCAGGCTGCCCAGTGAAGTTGTGGCTGCCCCATCCCTGGAGGTGTTTAAGACCAGGCTGGACAGGGCTTTGAGCAACCTGGGCTGGTGGGAGGTGTCCCTGCCTACAGAAGGGGGATTGAACTGGATGATCTTTGCAGGTCCCTTCCAACCCACACCATTCTGTGGTATGTGATTTACACCTTGGCTCTATGTTATACGTCACAGCAGGAGCAGCAGAAAGATGCAGGAGATTCCCTAACATCTATATTTGTGGGAAAAGTGATCTGTGCAAGTGTTTTGGGATCAGTTACGTATATAAATATAATATATAATATTTATATAATATATAAATCTGTTTGGGATGAGGGTATATAAATCAGAAATGGCTCTTTTGGGGGGTAGGTGTTTCCAAACGCTTTGCAGAACTGAGATTTTAGTGATTTTCTGGCAGAAGCGGAAGTTCCAGGCCATGTGCTGATCTCATGGAAGCTCTTATTTACCCCTGCTCAAATGAGAGATTTCTGTAGCCTGGCCTTTCTAATACCTTTATGCCCCAGCTCAGCCTGTTCACAGAGTTCTTCCTTGTTAATCTCCTGCCCAGACTTACCAAAAGTAGAGTCATTTCATGCTCATATGTTGTTTTGGTTTTTTTTTAATTTGCTTCTGTCAATTGTCACACTCAGCAAAGTTCTGGAACAAAGGATTTGGTCCCATCTTCTTCTATACTGGCAATGAAGGTGACATCTGGACTTTTGCTCAGAACTCTGACTTCATATTTGAATTAGCAGAGGAACAGCAAGCACTTGTGATTTTTGCTGAGCATGTAAGTATTTTAGTCATTATGCATGCTACAGAGTCTTGTTCTGTTCAGGATTACCAAATTCAGCTTTTTGCAGGTCCAGAAAAATAATATCTCTTGAAGCTGAGGTATACCTGCTGTAAGCTTTCTCCTCGTGGTAGCAGCTCTTCTTTACTTAACCTTGGCTTCTGATTCTTTTTTTACTGTGCCTGCCAGCAATCCTGGATACAGACTACTGTTTCAGTAAAACCTATGCCATGGTATATTTGCCTTAGACCAGAGCTTTTGTAAGTAGTTTCCACAGGCCACACCACTCTAATAAATCTTCTGTTCCACAACTTATGCATGAAGAGATTACCCTGTTCCCTTTTCTACTTGGGGGTTTCAGGAGAGAGATACGTGCTGAGGGCCCACTTAGCACCCACTGAAGTAGCTTGTGATGGAATCTCAGTCCTCTACAGGATATGTCCTGAAGGTCTCTGTTTATCAGATGAAGGAGACCAGGCACTTCCTCGGTTATGAACAAGTTAGAGGACACTACATGCTCTGTTACCGCCTCCTGTTTGTGCACGCTTATCCCAGTTCTGTAGTGAGAACAGAGAAGAACCAGACCTTGACACCAGCATTTCCGCAGCATATTTCTTTCCTTTCAGAGGTACTATGGCAAGTCTCTTCCATTTGGACTTGAGTCAACACAACTGAAGAAGACTGGTCTGCTTACTGTGGAACAAGCCCTTGCTGACTACGCAGTACTAATTACTGAGCTTAAGCAGCAATATGGTGCTGCAGACTGCCCGGTCATTGCTTTTGGAGGCAGGTAAAGGTTTTGTGTGCTCCTTCCCTTCTCTGCATCCTTTCCCAACCACAGTTGTGCTGTTCTCACAGATCTGTTTGTCTCTCAAGTTTGTTTTAAAGGCAGAGCTTTAAGCTATCTTTGATAGAGAGCAGATGTGCCTGTGCATGAGTTCCCAAGAGCTCATCACCAGGTCCCAATCAAATATCCCATCAAGAGTTAGTCTGGATTTGTGATTGCTTTGGAGAAGCACCACTGACTGGATGTTTCTAGGTATCTTCAGTGTATGAGTCGGATAGAACTGCAGAAAATAGGAAATTGCTCCTGCGGGATAAGAACTTCTTACATTGGAAATACAGAAAACTCTGAAATATTCTTTCTAGGGGCCACCCAGCTTTTTGTTAAATGCAGCCCCTTTAACAACATCCAGCCATTTTCATTGTAGGCTCCTTTGTAATTCTGCTCTGCAACCTGCTGCTTGGTTGCTCCTGGCTTCTTAGCAGGTCCTTCCCCAAAGCACTTGCTCTGTTGCAGCTCAGAGCTGTGTTGATGTGATGTTCTTGTCTCTTGAATGGCTCCCCACACTTCCAGTAGAAGGATGCTTCCCTTTAAAAAGCTACTACCAAGTACCGGGCTTCTAATTCAGCAGCAGTGAGCTAAGAAGCATTTGACCTGACAGTTATTAAGTTTCCAGCTTGCTGCAGTGGTGGCTGGACTGTTGATCTCAGGGATGTTTGTAGTGTGACTGTCAGGCCACAGCTAGTGCAAAAAGGGCCAGGAGCTGTCCTGGGGTGGGGAGGTGGGAGAGGGATTCAGCAGAATCTGCTAGCTGGGCTGCATGTTAGACATATGTGTAAATCAGAGTTCAGTCTGCCGCAGCCCTGAGCAGCACTAAACCCACGTGAAGAATACCGAAATATGGCAGGGATGGAGCAGCACAGCATTTCCCATGGGAGGAGACAAAGCCTCTTCTCTTGCTTATAACTTTGCCAAACTTGTGGCAAGGTTTCAGCTAATGCCAGCTTCTAAGACCAGGGTTAGAGAAGTGCGTGTTGCTTTCCATGTGGGTGATGTCGGACCGGTATTTACTGCAACCACTTGAGGTTGTGGGGAGGGAAACTTGAATACCTGCAAGCTTGGTGTCACACTGGGTGTTACCTGCGTTTTGGGGGTGTCACATCCCTGGGAGTGACCTCAGAGTAACTCCACAAACATCAGCGTATGAATAACTTTTGTCACCATGGCTTTATCTAGCAACCCTGGATATATCTGCAGATTGTGGCCCTGGCACTGAAGCTACCAAGGTGGCTTTGAGTTTTATTGTGGTATTTGTTAATGTCTCCCCTTCCCTATATCTGTGCTGATCATCTATGCAGCTGCTATTTGGGGTGCCCAGGGAGAATACTCTCCACTTCCCAGCACTACAGAGGGCTGCAGATTCTGTAGTGTACAGGGACACCCTTTGCTAAGAGCCTAGCTAGTCTTTATAATCCTGTATGCAAAATGTGTCTACTTCCCCCATTGAATAGCGACCACTTCACTTGAGCCCCACTTGGTTTTGCACTGAAGCTGTCAGGACGCACTCAGGATGGTGCAGAGTTAAATACTGAGGCATTTGGCTGCAGAAGCAAACTGGGCTGCTGTGTTCCCACCAGAGTTGGTGTGAGCATTTGGGGAAAGGCCAGTAAGAACACACTGTGTGCCGCTCCTTGACCATAACTGGGTCTTTTTACGTGAAGATGGCACGTACTAAATATCCATAAGCTTCTTGTTGCCTTGGGTTAGGTAAGCCTGTGAATGCTCGCCTGAAATGTTGAATTACTATGTTATAAGCTGTCTGTTAAAGGAAGTAACCCTTTTGTTTATGCTGTGGCAGCTATGGAGGAATGCTGAGCGCTTACATGAGGATGAAATACCCAAACATTGTGGCCGGAGCATTAGCTGCCAGTGCTCCTCTCTTGTCTGTGGCTGGGCTTGGAGACCCTACCCAGTTCTTTAGAGATGTAACAGCAGTAAGTATATGCTCTTTCCAGGAGCAGTATTTTTTTCCTTTAATAAGGCAGGATTTTTTTGTTTTTCCATGTATTTAAACAGACATCTGTCTTCACAGCATCAGTGCTGGGCAGGGAATGCAATTAAATGGGAACCTGTAAGGAAAAGCAGCAGCTGCAGACACGATGGCTGAGCACTGCCTTAGCTGTGGCAGCTCAGGGCCAAAGGTGCTGCTCTGATGAGCAGCACAGCTCGGTTCCAGCACCTTTAGTAGCACTAAGGATTCACTTGTCCATTTCTGGTGACTTAACCATATTACAGCCTGAAAGTTTTCCTTTGTGCCTGGACCAACCCCCTTTGGATAATTTATTCTTCAAATCCTCTCCCAAAATGCTGTCTTTTGCATTGATATCAGTGGTTCACAGCAGCTCCTTAATCCCATGATGGTTGCATTTCAATGAAGAGCTTCATTCCACTAACTAAAAATATGCAAGGTGTCCTGGGTTCACTTAAAATCAAAATTTAAATGTAGCTTTCACATTTTGAGGACATAGGACCTATAGGAAGGTGGTATTGCTTAGAACTGACTTACATTTAGTTTATAAGGAAAGAAACGTACTACCTGGTAGTACTGGTCTTTTTGCTCTTATTGACATATATGAAAACCTTATTTCAATGCAGAGACTTACAGGACAGATGGCATTACTGGTAAGCGTAAAGAAAAGTCTATCATATGAAAATAAAGACAATAAATGCATTTGAAACTTTAAGTGTATAAGAGAATAAAAGACATAAAATTATACATTTTAAAACAAAAAATGTAATACCACAATCATCTAACAGGCCTTGCAGTGGGAATTCTTCCCCAATTGAAAGTAATTCCTTCTCAGAAGCCTGTTCAGCTGATAGCTCTGACTTGCTTCAGCTGTGAATATGCCGTGAGTCACTACACAGCCGTGGAACTAGGGCTTTGACCTTTTCATGTGAAAAACTTTCCGATTAATTTTAAAATATATTCTCTCTGCAGCAGTAAGCAGTCCTCTGGGCTGAGATTCTAAGCAAGCACTTTGTGTTGTTCTCAAAGTAATTCCTTCCCCCTTCAGTGTATTTGCATAAAAGCAATTTGTGCATCTGAAATCTGAATTCAATTGCTCCTCTTGGTGAGAGAACACCCCTGAGAGCTGTTAATACAAATGAAGACACAAACCTTTCATGAATCATTGTGGGAGCGCTGTCTTCCTGTGAGTCAGAGTGCATTGTCTCAAAGCAGCTTTCTCTGTGACTTTTACTGAGCTTTTCCAGCTTACTTCGTAAGCCTCCAGCTCACAGGGGAAGCGAGCAGAGGGCAGAAAGTTGGTTTTGCAGAAGGCATTTACGTATGACGAGCTTATATATGCCAATGGCCTGCAGTTGGGCAGAAAGCCCCTGTGTGAGTACCACAAGCACAGCTACATCCATGCTTCCCATTAGGTTACTGACGCAGGGGCTGTTCGGGCCATCAGCTTGGGTCAGTTTAGACAGCTGAATTAGGTGTGATTCAAGAGTAAAGCTGGCAGCCTAGAGGGGGAACAGCTTTCCTTGGAATGGCTGTAATGCCTCCTGCCTCTGCTTCTGCAACAGCTCAGCTGAGCTGTTCCCGGGTCCATAAGGGTTTGTGGGGGAGAACTGGAATTGGTGGTGTTCCCATGCCGGAGTGCCCTGCAGCAGTCCAGCATTGCCTAGTGGGGAGCTCAGCCATCGTAGCAGCCAAAGCAGACCTGCTTCTCTGTCCCAGGCTGATCTGTCTCCATGCTCCCATTAGAGCCCTTAGTAGATGAAGCACATCCAGAAGGAGATTTGGAACCCCTAAAGGGGTGCCCAGGTAAACTGTGGAAAACTCCGTAGTGATTTCTCTAAGCCTAACTATCAGACAAAAAGGCCGAGTTAGGAATAAAAGAAAGGTCCCAAATCTATTTTTCATAGAATCATAGAATCTTCATGGTAGGAAAGGACCTTTGAGATCATCGAGTCCAACCATACACACACTCAAAAAAACCCCCGTACAATCTCTGTCACTAGAGCATGCCCTGAAGTGCCAGATCTACACATTTCTTAAATACCTCTAGGGATGGTGAGTCAACCACCTCCCTGGGCAGGCTGTTCCAGTGCCTGACCACTCTTTCAGGAAAGTCATTCTTCCTAATATCTAATGTAAACCTCCCCTGCCGCAACTTCAGACCATTTCCTCTGGTCCTGTCATTATTCACCTGGGAGAAGAGGCCAACACCCACCTCTCTGCAACCTCCTGTCAGGTAGTTGTAGAGGGCAAGGAGGTCTCCCCTCAGCCTCCTCTTCTCCAAACTAAACATGCCCAGTTCCCTCAGCCTCTCCTCATATGGCTCGCTCTCCAGACCCCTCACCAGCTTGGTAGCTCTCCTCTGGACCCGCTGCAGCACTTCAATGTCCCTCTTGTACAGAGGGGCCCAGAACTGAACACAGTACTTGAGGTGAGGCCTCACCAGGGCCGAGTACAGAGGCACCATCACTTCCCTGCTCCTGCTGGCCACGCTATTGCTGATACAAGCCAGAATGCTGTTGGCCTTCTTGGCCACCTGGGCACACTGCTGGCTCGTGTTAAGCTGGCCATCCACTAGCACCCCCAGGTCCTTTTCTGCTGGGCAGCTTTCTAGCCACTCTTCCCCAAGCCTGTAGCGTTGCTTGGGGTTGTTGTGACCGAAATGCAGGACCCGGCACTTGGCCTTATTAAACCTCATACAATTGGCCTTGGCCCATCAATCCAGCCTGTCCAGGTCCCTCTGTAGAGCCTTCCTACCCTCAAGCAGATCAACACTCCCACCTAGTTTGGTGTCATCTGCAAACTTATTGAGGGTGCACTCAATCCCCTCATCCAGATCATTGATAAAGATGTTAAACAAAACTGGCCCCAAAACTGAGCCATGAGGGACACCGCTGGTGACCGGCCGCCAAGAGGATTTCACCCCATTAATCACAACTCTCTGGGCACGGCCATCCAGCCAGTTTTTAACCCAGTGAAGAGCACACCTGTCTATGCCATGATTCGACATCTTCTCCAGGAGAACGCTGTGGGGGATGGTGTCAAAGGCCTTACCAAAGTCCAGATAGGCAATGTCCACAGCCTTCCCCACATCCAGAAGGCGGGTCACATGATCATAGAAGGAGATCAGGTTGGTTAAGCAGGACCTCCCTTTCCTCCATGCTGGCTGGCCCTGATCCCTTGGCTGCCCTGTGCTTGCTGTGAGAGCTCACTCAAGATGATCCTCTCCACGATCTTTCCTGGTACCAAGGTCAGGCTGACAGGCCTGTAGTTCCCCGGATCCTCCTTCCGACCCTTCTTGTAGATGGGCATCACGTTAGCCGCCCTCCAGTCATGTGGTACCTCCCCGGTTGACCAAGATTGTTGATAAATGATGGAGAGAGGCTGGTTTTAGTTGAGGCTGGGTCTTTGTAAGAAAACTGCTTAGCTAGTGATTTGTGATTACTTAACCATTGGTCTAGCAGGGTATAGAGACCTTAAAAAAGCACTAATAATTCTTATTTTTACAAAGCACTGGTTGCCAACCGATCTCAAACTGCCTTACAAGCTGACAGAAGAGAAACAGTTTTGGTTGCTAGGGCCTTCAGTGACAGGAACAACTTCTTCCACCAGCATAACCATCTGTAGCTCTTCAAACATACCTTGAAGTGCTTTTTCAGGATCGGTGATGTTTTTTCCAAGAAAAAGGACATGTCCGCCTTGGTCACCTGGCAGGTCGCTGGCAGGCTTAAGAAGAAAAGCAGGTCTTGGTTCCCAAAACAGTGCTCTGCCCCCATGCATAACTTGACTTCTCCATGGCTCCTTCTCATAGACAAAGTGGAGTTGGAAGAAATTTATTGTGTGTTTGGGGAAAAAAAAAAAAAGGCACAACAAAATTTTTTTAGGCCTAGCAGCCTGACACCCTCTTCCCATTTGCTGGGCAAGGCACGTGTCTCCTCTCGCTGCTTCGTGTTCAGTCTAATGGCTCCACTAAGTGCAAAGTGTTTTGTCTAACAGCTCATCTCAGCGAGACCTGGTGAAACAGTTGCTGCTTGGACTGACCTGTGCAGACTGTTAGCTTCTGCTGGGGTGTGCTGATTGTCTGGAGGACAAGGCAGAAGCAACGGTATCACTGCTCCTGGAGACGCAGATGAGGTTCTGACCAGTGCACCAGTAACCCCTCTCATCTCCTGGTACTTCTGGCAGTTCTTCCCAGTGCAGCCTCCACATGCGTCTCCTCTGTGCAACCGTAATCCTGTGTCTTTTCTGTCCCTTCAGGATTTTCAGAAGTCCAGCCCTGGCTGCGTCACAGCTGTCCGCAAAGCCTTCCAGCAGATTAAAGATCTGTGCCTGAGTGGAGGTAAGGAGAGACAGCCCTGCAGATGGTTCCCAAGGACAGACAGCAGGCAGTCCCTGCTGCCTGGAAAAAACCTGATTCAGTTTTACTTCAGCTAGGTCTTCAATTGTTCAGCTAAATCAATGCAAATGCCCACCTGGCTGCCTCTTCCTGCTCACACGGTTGATTTTTCATTTAATGAACAGTTTCAGTTGGCATTAAAGATAGTAGCCAACACCAAAATGAAAGTATCTATATGGGGGCTGGCACAGTGTTAATGAAACTCTCTTTTCTACACCCAAAGTGCCAAAACATCTGCAGGTGCACAACACCTGCATTTTATGCTTGTAAAGCCTCATGTTTCACCAGATGCCTGTCCTTAGCACCCACACCATATGACAATGTGTGGCTCAGCTCACTGGACATATCTGAGAAGTATTTGGAAGGCAGTCTAGGTTTTGAAGCAGCCATCACAGTCTCTTTCATCTCCAACCTTGGGCAGTCAGGTGAAGCCAAGGACAGAGACTGGTGAAGATGTCTGCAATGTCTCCCAAGTAGGCCAGAGCAGATATTGTGGGCCGATGCAGCATCTCCTGGGAGCCCTGCATGGTGTTGGAAGAGCTGTGGTGGGTTATTGGTCTGTCTCAAGGCTTGGCTTGGCCTGTGGTGCTGCACCGCAGGGGCTGTGTGCCTCCTGCCTCGCTGCAGGAGCTGGTCCTGGAATTGCCCAGAGGGGCCCGGGGTCCAAAATCCCAGTTAGCTTTGGATCACAGCAGGAAAAATGTTACCGTTAAATAGCCAAGATCCTCAAGGTCTCCCTGGGGCCACACTTAACTGCAGCGGGGTGGATAAGGTGGTCATTTTTAAGGCTTAGGCTCTCAAGTGAGTATCCAGAGGCAAGTCGCAGGCCTTGGGCTTCCGAGTAAAGACAGCCGGGCTCCAGTGGGCGGCTTGTAGAGTACGATGGGGACAGACAGGAACTGCGACGCCAAAACATGGAGGATGAAAAGGAAAGCAGCAGCATTCCCGTTAGAAAAGCAAAGGTATATGAGTGCATCTTGAAGGGATCTCTTCAGATTTGGATTTTCTGACTCCAGCTGACCTCTCTGCGTCACACTGAAGTTTGAAGGCACGTCTCGGGAGTCCTTTGTAACTTTGTGAGGACTGTTCCCACTGGCAATTCTTACTGCAAATGCACCCAGCTCCCAAGGAACTCGCTCTTTTGTTGTTGCTTTTTTTTTTTTCCCCCTGACAGTTCTTCCAGCTGTTTAATCCCACTGGGACCTGCATGCTGGACCCTGCTCTCCTGCATGAGAGCTTGCCGGGAGGGGGCTGCCCTGCAGGGCACAGCAGAGCCCAGGGAGGGAGACAGGCAGGGCACCGGCGAGAATGGGCTCATACCAAGCTGCTCCTCTCATTGAGCCAGCCGGGACTGCAGCGACTCTGCAAGAGGCAGCTGGGGGCCATGGGCCACATGGCAGCGTGAAGCTGCACAGGAAGACTGTGTCTGAACATCCACCTGTGTGTAAATCTAGATGTAATGTGTCCTTCCTACTAGAAACCTCATCTGTGTGTTACGGCATCGTCTTACTCCTGAGTGAAAGAAGATGCTGAAGGCTGGTATTATTTTCATCTGTTGAAGTTTGTGTCTTTCATTTTCCTTCCTTCTGCAGCCTTCGATGAAATTAGCAGGAAAATGGCCACATGCAATAAGATCTCTAACAAGGAGGATGTTTATCAGCTTTTTGGGTTTGCTAGAAATGCCTTCACCATGATGGCCATGATGGACTACCCTTACAAAACCGATTTCATGGGTCACCTCCCTGCCAATCCAGTGAAGGTGAGTACCAGGACATGGGTGAGAGCTGCAGTTTCTGCTGTACACTTCGGTGCACTGTCAAGCACACGCCATCGGTGATGGTGACAGGGGCAAGTAGTGGTGGATGTTGCAGCCCATCCACTCTGACAGAAAATCTACACATTTTAAACTCTGTGAGGGTGAGTGCGGTGTTTGAAGTGCCGTAAGGCTCATCAGGGAGGGTTTGCTGGAGCCACTTCTGTCCTGTTCTGTTTTACCTTAGACACAAAGACCTGTGCAAGCTTGTTGACTTCAACTTTTAAACACTAAAAACCTGTAGCTTTTAAAAAAATGTAATTTTGTTGTAGCCCGCTTCAACACACTTCCATAGATTTTTTTTCTTGGTGGGTAAGAATGGAGACCTAAAAATCAGGCTCCTTTCTGAGTGTTGCCCAGGGAGATGACACATCTCAGAGCATAATGCAGAGAAATGTCTGCTGCTGTTGGGACTGGAAAACCTCTAAACTTTCAAGAGAGTCAGAGATGGTGAAGTGTGGGAAAGGGGCCTGGTTCTCAGAGGCAAAGACTTCTGAGACAGCAGCTGCTTTGGAAGGATCCCAGCTTTGATCACAGATCACCAGTTGCTGTTGCAGTCCTTGGTTTCTTCTGGTGTGCTGTCAGGGTGGTGCTGTAGTTCTCTGCTGCGCTGCAGCACACCACACTGACCCCACTTCATTTGCCTTTGGCCTTGTGGCATTTATGGTTCCAGTCCTACCTGGAGCGACATGCACACTGTGCATGTCATACAGGCTACGCTGTACTGGGACTCAGGAGGTGCTGTCTCTGGCTCCACTGGGCATCCAGTTCCCTTCTAGGGTCTGTTTAACAACCTGTAAAAAGGAAATAATTATTCTACACACACACACCCCAGCCCTTGAGAAGCGCATCCAGGTATTTTGATTGTAGGAGGAAGGAACTCCTTGCAGTGTATCACTGCAGCCTCTGCACAGCTGCTTAACTTGGTAAAGGAATTGTTTGTCCTAGCCCTGTCTCCTTGTTCCTATGTATTTTATTGCTAGAAGGGAGGAAAAATACCCCCAAAACCCATTGCATTAAGCCCTTGGAAAGCTGCTGAACCATAAAATGTCTAAGTGGTAATTTTAATGAATCTTCCGGCTTAGCTATTCCACAGAGCAGAGACTGTTAATGATCCTGTCTGCAATTTGCCTGTAATGTGTCTCATCCAGGTTGGCTGCGAACAAATCCTTGCCCACACAGACCCAATTCAAGGCCTGGCTGCTCTTGTTGGTGAGTTAATAGTATCCGTTTCATCTTTTATTTTGCGCCCTGTTTTCTAGAAGCACCTGTAAGTAGAGCTGTTGCATTGCTATGTGGGTTGTGTATCGTGGGAGCTGGTATGACTCCCACTGGGACGTTTTGCTCCATATTGGCTCTGTCCATCAGGATATCCATGGTGGCCACCTGGATATCTCACACCTTTCCAAACTTATCCTCATCAGGTTTTTTGTCCATTCCAGCCCCTTAACCTGTTGACTGCCTGTGAGATGCGGACTTCTAAGGTACTTGGTTCCTTTCTAAAAGTTTACCCACACTCTGGCTCGAGCAGTCACGGGTTCAATGCATGTTCACTGAAGAAAGTTTTCTGGTCTGCTTGTTGAGGACAAGGTTGTCGTCGCAGTGCCCTATGGTCTTAATCCAGTGTCAAGACAGTTTTAAATACATTGCGTATATGTGTCTCTGTCAGTACTTAATTTGTCAGCCAGCAGCGTTTGTAAGGAAATTATTAGAGATGGAATTCAAAGCTCTTTTGAAGACTTCCTCAAAAAATCTCTGAAGTTGCTCATGGAAAGTAAGTTCTACATGGGTCATTATTCAGAAAAACAGGTTCTTAATGACAAAAAATTGATTTAAGGAATTCTTACGGGTTTGATGTAGCTTAGTAGGATTGGGAACTAATTCTTTTTTTGTAGATTATACATGTCACCATAATAACACCAAGTCAAAAATGTACCAATTCCAAACCACTGCTAAAGATGTTTGGCTGGCAACTAGAAGGGTTGTTAAAATACTGCTAGTTTGGCAAACACTGTCAGATCTGCTTGACTTATTCACATCCTACTTCTTTTCTGAGGCAAAGTGGGACTCTTGTTTCTTTGTGATGAACAAGCTGAGAGTAGATTTCTTCCTTCTGCCTGTGGGGGAGCACTTTATGCCTCTCCTCGTCTCACCAGCTACATTCACTTGGGACAGTTTAATCATACAAGAAGCATGATCCACCAGAGCTTTAGGCAGGGGACTGGCTTTCTTCCATGCCCGCCCCTCTGTGTCGTACAGGAAAACACTGTCTTCTTTCTGCATGTGCTGCAGTGACCCACCTCCTGTGAGGTAGAGCGTAGTGTGGTGGGCTGTGATGCTGAACTGGCAGCAGCTGAACGGAGATAGCGTTAGCGTTGTCCACTGATTGCTTACAGGACAATAACACTCCGTCTCATTGACGTGAATCCATTCCTCCGCCTGCAAAGAACCAGACCAACACTCACCCATTGTATCACGCCTCGAGTGGGTGTCACTGTCATGTCCGGCTCGCTTGGTTGATGATAAAGGAAACCAGTGTTTCAACATCTGTTTGAATACCACAGGGCTCGAGGTGCCAGATTTTTGACCACATTTAGCAATTTAGCAGAGCCTCAAAAGAAACTGAATAAAACACCAGAATAGCACAGCTTTAAAGGAGCTTTTTCTTTCGTGGCAAATCAGAGGAGTGAGCTGAGCAAGGTGCCACAGGGACCTGCTGGAACTGGCATAGCCCAAGTCCTGCCTGCTCTCTAGATATTTAACACATTACGAAGGAAACCATCTAAAGAGGGCTATATTGCATCGAATTGTGGACAATAACTGAGTTTGTGTCATCTGGATGAATTTGATGTCAGCCTGGATGTGCAGTTTCTCTTTATAGATTTCTGTCCTTTCCTCAGTGAGCAATTAAGTACTCTGAGATACCTGTATGTTCCTTTGAAAGAAACCGTACCCATCGTGGTAAAATGGGGCGAGGCCCTGAGTCTTTACACTTTCAAATGGGAATTGATCAATGATCTTGGAAAATTCGGTTCTCTTGGCTTCAGGGAATGGGATTCTGCTACAGTGAGTCTTTCAGTCGTGGTCAGGTCTCTTCCCAGCTTGCTCTCCCCAGGAGGCAATCTTTCAGAGATGGGAAATACAGGTTTGAAGATAATTCATTTGCATTCCATCTTTCCTAAAATCTAGGCTAGTGTCCTCCCTGCAGTCCATTCCTCCTCCCGTCTGCCAGTGTTTCACCCCTTCTCAGCTCGAACAAGGAAAATCAGGTGGTCAGTGTGTTGGGGCAAGTACGTGACTAGTTTTACACTTAGGTTTTCTTGTGTCAGCAGGCTACACGTCCACCATGTTTTCTTTATTTAAAAAAAAACACCTTTAAACAGCCTTTGTACTTTAGCAAATAGAGTGTGGTAACAGGGCAGCTTCTAATGTGCACAATTGTAATGGCAGGCACATTTTCATATGCTTATTGGCCTGACTTGCTGACTGTGCCAGTCAGCTAAGAGGCCAAAAATAATGAAGTTACTGGTCAACCTGTTGGAATAAAACAGTCAGAGCCTAGCAATGTAGAGACACCATTTTGCTGCACATTTGGGATTATAAGAGCAAATTAACTTACTCCTTTTAGTGTCCTTCCTCCAATGCAAAAGATCCTGTCCCTGACTGTAGCCATCCCATGATCACAGCGGGTAAAAGCCATGGCACTGTTGCCAATCCAGCGTCGGAGGCGAGGGAGGTAGCTGTAAGTGTCACGTAAGGTTTTACCCCCTGAGAAGCCCCCTACAAGGAAAGCAGAAGTCTTGAAAATCTATCCATCATCCTCTCTGACATCCAGCAAATCTTCTGCAAACATTAGCAGAGCTGATTTTTTCTCTTTAAAATACCTAAGAATCACACAGAATCACAGAATTGTAGGGTTGGAAGGGACCTCTGGAGATCATCTAGTCCAACCCCCAAGCTTAGGTTTAAAATTTCACACGGTTCTGCAGAGCTGATGCGGTGTGAAATTTAAAACCTGAGCTTCTTAGGTATTTTAAAGAAAAAAAAAAAATAATAAAGAAACTCCAAACCAGTTCCAGCTCTTTCTGTAAACAGTTTTCCACAAAAGATTTTGGAGTGAAGCTCTGGGAGTATTTCAAGTGTAACTAGGAACAGCTTTAATTAGGGAATCTGCTTCCAGAATGCGCAGTCACAAAATGGTGGCTTGAAAGAAAAGCGTTCAAAGCTCTTTGAACTTTGGATCTTTGACAGAAGGTCAGAGCCAATCTGCCAGTGCTGGTGTCAGCTTTTTCTCCTTATTAAGCACTCACTTGTGTATTGCAGGGGTGCATTATGAAAAGCTCCTTGCAGAAGGAGGATGCTGCTGTGGGGAGGGTAAACGCCTCCAGCTGCCTGCCTGTTGAATCCCAGCCTGCAGAAAGTCTTTGCCAACAAGGGAGATGGTATCTCAGGTTGGCATAAGCGCCATCTCACCTCGGTGTGGATACTTTGTCTGTGTGGAACTTGTGTCTAAATCTGGTACTGAAGTAATGCTCATAATTTTTCAGTTTGCTTGGGCAGAGCTGTAGGCTGGCCAAATCAAATTTGCAGTTACCCCACTAGTTTAGAACTAAATGATTGTTATAGGTAGGTAAGGTCTTGTACCCAAGGGCTACAGCGTTATCCAGCCTAGACCACTCTGGTGTGTGTGAAGCTCTGTGAGGCAATTTTGTCCTTGCTCTCCAACGGAGAGACCAACAGAGGTACCGTGGGCCAGCTGAGTCAAAGCAGGGACTTGCCCCTGAGCCTCAGCCATTGCCCCAGGTAACCCATTATCCATCTGCGCTGCCAGCGGAGGCCAGCCCTGCCCTCAGCGGGCACACGTCTGGGTAGGACAGCCCGTGTGCTGCCTGCCCGGCCCCTGGGGCCTCGGGTGTACGGTCCAGCACAGAGAAGTGCCCTTCATTACAGGTGTGCAGTTGAAGTTAGTCTGTACTGGATCAGTAGAGTGATCCCAGCTGGCCATAGCTGGTTTTCAAAGCAGGGAGCCTCCAGCGTTGGTAGACTGGCACAGGGCTTTTAACTGCAGAGGCAATAACACAAACAGCACAGTTCTTTTGATAGGACAAACCAAAGATTAACTTTTAAGTCCAAATTAGTAGCTGCAAAAGCTAAAGATCCTACAACAGTTTCCTGATGTGCTTAAACCCATGCTGCTTTACTGTTAAACGTCCTGCGCAATCTAGCAACGATCCCTGGAAAGACTGAGGATCTCTTGTAGGGCAAGAGCTGTGCGGGATCAGAGGGTAAGAGCCTGCATTATACTTCTTTTTGTACAGACTAACAAAGCCGCGCAGTGGGGTTTAGTCCCACATCTTCCATGCAGATTAATACCAGGGTTTAATCCCATCCCCAACACCGTGGCTGCCCGCTCCTGGTTTACCTTTTCAGACAGCAAAGCTTTGGGATTTAGCCAGGATTGCAAGGTCAAAGGCGAGCAGGGCTGTGGATTGCAAGTAGATGATGTCACCTTTGATGTCTTGGAAAGAAAATAACTCCTGCCATTCAGGAGGGCAGTGAGGCTGTGCTAACGCAGCAGGAAAGGGACACTGGAGCTGTGGGTGTTAATGGTGTGGGTGCAGGCTTAGGCTGTGACGTTTAAGATGCCAGCAAAAATCAATGAAACTAGATGAAAATACGCTGCTTTCTACTAGCTCTATCACCTGAAATATAGAGGATTCCCTTGTGGGTTGTGCCTGCATGGTCAGCAATAGGTGTGGGGAGAGGAGCTGTAAACTCCCACTTGTTGTTGGCAGGCTGGTACAATTCCACGGTGCAGGTCAGGGTCCCCAGCAGCGTCCCACCACCCACAGCAAAGATGCGATCAGACAGCACATCCGCGTGGAAGCGTGTCCGCCTCTCCAGCATGCTGGCGACCTGGAGCCAGGAGGTGTTGCGGGGATCAAATCGGAAAACCTAGGATTACAGCAGATGGGTGATGGTTAGCAGAGGACGGTTGGCTGGCTTGCGTCTCCTGTGTCTTCAAGAACTGATAAACGTTTCCCTAGTCTGAGGAAGGTTTTATATTCAGACCTGGATGGCTCGACTTCCAGTGCCAGCCAGCTGATACAGCAGTACCTCTCTGGTAGAGCAGGAGGCTGGATTAGGCCTTTCTGCAGGTCTGGAGCTCTGGGAAGAGGTTGTGCTCTCAGCTTACAGCAAGCAGGAGGTGAAACAAGTTGGCTTAATGAAATACCTTTGTTGCAAACACTAGCTTGCATGTGTCAGCTGAAAACTGTTTCAGTGGGATTTAGACGAGCACATTTTGCATCTCTGCTGGTGTTTTGAGTGTGTTATAAAGGGAGCAGCTGAGCTTTGCCTGCTGCTTTTGCCCAGGAGAAGGCAGGAGTAGCTTCCCCTCCTCTTATCCACGGTGGCATCACCGCAGGGGCACAGCACCTCTGCTAAGGTTGGGCTTTCACCCCCATCTTCTTCAGCAGTAAATACCTCCCTAAGCTTGTTTTGTCAGTCCTGGTGAGGAAGCCCAGGTCAGCATCTGCAGAACCACGTGCGGTGAGTGCCGGGCTTGGGCTGTAGCCCAGCAGCCAGTGCCCCGTCCCTGCTGCTCCGGCGTCCTCTGCTGCACTGCTGCTGAGCTGCCTCCTGCCTTCAAGGCAGTGGAAGAGCGTGGCTGTTTGCCATGGCAGTGTTGAACTAAATATCACGCGGAAATAAGCCCCCTGGGAGCATGGGAAAGAAAAACATGCTGGTTTTTCTAGCAAGCTCACTGAAGCCATCTAGGAAAACATAAAATCCTGCACAAGTCTTTTTACTCTCCAGGCAGAAGGGGAAGGTCCTGGGAGCTGAAGCAGATAAGCCTTTCAAGGGCAAAACCAAGGAAGGAGCAGTTCTCAAGTGAAGCGGTAGGCTTCAGCCATGCCTCCCGAGCGCGAGTCCCACGGCAGTAGCAATGGGGACAGGGGCAGCACTCATGGGGTTGCTTGATTGACTGATGTGGACATGGCTGAACCTGCACTGTGGAAGCTGTGTATGGATTAGGATGACAATTTACAGTGGGAGCAAGGTGAGACCAGGGCAGGTCCTGATTGCTTCTCAGAGAGTTTGGAAGCTGTATTCTCAAGGGCCTTCAGTACTGCACAGAGCCCTAAGAAATATGTAGAGGTGGGAGATCTGTGGTGGGCAAGAGGAATGACTCCCTTCCTCCCTCCCTCACCCAGATGTTTTTCCGAGGCTAAAGGTTTCTTGTGTCTTACCTCATTTGATGGCTGCTTTCCTGTGGGATCAAATTTGCACTGTCCCCCGATGACAAAGAGGAAGTCATTGATGATGGCGACACAGTGGTTGTAGACGGGCACACAGAGGTCGCCGACCTTGTGCCAGGTGCTGCAGCTTTGGTCTGCAGCCCACATCTCTCTGGACACATGGTTGTTGGTGGTTCTGCCACCAGTGACGAGTAGCACGGTGGAACCAGAGCGGAGGCTCGTGCTCTGGGTCTGCAGGACTGGCTGAGCGTACAGCTGGGAGTGGTAATTCAGAGCCTCCTGCAGGTATCTGTGGCAGCCTGAATCCAGCCTCATAAGAGGCATTTCTCGGACATATCTTTGCAGATCCTGTAAAGGAATGAGAGGGAATCTTATGCGCCTTAAAATATCTGCTGCATCTTTCAGCCGCGTGTGGTCGTGCTGCAGCCAGCTCACAGCGGCTCTGAGCAGCTCCAGCTCGCTGTATCCCTCGGTGTCAGTCCTGTCTAAAATTTCACAAAGGGTTCCTCGGTCCAGGTCTTTCAAGCACTGAGGATCAGCCAGGATCTGTTGGCAGTGCTGCCCTACGTAGCGCATGGCCTTCTGTCTCAACTCTGCTGGGCCGAGTTTTTTAGCAATGTTAAGAACATCCATGCAGTTCTCACAGTTCAAGCAACCCTCCAGAAAGCAAAAGCACAGCTTGATCACCTCCCGAACCAGGAGGGTTTCTGCGGCTTTGAAGGTCTCCTCAATATTCTGTAATGAGAGGTCTAGCTTGTTGGAGTAAATGAAGTTGAGAACATTCCTCAGCCCGGCAGCACTGACAGCTTTCAGCCGGACATTACCATCCCGGCTCCCCGCCCTTGTCAAATTTCCAACAAACAGGATCTTGCAGTAATTACTTGCTGAGGCTAAAATGATCTTGTGGGCTGGAAAGCAGACCCCTTCTGCCTCCAGTGTCACGTCGCACAGTGCGCTCTGCGAGCGAAGGCTGCTGAGCCCTTCCAGGAGTTTCGCCAGGTAAGTGTCCGACACGAGCCTGGCCATGCTGGCCTGCGAGCCAAGCAGCATTGCTCTGAATGCTGCGTAGCCCCGGGACTCTCTGCCGCACGCACTCAGTGCATCTCCTGGGCAGGCGTCTGCAGCCGAACCAGTGGCTTCATGCTTCAAGGGAGCCGCGGCTCTGCTGCCCACGCCACAGAGCCATCCAAAAACCAGTGGCTGCAGCAGCCTCCCTCCTCCATGGCCTCTGCCTGGTGCTTTGCAGGCACCCAGCGCTGCCTGCTTCACAGAGCCGCCTGTTTGCAAGTGGAGCCGTTGGAGATGGTTATTGCACAAAACCCACAGTGTTTGTGGATTTTGCCTGTGGGCTGTGACACTGGCAGCAGCGGATGGCCACTGGCGTAGCCGCATTCCTCCTCCTCGCTATCTGGTAACTACCCATCCACACAAAAAGCAGCTCATTCTTGGGCAGCTACCCAGCTACGCTTCGCTGGGCCGCCTGGTCAGGTGCTCTTTCATCTGGGCAAGCCTGCACACGCTGTCTTTCCCTTCTTGAACAACAGTCAAACAAAATCCTGTCTGTGACCAGCCAGCCTTGGCCCTCTGACTAAATCTGATGGATTCAGACAACAGCTACTTTCAGGGAGGGGGTGGGAAGGTCTTAGCAGTCATGTCTACACAGCCTGCTCCTGGGGGTGTTGGGGATTGGAGGCTGCAGCTCTCCCAAGGGCTAGTGAGCCAGTTGCTTGGCTTTTGGCATGAGCAGGGAGCACCTGGGAGCCTCTTCCTCCCCATGGATACAGCAGAAGCAATGGATATCCTGCAGCCAGGCTTGAGGCCATGTGAAAGCTTTGGTATAAAGTTGGGATCATTACCTAATGCTGGTGCAGACCCTGCTAGCTCTGCCCCAGCCCACTTGCCCAGCTGGGATAGCTACCCCTCTGCTTGGTCTTGGCCATGAGGCTCGTGCGGGAGGCGGTGGGCGAGACAGCAGAGAGGTACTGACAGATTGGCTTTGTGCTCTGTTTCCACCTGGCAGGGGTGTTTTACAACTCCTCCGGCTTGGCACGATGTTATGACATATACCAGCTGTACCAGTCCTGTGCTGACCCTACGGGCTGCGGCATTGGCTTGGATGCCGAGGCCTGGGACTACCAGGTAAGGTGTTGGTGACACTAACAGGTGTTAGCTGCTGCCCTGGTTACACCCTTGCCCCATGACAGCTCTTGTATCTCTCAGGTTTGCACCGAGATCAACTTAACTTTCAACAGCAACAACGTGACTGACATGTTCCCTGTGATGCCCTTCACGGAGGCCATGCGAGAGCAGTACTGTTGGAGCAAATGGCGCGTGAAGCCACGAGCACACTGGCTGCAGACAAACTTCTGGGGAGGAGGTGAGTTGTGCCGGCTGCTCATCCCTTTGCATTACCCTGTAATTGTCTGCCTGTCTCCCCTCTGCCCAGCTGAGCTCCATGGGGACAGGCACAGCGCTCTAACAAGCCCCGGCAGAAAGTCACAGCCTTGTGCTAACTTGAACCAAACAGGCCTTCCTGTGCGTCCTTGAGACAAAAGTGGAAATCCTAAAAACTGGCAAGAATTTGTTTTATTCTCATGTGATTTCTGTACTTGGCCATGTTTGCTGCAGTAGGAAAACATGTTTGGGTAAATGGGCAGGAAAGAGGCCTCTCAAATGTTATCTCTCTGAATTTCAGACCTGAAAAGTGCCAGCAACATCATTTTTTCAAATGGAGACTTGGACCCGTGGGCTGGAGGTGGGGTAAGCATGTGCACTCCTGCAGCCTGAGCACAGAGAGCAGCCTTTCCAGGTGATACACCTCCCCTCTCCCTCTCAGAGCAGCGCTGGTGATTCATCTTTAGCCCATTTTAGTTTCTGCAAGCGGCTGGTTTATGCTGAACCCTTCAGGAGCCTCAGGATATTAACAGCAGACACCCGGACTGGAGTCCATCAGCCGGGAACACTGATGCAGCAGCACAGCCAGAGCAGGACCCTCCCTACCCAACACCCGGGGTCTGAACCACGACCCGGCGTGTCTCTGTGTTGAGACGTGGTCCCAGTGCTGACAGCCAAGCGCTCCTTGCCGCTTCCAGTCTCAGCACACTTTGTGACACCAAGTGGTCACTGTAAGCGGCCGCTCAGGGTGTATTTTGGCTTAGATTGAATAAAACTTCAGAATGGTGGCAGAGCTTCGGTTAAAAATTTCAAAACTTAAAACTGGATTTTGAGGTAGTTTAGCTCCTGATTGTAACGCAGGAGTTCCTTGGCAATCCCAGCTGCAAAAGGAACCAGCTGCTTAGGGTGCCTGGGCTCAAAGGAGCCTGTTACTTCAAACCGCCTATACTGGAATAGGCTGACAGCTTTCATCTTGGGGGAAGCCTTCCCTTCATTTGAGGCAGGTGATTTGGCTCATTAGGGCTGTTAGCCACATGCACAATATCCACCATACCAAGGATCTCTTCCTGTGCTTTTCCTCAGTCCTGCCCAGCTCATCTTCCAGTTCTCAGAACCCATGTCCAGTTCCGCCTGGTAACTTGGTGAGAGTTTGTCTCTGCTCCTTCTTCCAGATAAACAGCAGCCTCAGTCCTTCACTAATTGCACTGACCATTAAAGGAGGCGCTCATCACCTAGATCTCCGGTAAGTACTGAACTCTCCTTTAGCTGGCAAAATCCTGCTGCCTTGGCTGTTTGATCTTAGCTAGCCACAGTCGAAAGAATCAGGAGATACTTTACTTAAGGCAGACTGGATACCAGCCTGTCGCAGGGTAACCATGGAAGAGCAATCTTCTTCCCCTATATGGGGCTCTCGCAGCCTTCAGGGAAGCTGGGCTGTGCAGAACTCAGCACTAAGCTCTCGGACTTCCATTAGAACTTGTTGTTGCACGGGGATTGGCACAAGCGTGTGACAGCCTGTAGCGATCAGTCATGTGAAGTAGTCCAGTGTCTCTTGGCATTAGCCATCGGCCTTCAGGCCCAGAGCAGAGAGGGCAGCAGCCACCGATGCCTCCCAGCCTCCTGGTGGGTGTGACACAGTGACTTGTTTTCCAAGTACAAAACAGATAATCTCTGTCCTTCAGTTCCCGGGCTTGGCTTTCCCTGTGCAAGAGGCCCGGGGCTGCTGCCCGCTGACAAGCTCCTGCTGCTCTGCTTTCTCTAGAGGACACAACCCAGCTGACCCCCCATCCGTCACAGAGGTGCGCAGGCTGGAAGCGAGCATCATCAATGGCTGGGTGAAATCTGCGGGGATGGAAGGAGCACGGGAGAAGCGCTCGGGAGCTCCAGCGGGCGCATGGCAGTGAACACGTCTGTCCCTGCAGCAGGGCTGTGAGGCTGCCACCAGGATACAGAGCGACAGCAGCCTGCTGAGCTGTGCCCGTGCTGCTTGAGAAAGTGTCCTTTCCTCTGTCACGACAGTGGAAATTCGCCTTTCTGAAGTGTCCCACCTACCCCTGATGAAGCATCAAAAGAAAAGCAAACGGCCAAATCAGTGACTGAAGCCAAAACCACATTGTATGGATTTTGTGCTCACCTGCTCGGAATGAGAAGGCATTATAAATGGTGGAAATAATAAAAGATTGCCTGAGTGTCCAAGAATCATCACTGTCCTGAACAGTATGGTTGCAGGAGGCACCTGAAGATTGAAGCTAAATTATTTTTAGACAAAGAGTAAATACTGGGTGACTAGTGGAAAAGCAGAGTCATGACCTGTTGTATGTCAGCCTCATCCAGGGCGGTGGGTTTGGGTTTTTTGTTTGTTTTTGTTTCTAACTTGCACAAGAGATCTCCAGTTGTCGAGCTGGAGATCTACACAAAGTAATCCTGGGTCTACACAAAGTAATCCTGCTGTCACTCAAGAGCTGCATATTAGTGACCAGTCAAGCACACTTCCACTTGAGACGGCATCACATCTTTTTAAATAAATTACAAGTTTATTAAAGCGTGTGATAGAATTTCATGGCTTGGTAGTATAAGCAAAGAAGATAAAACAGGATACTTCTCCCCTTCCCAGGTGGAGTAAACTCATCTTCGCACATGAACAGGTGCATTCTTACCTACTGGAATTATTATGTACGAATAAATACTAGCGTAAGTGCAAAAATGCTAAGTCCTGGTAATCAATTGGATGCCTCAGTTGATCCATTTACAGGGATTTTATGAGTTAGTGGAGAAGCCTCCAGCGTGATCAAAGGCTTACATTGCTCACCCAGGCAAAGTCTCGGCATTGCTTCCACGGCTGTTACACTGCTCAAACATAAGGCTTTGTGTGAAGTATTTGCACCGCTGGGCCCTCCCTGCTGTCACCGTGGGGTTGGTTCCCGGAGCTACAGTATCAGTCACTGAGGTTATTTCACAATATTCACGTGGACAAAAGGAGGTTTTGCATATGACCCACTTTCCTCTTCCCTGTTCTTGAGTACAAAAGGCCAAAGCTTCTGCTCCCCCCAGCCTGCCGAGAGGTGCGGGGAAGAGCAGGAACAGATTAAGTCCATTTATCAGCTCTCAGATATGTACAGATGGAAGACCCAACTAGTCAAACTCCAGCCCCCACCTTTTAGACTGTTAGTGGAGCTACGTCCTCAGTAAGCCCCACATCGTCTCCGTTTGTGCTGATGAAAACGTCAACGCCCTTTTGCTCACACTCAAGTCAGGCCTCAGGGTTGTTGCTGAAACTGTAGCTTCGGACAACGCTGCCACTTCCAGCCTTACTGAGCTGCCAGAATCTCGTCTCCACCCTCCATGCTCACAGCACCCCATGACTTTTCTGAATTTAGATTTGCTGTACCCCAGCAATCATCCAGGACGAGCACCACATTAAAAAAAAGCTGCCAGCGGTGGATGTGCCTGCAGAGAGAGAGGATTACATCTTGCTTTTATTGCCTTTCTAACAGCATCCTTAGCTCCCAGCATGCAGGAGTCCCAACTAAACCAACCCATCAATGCATTCAAGCAGCTCAGTACGAGTCTTTTGGAAAGTAATCTGCAAGCTACCACCTTTGGCCAATGGCTTGTTTTGTGCCTTTGAGTGAATAGAGGCCCAAGTGTCTCTTGACCTTCCCGAAGGGTAAGAGTTCTTTAGTTCTCTTACGCTGGACGGTACCGATGTCTTATTTTCCTCTTGCAGATAGTATGTGCCCCAAAGGAATCCCATAGTTTGAGACACACAAATGGTTTGATTTATATGGAAGGATTAAAACTAAAGGCTTTCAGAGGTTATGGCGAAGGGATAAACAAGCTATCCATAGATGGAGCATGGATGGATCATCTTCCATGCAGATGATGATAGATGAGCGGCCCTAAAAATAATTACAAAAACAGGCATCAGAAACTGTGGCAGAAGTCTGAAGCCAGTGCCACCAACGCCCATAACGTTTTGAAGCCTTGGGCAAGGAAGAATGGGATCCAAGTGGAAAACCTTGGTTTTGTGGTGCTCTCTGAGCTGAAGGGAAGAGCCCAACAGCAGCAGCTCATGGCGGGACCACTGCTTGTGGCTGAATGTCAGGGAACACCAACAGAGAATGGAGTGCAAGCAGAGAGCAAGTGACCCCGAGCACCATCCATGGATGGAGCCCCCATGCTGGTTTAAGACCTGTTCCAGCGGGGTTGTTGAGAACAGACTTATCTGGTCTATCATCCCATACCAGCATGAGGAGTGTGACCAAGATGGGACCATTGCATGAAACAGTAAGAAACGTCTTTCTGGTCACATGCCTTTAAGTCAGACCTTGAAAACTGGTCATGCAAAGCAGCAGGTTTTCCTGGCAAGCACAAGTGATTCATTTCTGAAGAACTCAGGGTTGGTTTCCAGTGGAACCTGAGGCCTCCAGCCTTTGACAGTAAGTTCTAGCAATACTTGAGAGACAAAAATCACCCAAGGCATTCCTCCCGAATCCAAAGCCAGGAAACTCTTAACCCTTCTGTCGAAGCAACAAGCTTGCCAGACAGCATCATGGAGCTACCCTGACATGTTAGTTTTACTGGTCTTGTTAAATATATTAGAGTGTGGCACTGGAAAACAGGAGCTGAATTGCCTGTGGGGTTATTTCTAGGAGTGCACAGCTGCAGGAAAGTAGTCTTGAAGGACAGGAGAAATGCACAAAACTGTGTAAACGCGTTAGCTGCAAAAACCTATCCTGTCCGCATCCCTTATCACTGCCATGTCACACAGGTATAGAATAGGAAACAAAGCGGATTCTTTTGCCCTTTGTATGTGAGGTTGGCATGTCATGTTGAAAATCTTGGTAACGGAAAGCCATGTGAAACATGGAGGGGCCCCTGTCAGCCAGTACCATAGACCTTGCAAAACTGCCAGTTTCTAAGACCTGTAGCAAGACTTCAGTTCTCCAAAAGTGGAGGGATCAGACTCCAGCCCCATCCATCTATTGAATTTTCTGCGAGCAATCAGGTATGTGTTATTTTTCTGAGCTGTGGCTTAAAGCCGAGTGCGAGACTTCCCAGTCCTCAGCTGCACAGCGCTCCCTGGCCATGCCCACCCCATTCCTGTTTCTGTATGAAAGTGGCCGTGACCAGGGCAGCTGCGTGGGGCTGGGGGTTTGTAGTTGAATTAGGGAAGGCACTCAAGCTCAGGGGGAAACCAAGGCAGCTCTTTCTGCAAAAGGACACAATCACTGGCTGAAGAGATGGCCTTTCCACGGCGTTCAGTTTCAGCATCAGAAGCGTACCAGTAGTCTACCAGTACACTGAAACACCAAAATGGATCACAGACCCCACAGTTACGGCTTTGGGTCAAAGAACCACAAGGTGCTAAAAAGAAAACTCAAAGACGTGCAAAGCTTCTGCCATGCTGGGGGAGCACATAGTGGAATTGAGATGGGCTGTGAAGCTCAGAGGCTCACCTGACAACATATTATGTTAAGGAAGTAAAAATAAATAACTAATTATAGTGATCTTTGCAAAAGAACAGGAAGAAGCAGATGAGCTTTTATCAAATTATGTAGGTTTGTGCCATTTCACATGTTATACAGGAGTCTGAAACAAGCGTTTGTTCTCAGAGGTAGAGCGAACTGAACAATCTGAATTATGACTTCAAGGATGAGGACAGTAAAGCCACACTTGGCAGAGAGATTCAGTTTCCCAGGAAGAATTAGATAGAAAAGAAATCAATTGGACCAAGAGGCTCAGCTAAAAGACAAAGTGTGTTTGGGACAGTGATGATTTATTTTTCTCTCCTTCCTTTAACTCATGATGAAATGGATTATTACTCTCAAGCCAATCATAAGAAAAAAAAAAAAAAAAAGACTCCCACAGTCCCATTTGTAGAGTCGATTACATTAAGACTTCAAAAACAGAAGACTGATGTTGAGCATGTGTATGTATCCCACTTTCTAATAAACCTCTTTGTTTCCTCAGTAGCACTGCCAAACACCAAACTCTGGAAGTTTTACAATCCATAGCGGAGTTATTCATTAAGGGTTCAATACTAGCTTCAATCAAAGGCACAAGGCCAAAGGAATGTAAGTCAGTAGGGCCTGGGTAGTCTCACTGAATTTTTCTTTTTCTTTTCTTTTTCTTTTTTAATCTCCAGTTCTAAGCCTCCAGCTTTTAGCCAGAGCTCAGCTCCTCAGTAACACGAACCTGCTCCACAAACAAAACCACTGAAGGTGTTTCCTCCCACGTTTCAACGGCATTTTCTTTCTTCGCTGGTATGTCAAAGAAAACAAAAGTCTTAGGAGCAAATCAGTTGTGCAGACAGGCTGCAGTGACCAGATTCCACTGCACACAAGTGAGAAACTGATTTCCAGAGTTACTGGTGGCATGTGAACTAGAGGAACATTAACATTCTGCACAAACTTGTGATGTCTTGCAAATCCCAGGATCCCTTTGATGACAGAAAAAGGTGCATTTAAATAATTGGCAGAATTTCTCCATTTCCATAAGCCATCATTAGTCCATGGAATGATAAATATTCTTTAAGAGACTTACACAGTGGTCCCAAGGGTAACTTCTGACGCCAGCAAACAGAACTGATCAGCATACAACAAATAAAGATGAATCTTAATTTACAAATCAAAGGTTACAAATAATATAAAATACACAAACCCCTCTCAGCCACTGGAAAATTAACCATTACAGTCAGAATTAATTAGTCCCATTTAACAGCCCTAGATGTAGAGGGCAGTGTACCTCAGTCGCTGCCACGCACCTGTGTACTTCCTGCCGCTCCCATTAATGTAAGGGGAAATGACATTTTGGGGAGAACAACCTCTTTAAGAAATATGAACAAAGACATTTCTGAGAATTGATCTGTAAATACACGACTGTCCAAGTAGCTACAAAACCAAAAGGAAAAGCACTACAGAAAGCTGGTTTCCAAATTCATGGTTTAAAATCTATTTGCACATATAAAAATTAAAGATCCCAGTATTCCTGTAAGACTCTTAAAAAAACCCTGGGTCTGCTTTGTGTTCAGCAACTGAACAGATTTCACTAATTGTATTGGGACCAGGAATTGTTGTAATACGTTTAGACTGTCTGCTTTTAATACTACTACTGAAAATACTTCTATCCAAGGTATTCCCAAGGAAAGAGAAAAAATTGACAATTTCTCCACAGTCTAAACTATGATGAATCACATGAATTTTGCTGTACAGTTTTGAATCAACAAACATCTTACAATGCAGTATTTGGACAGGAAGGGACCGAAGGAGGCTGACTTAGAATTATACCTAACGTGCTCACAAGCTTTCCCAGTGCCCAACCTCAGAAAGCAGCTTTCAGTCAGAATACCTGAGTCTAACTGATGCAAATAATATATAAAATGCACGTGTAGTTTCACTTGTGTTTCACATTATCTCCTGCATTCCTGCAGATAAGTTAAAAAACTGCAATACCTCTACAAAATTATATACCACTTTGAGCCAAACCAGCAGCAAATTCTTTTCCATCGTTCATTTCAGCCACAGCTTGAACAGATTGTTCAAAGTGCTCTATAAAACTAAGACACGGTACAACAGAGGCTTTGCTGCCACTTCCTTCTAATGTGGTGCAGCATCGCCCGGCAGTTTGGAATGAGATCAGAGTATCAGTAGCAATACTGACAGCTTTGCTTCTACCTGGGACAACGTTACAGTTCTTTGTTTACTCCACTTACCACCTGAAACACTATACGTTCTTACGAAGGAATGGCGCCGTAACCAAGTGTTTCGGTGAATCCAGAATAAACCAGAAACCTGTAGGCTTATTCCTCATCTCCAGGGACAATCCTGTGCTGTAAGACAACTTGCTGCATTCCCGATATTTAATGAGCGTTTAGTAAGACTGACATGAGTGAGGTGAGTTCTGGTTCACCAGAGCCCAGTGAATGTCATGGTCCACACTACAATTATTCTCTGAACCTCATCATCAATACCAGGAAAAGCAGCTTAGTATGGCACAGCTTGTCCATCCCAGAACGAGGGATTCGATTTAAGACTGACATGACTTCTGCAAACCAGAGATGCTTTCCCAAAGGTTTTTTTTCTTTTAAGCCGAAAAAGGTGCAATACAGCATCTCTCCTCAAACCCTGAAAAGTAAAGTGACTTGAAGATAAAAACGCCACCATTGGAAGGCGTCGACTGGCACCCAGTCTATGCTGGTGCCCAGATAGGGAGTGGATGAGCTTCTGTGTTAAATACGTATTTGTCAAGGTTGATCAAGTCTATGTCATCTGAAAACAGCAGAAACATGTATTTGAGTGTTTCCCCAAGGAAGAAGCTCTCCATCTTATCTCGTGGCTCTGGATTGCTGGGATTCTGGACGTTGTTAATGGAAGTATAACCACCTGTAGGAACCTGTGACAAAAAAAAAAATGCAGAAATTTGGTATATTTCGATAATCGAAAATAAATTATTTTCACTTCTTAACATCCAGATGCACTTGGAGAAAATAAGTGCTAAGAAACAGATCAGCATGTTTTTCATTTCATACTTGTTTTTCATTTACACATAAAATTTCAGTTATGAAAAAAAATCTTACGGCATTTTAAAAGAAACCACAAGGATAAAATGAAGCAAAATGTCTATTTATGCTTACTTTAAAGAGGTATCACAAAGAACATCCTCTTGAAGTTTCTGGACAAAGGTACAGAAAGTAACTAGTGCAAATTCTACATGAGAATTCGTCAAAGTACCATGCTTGTTGTCTTACGAACAGACCATGGATATTTAATGACCACTGGCATCTCGGCCACCCTTTTACAGCATATCAGAGTGATATCTCCAGGAGCACTGGAGTCAGAATGAATACAAAACCCCTCTATTAAAATGTTAATGCCATTTTGTGGCAATTTTTTTTTTTTTTTTTTCAACTTCAACCAAAGGGTTCTTTCAGTCCAGCCAGGTCCTTCTCAGCTTCTGAACTCTAAAAAGATTGTAGCAGATCTAACAGCTTCCAAGAAGAGACAGAGACACTTTAGCAATCTGCATACAACTTCTGCATTTTAATCAGTGCAATACAAGTCCTTTCCCTGAAAGTACCAAGTAGTGTATCGCAAACTGTAAGGCACTGCATGAACTGAACCTTTCTGTTTGTTCTTATGAATTTCCCCACAGGTATTTGATGACTCTTGAAAGACAGGAGGTTTCCAAAGTTCTTGTTAGAGGGCGAGTGAATACAGTCCTGACAGAAACAAGGTCATTACAAGCTGAGACCTTACCCGTGTGTACTTATTGAAGTTCTGCAAGATTTCCCAGCCCCAGTCTTGGTATTTCTTATCACCGGTGAATCTGTACATATAAAAAAGGCTTTCCACAGTTTCTGGTCGCAGTAAGTTGTGCCTGTCTGCAGGCTACAAGAGAAAAAAAAGGCAAGAAAAATTCAGACAGGGAATTTCCCCAAGGACACATGCAGGAAGAAAAAAAGTTATTCCCATCTACGTCTACCCCAGAGAGCTTATTATGCATATCTCAGCTTCTAAATACACTAGAGGGGTAATTAAAAACAAAGGCTAGGGTACACCTAGAAAGCAAGGCAGCAAAAGAACAAGCTGCTCCACAACAGAGCACATCACCAATATCCAGCAGAATAGAGAAACAGAAGAATAATCAAATTACAGTTCAGGTCAGATAGCTGTTCACCTTGATTTCCACATCTTTGTGGCCCTTTTGTGCATGAAGATTGAAGTGTACAATCTCTGGACTCAGGCCTGTCTCTACTTGAGCATACATCTGGTAACAGGTTTCTATAAGGGCTTCAGCCAGTTTCATATGATCAGCAGTCAATCCATTGTGAGCTCCCAGTGCCAAAGTACCAGGCAAAAAGCAAACCAAGTGATCCTGCAAGACAAGACAACTATTACTGGGGGAAAAAATCACACAGCAAACGGGTATTTGTGTGTGTGTGCCTCTCTGTGTCCCTGTGTATGTGTCTCTACTTCCCCCCAGCCCCCCCCCAGCTTCTTTCTCTTCTTCAAAATACATTTAAGGTACCAAGAACTTGAGGATAACTTTTTAATGGTCTGATGTCATGCAGCATGAGGCAGGCAGCATTATTACAGAGACACCACTAATTTGAAAAATGTACAAGACTGTGTGCTTTTTATGTCAAGTTTCTGAAAAAAAGGTCTCAGGACAGGGCAAGGGGGAAGAGAGTGTCTTTTGGTTTCCCAGAAGTGTACATTTCATACCAACTCACGAAGAGGGGCAGGCAGAATCACCTCAAGGTTTCTCAAAAGAGACACCTAAAGGGACAACGTAAGAGACAAACTGATCATCTGAATTTGATTTTAAACTTAAAATGGAACAGAGGTGGGAGTCAGCCACAGAAAACAAAGCTTTGGAGAAGCGGAGAGGTCAGATGAAGATTTTCATCCTTCTGAAATAATCACCTTAGCGTTGTTGTAAGAGAGACGACATCTGCAGAGATCATTAGATCCACTGGTAGAACTGGAAAACACAGATAAGCTTTCAAGCATACTTCTGCCTGAAAGCTTGCCCCTTTCTTGCAACTTTGTTATTTGGGTAATAAAAATCTATTACCCCTCAGTTCTACAGAGCACTAAAGATGCAAGAGCACCATTTCTCTAGAGCCTGGGATACAGCTGGATCAAATTCCCTCCACTAGCTCTCCTAGACTTACTCTCTCGTTTACAGGCAGCTGAATGCCACAGGGACCAGGCACCCTGAACAAAACATCTCCGGCTCTTCGTGTATGTGTGGAAGAGGGGCACCTGAGGATGATGGTGGGGAGACCATTCCTGCTTGCTTTCCCAAGACAAAGAACCAGCAATGAAGGGAGTGCAGGGACATTTCTTTCTTAGCTTTTACTTGCTACAGCAAACAGTTTGTTCAAAGGAAGTGTGGTATCACTTCAAGAACTGTGCAACATCTGTAAACAATCAAGATTAATTTAGTTAACTTTCCAAGAAAGCTCAATCATCAAAGTCAAAAACATCAGAAAACAGATTGTAAAAAATGCCCAAAACTCATCTCCAGCAAAATTCAATTAACTATACTAGATTGATTGTCCCCCTTCAGGGGCTAATCCACCACTGATATTGTGAAGGTAAGAATACAGATTAATGTCACATATGGAATTTCAAATTATTCTTACCATTCAGAATGAAAGGTCAGGTATCATCACCCAAAAACATAATAAAAACACTCTGGTGCACAAGCAGCACCCGTATGGACTGTCCAGTCCCAAAGGAAATGGTTGAGGGTGGTGAAGGTCAACACAGACATAGGAGATGAACATCCCTCACTTTTCCAGTTGGCCAGGGTACCTGTCAGGCCTTTCATAATTAATGAAATACCAAATATGACTCCCTGTAATAGAAGCAAGTTTACTGACACATACAGAAACCTAAGCCACATCTATTTGTCTGAATTCAATTCTGTCATATCTTGGGATGGGGGAGCCCCCTCTACCCAAAACCCAGACTCCAGTCTCACTCACAGCAGGTTTGGAGGGCCTTTGGGAAATTCAGATGCAAGAAGCACATGCTGAAAACCAGAACTGAACATCTCAAAAATGCTACCAAAAAACCAAACAGGTCAAAGAATCCACTAAAGCTCACTTCAGGTATTGAAAAAGTATGTGTAAGGCTACACGTGTACTAATAACCTATGTGGGAGGACTCTTTATCAGTGAGTGTAGTGACAGGACGAGGGGGACTGGTTTTAAACTGAAGGAGGGCAGATTTCAATTAGATATTAGGAAGAAATTCTTTGCTGTGCGGGTGGTGAGACCCTGGCCCAGGTTGCCCAGAGCAGCTGTGGCTGCCCCATCCCTGGAGGGGTTCAAGGCCAGGTTGGACGGGGCTTGGAGCAACCTGGTGTGGTGGGAGGTGTCCCTGCCCAGGGCAGGGGGTGGCACTGGATGGGCTTTAAGGTCCCTTCCAACCCAAACCATCCTGTGATTCTATGATAATACAGCACTAAGCTTAAACAAAAAACCAAAAAACAAACACACAAAAAGGCCACACACACTTGCATGAGATATGTAACTGAAAGATCTTAAAATGCATGTTAAAGAGCATGAATGCACAAATTAAGAGCAGGGAGTTAAGCTGAATCAATCTTCCCTACAGTGTTTTACTCACCCTACGTGTAGGAAAAGAAACAAATGTCATGAATGGACAGCACCCTCCAAAATTACCAGATTTGGTTTTGTAGACACAGTAACACAATATTATGTCACTTGCTTCTTTTGAAGGTGAGTCTGAAAAGCCAGGTGTGCAAGCGTCCACATATATTTTTGAATTATGGAAAATAAATAATATATAAAATAGGCAGTGCCTTGACAGTTTCAGGCACTGGAATTTTATGCCCAAAACGAAGAAAAAAAAAAAAAAGAGAAAGAAAATTTGGCTCCAGCACCAAAATGTTCAGTCTTACAGGAACATAAATGAATTTACTAAAGTGACTCAAATAGAAGGCCCCTGGTTTGCACAGGTGACTAGTATCTATAAACTAGTTACTCAGTACTGCCACCGCACTGGCTATATATATATATATATATATAGTCTTGGCTTTTTCAGTGTTGTTTTCTGTTGTTGTTGTTTGTTTTGTTTGGGGGGGGTGGGGGGGCAGTTTGGCGGTGGTTTTTCTGTTTTGTTGTTGTTTTTTTAAATGCAGTTGTACTTCTTACCATCTTGGCACTGAAATGGCCATGAGCAAGCTCTCCTACAAAAGTAAGCTTCTTGGGTTGTGATCTCTTAAGAAGATGCTTTTTCACTCCTTCTATGGCTCTCATATAGTCTTCCAACAGTCTGTGAATTAAAGTAATTCCCAGTTGGCTCACATGCACACAGTAAGAAACATAGCTGATGTTCAGCACAATCCTTTTGGAGGCTGTTATTTCAGCCTAAAGAACAATGTTTAACCAAATGTGAAAACTGACAAAAATACCTCAGTCACCATCAACTGCACATTAATTAGTTATGGCTACCATGTAGCAATATTGTACCATGTAGCTAAATTTAATCATTAAAGAAAACACCCCCAACTGTTTCTAGGCAGTAACCAGTTTTAGTTCAGGAACCCTTAGAAGTACAGTAATTCAAATCACAGAAAATGTAGGTTCGTAAGGACTTCTTGCAGGTCTCTACTTCAACTCTCTGCTCTGAAGCAGATTCAATTAGATCAGGTTGCCTGAGGGCTTATCCGAGCAATTTTTTAGTAACTCCATCCAGAGATATGGTATTATCTCCATCCAAAGGTGGAGATTCAATGACTTTGAACAATCTTTTCCAATGTTTGACCACTCTTATTGTGAAACATTGTTTCACAGTATTTAATTGGCAATTCCCTTGTTTTAAAGTACTTTTAGGAGGAAAAAACCCTCTTGAATAATTTCATTTTGAGGCTCACAAAACGCCATCGTTCACAGTCCCAAAGACAACGGTTCTCCATTTACAGTGAAGTACGGCTTAGAAAAAGCAGTCTCGCAAACTTTCTCTGCAGAGATGCACCTGCTCTGATATAAAGAAACGCCTCAGCGAGGCACATTGTCACTGTATGCATTAAACCCCTCGACATGAACAGGTCCAACACAATTAGCTTATAAGCGGACAAAAACTGCTTGGATTTTTTGTCTTGTTTTGGAGGAAACCTTCTTTTCCAACATCTCCAATTCCTCTGCTCCTTGCAAACATTCTCTTCCACTTAACCAGTGCAGATAAGAGAAACTTATCTAAGAGACTTAAAGCAAAGTCTACACAAACATCAAACTTCAGTCTCTTCTTCTTTCCAAGAAAAGTTATTCCTTATGAACTAAACCTCCCACCTCAACCATCTTGTAGGATTCGCCTTTCCTTAACAAACCCAGAGAAGACGGACATCGATGGTGAAATGAAGTATCATCACTATTTCTGAAGTGTCTAATGATGCTCCGTATCTACCACAAAGACTTAATTCTCTTCTGTCTGTAATGCTCCTCACATCTGATGTGCTGAGGAAGAAAAGTTTTCTGAGGAAGAGAAGTTTTGAGACTAAGCCCAATTCTCATGCTGTTTTTACATCGAGTTACCACAGGTCTCTCTGGCTTGCTTAGCTTTCTTTTAAAAACAGTGATATTTTCAGTTCACCGTTGGGCACATAAATTATTTTTCTTTACACAGCAAACTACAACAAAGTTTTACAGCTCACATGATTTTCACATCAATATGAGAAGTGGAAAGAACTTACTCGTTTTCTTTTTTCCCACCCTGAATCCATTGCTTGAGCAAATACTCATAGTAGCTGTCAGCTCTGGCTCCCAGAGTATAGACACCCAAGTGAGTGAACTGCCCGCTGTTGGTGTTTATGAACATAGGCACTAGTCCATCATTTTTCCCTGAGAGGGTGTGAACATGCTTCATCACCTCATCTACAGCTTTCTAAAAGAAAGAAAATAGCAAACATAAATTACAGGTATAAATGATGGGCAAAACTGCGGCTAGTAGCTTCAGGTCGATAACAAATATTTATTCATCCTCGAATTAGCAGCACGGACATCAAGTTCAGCTCATGCATTATATTAAATACAGAATTTCAAACTTTCTGACTCTCAAAACATGATGTTCTGGGTACATTTAAGTACTCTGAAATAATTATAACTATTTCCTTTCCTTCAAGTAAGGTCACTCAAAAGCCAGTACCACGGCAGGGGACCGTGATCTGACTTACTCATATTTGCAAAGTAGAAGTCCAGCTAAAATAACAACTACACGCATCGTGCAATAGCTAAGACTTCTTTATTTAACTACACTCTTCAAAACTTCAGCTGTGGATACAGTTTAAAACAATAAAACAACATCTCCAAACAAGAAGAGTAGAAAATACTCTTTTCTCTGGAATTATGTTTATTTCAACTAACTTCTCCTTACACTGTGACCTGCTGTCAGATCCTTATCTAGCAAGCCACATTTCAGTTCCTTGGAGGGCAACATTTTTGCCAAAACCAAAACATTTTTTTTGTTCTTTGCATTCAGATAATGGCATCAAGAAACCACAAACAGAATTCTAACAACATGAAAGTAAGGCGCAGTTTCACAGTCCCGTTTAGCTTAATATTTTTTTCAAAACCTGATAACATAGTGTCAAACAAAAATGTCAATGATAAAAACTGGGGGGTTGGGGGAGGGGGAGGACAGGGTTTGGTTTGGTTGGGTTTTTTTTAAATCAAAAGCTGTTTTTGAGGGAGAAAAATAATTATTCACCTCCACTACTACTTTTTGGTATTTAAGAAAATAATTGGAATTACTTTCTTTTCCTTCCCTCATCTAGAGTTTCACAACTCGTTTAATGTCACTTAGAGACTAGAGAGACGGCATGTATTGATGGAGAGTCAGTGGTAGTGCCATGAAAGTGGAAAAAAAGAAAAACATCGACTGATAGTGCCATACCTGGAATTTCTCATCTCCAGTGAGACGAGAGAGCTCCCTAAACTCCAGCTGAATACTGGTCACCTCGGCCACAGTGCTGTCAGATGTCCAACGAGGTGGATGTGCAGTGCCCCGGCCAATGTTGACATCAGAATATGGTATCTTGGAGGGGGTCTTGAATGCTGGCATAAGCCTGTTCCCAATTTCTTTCTAAAGAAAACCGAAGAGCACAGGACAAAACAACAAGCAAACCAAAAAATAAATATATATACACACGCACATCCCTTTAGATTTTCTTTCACCAAGCAGACAGAAAAAGAGTGAATAGCAGCTTCATTTTAGATGGTGCAAGAAAGCGAAGAATTAAAAAGGGTCACAGATTTATACATAATGAGTACAGAGTTTCTGCTTCGTTACTACTGTTGCATGCCTCCTTTACAGCTGCAGTCCCTACACAACGTGATGCAATTCTGAACTCACTGACTGCATCTAGCTAATCTAAAGAGGTGGCTGATGCTATTAAGACACATATAAAGGGTGAAAAAAGGCAACTATTACTCTTTGCCAACCGTTTATTTCCTTTTTTGTTTCAGGAACTTTATTATGGTCAGCTCTTCATCAACAGAGGAACAGACATAAAAGAATACCTGATAAGGCACGGCAGGGCTCTGAGGTTATCCAGAGAGCAAACAGAAGCACAGGCTTAAGAGATTAATGGTAAATCCCTTTCCCACCACTTTCAATATGAAACTGTTAAAAAACATCAACATTTAACTTTCTGATGGATCTTCCCTCAACTTTGTCCAATATGGAATACATAATCCAATTTCATTTGTAAGAGCAGTCACTCACAGCTTTTTCCAAGAAGAGGCTATCTCCGGAGAGATGGTAGGTGCTCAGCAAGCCCCCCAGGATACGAATAGTGCTCTCAAAGAGGTTCACATCCACATTTTTATCAAATACTAAGTCGTTTGCTACCCATTTTCTTGCTTCTTCAAACTCTGCAAAGTATAAAAGGTAGTTCAGTTATGAACTTCTCGCATATTCCAACAGCTAGACTAGACATTAGTACTCTGTATAGCCATGACAGTTACTTATATCTGCCCACAGAGATCATAATTTTAGGTGGAAAACTAAAATGAAGAGTATATGCTGGGAGAAGTTTGACTACCCTTGGCTTAATTCTTATGCAGCACGCACCACTGATGCATACACACAGAAATACCCAGCAAAATAAGAGGTTCCTAATAGTCTAAAGAAAGAAGAAATTGAGGAATTCTTTATTAAAGTAGTCCAGAAATGGAGACCTTTTAAGTCCATTCATTTGCATTTGACTTATCAGACACATTAGTCACACTTCCACAAGAACCTTCTGAGCTTTTTAATTGAATCTTTTTAAACCAAAGCTGTTATCTATGAAGAAAACAGGTAACATTTTCAGTTAATAGCCATCAGTCCAGCAATGTCCCAGGGAGCCTGCCTCACTCCAGCACTTAACCCATGAAATCCCAACAGTCCACAATTTTTTCCCCAGAAGCAAAAACCATTGTTTATCACACTACTAATTCAACAGGAATGTAAAAACAGCCATTTCAGATTCACCAGTCACCTTAGCAGCAGCATAACTCAATGATTGCTTTTGCAGAGGGTCTAACTCCACAGTGCACATGAGTTAGCTCAGCCTTCGCTGTTAGGGACGTGAGCCAACTTGAACCTCACACCTTCCAGAAACTCCTGCTTGTCAGCAGGCACAGAAGAACAAACAGTTTCCCAGAAACGGAAGGTATTCCACAGGAGACTAACTCTAAAGTAAAAGGATGTCTCTTGGTCCTCACGAGAAAAAAAGCATCTCAACGTTGGGTAAATACTGAATGTTGGGAAGACTGAGAAGAAAAACAGAAAAATCTCGGCTGTCAGACCTTAGTGCTATCGAGCAGCGTCCTGGTTCTGGTGGGGATAGGATTAATTCTCCCCAGGCTCCGGCAGGGACACAGGTATTCCATCCCATGTGAGCCATGCCCATCCAGAGCTGCTGGGGGAGGGGGCGGGAAGTGGCTGCCTGGAGCGGGCTGGGGCGTCCCGGGTCAGCTGGTGAGCGGCAGTTCCGTCATCACGTTTGTATATTCCTCTATCTGTGTTATTGTTGTTGTTTCTCTTGTTCCCTTTGCTGTTCTGTTAAACTGCCTTTGTCTCAACCCACGAGTTTGGCCTTTTTCTTCTGATTCTTCCCGTACTGGGAAAGCCCGAGCGAGCGGCATGTGGTTCTTTGTTGCTGTCTGAGGCCAAACCACGACAGTCCTTTTTGGCGCCCTACATGGTGCTCGAAGGGTTGAGATAACGACAAAATCCAACTAGAGCTTGAAAAAATGAATTTGTTGTATGCGTTTATTTTATTAGGTAAATAGTCGCTGGTCACCGTGTTGCTCGGTTTGTTCTCATGGCTGTGTTATGTAAATTCCTATATGGCTTATGTACTCCCTGCAATGATATTTGTTACTTCTGGGAGAGGGATGAGGATTATCATTTTGCTGTCCTCTGTGATATGGGCTTATGATATGATAACGTCACTTGTTAGGCAGTTACTTTGGGGCGTTTATGTGGTATTGCTGTCCTGTCCGTACCTTGGGCACCATCTCTCAGAATTTATTAATAATTACACCCAGTCTATGGGGGAAAGAGGGGACGACACTTTCCCCAGCTCTTTTGCCTCCCTTTTCTCCTTCGGGCCAGGTATGACAGCTTTTGAGAATTTTGAATATCCTTGGGATGCTCAAACCAGC
>VWZL01000717.1:15454-29263 GCA_013396915.1 Stercorarius parasiticus
AGCGGCGGGCGCTGCGGGGCTGGCAGCGGGCCTTGCACCGCGCCGTCATGAGGAGCGACTACCGCACGCTGCTCGCCCTCGGTAAGGGCCGCGGCCTCGAGGCGAGCGAATGGCCACCGCGAGCAGGTGGCCAGGGGTCCCCGCCGTCCCCCCCGGTGCTCCCCCTGCGGTGGGACCCCTGGCCGCGCCTCACTTCACGCCTCCCGCAGAGCCAGACCCTCCCAGGGGTGATGCCCAGGCCCGGTTGGAAGGTGGGAACCAGCGGCGAGCTCCGAGCTGCGAGGACGGGAACGGGAGAGGTGACCCTGCGGAGACCGGCACCGGTGAGTGGCTTCAGGCTTTGCAAGACATGGAGCACCCGAAAACCCAGCAGCTGGGGTCTCTTTGGGACATTGGCCTCTCCCCACGGCACCTGCAGGCTGGAGCGTGGTGGTCTTCCATGCTCGGCTGTTGCGTATTTCCCAAAACGCGACATGAAACCACCCTTTTTTTCCTCTCCTGGTCACCGAGCTGCCTGCGGTTGCCCATGTCAAACCCGCAGCCGTCAGGCCGTGCCAAAGCGGGGTGACGTTCGGTTTTCCACTCGGAAGGCTGCCTGTCAAGAGGACTTTGATTTCTCCCTGCACAAACATAGTTGTGTTTACGCTCGCACAAAGTATTCCTCTAATTCATTGATTGTGTTACAGAGTTATAAAGGTAAGATGCAAGAGCATTAGCCCATCTGTTTTTCCCTATTTATTTCATAGACTTTTTTTTTTCTTTTTTTGATAAGTTTCATTCGTAATTCTCACTAGTGCTTTTCTGACGGCTAGAAGTGGTGCGTGTTTTACCGAGAGCGACTGAAAAGGCAGCAACGTTAACTCCGCTAGAGCCAAAAGAAAAACAAAACTCCAGAAGGGCGAATTCAAGTGTCACTCTCCTCTCCGGGGACCAAGTAGAACATGTTTTCATTCGCTAATTGGTGCTGCAACAAAATGAACATTACGCGTGCATGAAACTCTTGTGTGTTTCTGAAGCTCAAACATCTACTGAGGGTTTTGTGACAAATATTTTAGGTCTGTTTAAGAGGCTTTGGTCAGCGAGAAGTAGAACTGAGGTGAGGTTTTCTCTAAGAATGTGAGCTAGGACGGAGCTGCTGTGCCTGGGAGGGGATGAGAACTGGAATTAATTTTGTGTATGGAATTAAAATAACATAATTTCCTATTAACAGAAGACAACATAATCCATATTAAGCAAGAGGAAGAGTTGTGCGCTGCAGATCAGCAGGAGGGGGAGGCTGGAGAAGCTCCTGAAGAGCCCTGCCCGGGTGAGTAACTGCATACCTCGCGGGGAAAATGAAACAGGGATTATATCCCAAGGTGGTTTTTTTTGTTTTGTTTTCCCACCTCTTCTCACGTATTCCAAATCTGTTACAAAAAGCTTACAAGTTTTGAACAGACTCGCCGCCAGGCCTGACGGGTAAGGGCTGGTATTTTGTTTTTCCCATCTCACGGCCATTTTGGAGTTTGCAGAGTATGTGGCTGGTTTCCATCCAAGCGGTGCAGTGTAGAGTAGGAAATGTTTCATTCTCCCTTAAATTCCTTACTTTGCTTCCCTCAGGTTGATAGCTCTAAGCTGGTTAAATATGTAGTCCAAAGCGGGCCGTTAGTCACTTTTGGGGGCCGATAGATTAACTTGGAGAAGGCAAAAACCAGTGTCAAGAGTGAGGTCTGTGGTTGGTGCCATGCACTGGAGGCAGGACTGCGTGCGCTGCTCTGGCTCCAGGAGAATCGGAGCTGTGACAGCTCCACGTCCCCCGCAGCCTTCTCTTGCAGGCCCGTGGTCCGTCTCCTCCTGCACAACCAGAGCCTTCAGGTTGCCTTTTCCCTCCTCCCTTCTCTTCGGTGGTTTTTCTGCGTATGCGAGCGAGCGCACCGGCTCTTTGGTAGTGCTGTTGCTGTAGGGGGTGAGGCTGCGCAGCCCAGAGACCTGTTTCTTGCCTTCTCGCTTGGTGGTACCTTTTTGCGTTACAAATAAACTATTCCGCTTTGGAGCTTGGCTGTCCTTACTCTTTACAGAAAGTAGCGGCTCTATCTGTTGGTTTCACTGTCATTTTGCTTGGCTTCCAGCGTATGTAGCAAACCGGGATTTTTAGACCTTTCCATCAGGTTTCGTTTAGAAACTGAGTTTGTGGGAGCTTGACTTGGGGGGAAAACAAAAACCAAAACAAGAGCGGGTTTCATTCACCCTTGTGAAATCCCGAGCTTACGCTCTTATGATATGCTTGTCTTGAATTTTCTCCTTCGGCAGAGCAAGCGTTTTGTGAGCCCGAGGCTTCAAGTCAGATCAAGAAAGGCAAGGAGGCGTACGCCAGGGAGCCGACAGGTGCGGAGGGTGAGGACCTCCCCAGAGACCCTGACGCAGGTGAGGATTCCCTGGTAAAAACGCCCGCTGCAGGAATTACCCCTTGGGGTGCTCTTCGTGTCTTTCCTGAGGCTTTGTTAGCGTTTTTCTCATCTTTGTGAATTCCCGAATCTTCTGTGCTTTGCATCTTTCTCCATTGTTTCTCAGTTGTGTAAATTCTCCCCCAATGTGCAGGATTTCAGACTTACGCAACTGATGTTTTATCATGGATTAAGCAAGAGGAGGAGCCACGCTGCCCTGAACGACAAGGCGTGGAGAAAGAAGAAGTCTCTACAGATCCGAGTACAGGTCAGTAATGGACTTCAGCTGAGATTTCTGAGACAGTAAATTGAATTTAGAGCATTTTTTAATACTATATTAAATGCCGCGACCTTATAATGTAAGCCATGAAAGAACTGGAGCAAACCTCAAGACTGATAGTTAATATTTGTTCACAAAATGCTCAGGTTCTGTCAGCTGAAGGGGCTCCTTCCTCCTTCAGCTGGCCTAAAACTGCCAGGGGTTTCTGTTTAGGCAAGCGCAGTGGTGTGCTCGGGCCTCACGGATCAAGTTTGTGCTTCCAGCTGGGGCCAAGTTTGTGCTTCCAGCTGGCTTGATGGTTTCCAAACATGGTACCAATGAACGTGGAGCCCTGACTTCACACTCCCAAGAGGGAGAGCTCTCCTGCAGCAAAAGAGAAGGCAGCTTTCACGCAAAACACTTTTAGGACGTGCTATTTGGAGGTGTACATGCGAACATTCATCCAGAGGAGTTTTTGTGCAGCGCGCACGTGGAGCGTGGGTCATGCTTGAGGTGGAGTTAACGTTCATCTTCGTATCAAGGCTTAACCTCAGGGAACGGGTGTGCAAATTTGGATAGGGGTATTAAATTTAGGACAAGAGGAAGCGGCCTCAAGTTGCGCCAGGGGAGGTTTAGGATGGATATTAGGGAAAATTTCTTCCCGGAAAGGGTTGTCAAGCGTTGGAAGAGGCTGCCCAGGGGAATGGTGGAGTCGCCGTCCCTGGGGGTATTTAGAAGACAGGCGGACGCAGTGCTGAGGGACATGGGTTAGTGGTGTCCTTGGCAGTGCTGGGTTAACGGTTGGACTCGATGATCTTAAAGGTCTCTTCCAACCGAGACAATTCTATCATTCTAAATACGATCGATCTCTTGGGCCACAACCTGGGACTCAGTGTAGCGCTCAAGTGGGTAACTGAGGAGGGGGTGCAGAGGAATGAATATTGTGTGTAGAAATCAGCCGGTAGCCTGGAATTGGTTCACTTCATGTGAGTTATTTAAACATTCACGGGTATGTGATGAAGTTACTATAGAGTAAGTCAAGGGGTAAACTCTCAGTATGCCGGGAACTGCCTATGTGAGTGGTTTTACCCCACCAAAAAAGGTCATCCAGGATATTGCCCTGGTGTAAGGCTGGACCAGGCACCTAACTCCTCCCCGAGAGATACCTGTTCCCACCGCTCTGAGAGAGTTCACAGGGTGGGCTTCCCAGCCGACTCAGTTCCAGACCTTCCAGTCTGGAACCTGGAGTTACTGAGGTGAGAGGACACGCTTAGACAATCCCTGTAGAACAACCGGTGCCTTTTACGTTGACGCTTTAGCCTGTGTAACACGTTTGTCTGCTGATGTCCCAGGACACAGGCGGAGAAACAAGAGCTGAAGGGGTTTGTGCGGTGCCGATAGCTGTGGGCTCGGCCAGCTGGCAGTGCCAAGAGACCTGTGGTCCTTCGTGATACACAGGGGAGTTGTTCTGTAGGTGTTGGAAGGGTCACGGGTCTTAGGGGACAGAAAAATCACGGAGTGTTAGAAGAGCATTGGTGAAAATAATAATGTGGAAAATGAAACACTGGATATTTGTCACAGGAAACGGTAATTACAGAAAGAGGGAATTTGCAGGTCAGCAGAACAGTTTTGTCCAATGGCAAATCTAGGGCTGTGCCTAAGCACCTTGGGCGCCAGCTACCTTTTGGGGATGGATTATCAGGAGTCAGGTTTTTTGAGGAAAGCAGGAGGCGCCCAGGGGAGAGGCAGTCTGACCGACAGCTCTGCCTCACCGAGCCGGAGCTGTGTGCCCGTCTTGGGGATCACTTGGACGGTGCGAGAGCTTCCTCCGCTCCGCACTGCTCCGAGCTCTCAGAACAAAGACCTGGCCAGAGAGTGTCTCTCCGCAGAAGCCCAGTCTGCAGAGACAACGGTTCACCTATGAGAAGCGGTGAACCTGCAGGGACTTACTTCGGTGCCTTGGCTTGGACTCTTCCTTCTCTAGATGCTCGGTGGAGTGTCCAGAGAGCAGCTGAGAGAACCGAGGTGTGACGGTGTCCGCTCTGTCAGGGACCTTAGATCTCACACTTCAGACATCTGAATGAGAGGGTGAAGATAAGATGTTGCGTTAGTAATTTTTTTTGTGTAGATTTAAAAAAAAAAATAATTGCAAAAAGATCTTCTGCTTTCCTGGAGATTTTGTTTCGGTGGAGCACCGGTCTGTGCGCTCCCCCTAAGTATTAAAACCTCCCCTTATTTACTTCCTCTGTCCGTTAGCATGACATGGCTGTAGACTCGGAGGGATACTCCTAAGAGTCTTCCTTAATTGAAAGACTGAAATCTCTCTGTTTCAGTGCACGATGAAAACACAAAGAGGGACCCTCCTGCAGACTGCTTTGAAAGCACGGCGTGCGACTCGGAGGTACCAGGAAGACCTGGAGAGAAGTTTTCCAAGGATCCTAACGCCGGAGTAACATGGGACAATCAGTGGAATTCAGAAACAATGGAAACAAACACCACTGGGAACAGCCTTGGGAGTGATGCTCGGTATGACCGAGGGTTTGGTGAGCACTTAGATTTCTTTAGCACTCAGGAAAACAGTGTTGGCAAGAGACCGTGCATGTACAACAAATGTGAGAGAAACTCCAGCCAGCAGGAACATCTTCCGACTCCCCAGGGAGCCCGAGAAGGGGAGATGTTTCCAGGCCCTACGTGTGAGAAGAGTCTCAGTGAAAGGATGTTCCATCTGCTACACTCGCAGCTGTGTGCTCCCAGTGAGAAAGACACAAGCCCCCTCGGGCAGGGGGCTGCTCCCGCCTCCTGCGAGGGGCTGCCCACGGTGGCCCGCACCAAGCGTGGACAGAACCCTGCAGGTGGAACCAGGCTTCGTGACCACAACGGCCTCGTGGGAGACGAGCAGCCGTCCACGGAGAGCGAGGAGAACTTCCCCGCAGAAAACCCGTTAGCCAGCCCCTGCTGGGATCACCCGCAGGAGAAGTCGGAGGCGTGCGGCAGATGCAGGCAGCATTTCGCGCCCAGGGGCAGCCCGGCAAGCCAGGGGCAGAGCCAGGGCCGGGGCAAGTCCTACATTTGCAGCGACTGTGGGAAAAGCTTCGTTTGCCATTCGTGGCTCGTTAGACACCAGATGACTCACACGGGAGAGAGGCCGTACAAATGCTCCGAGTGTGACAAAAGCTACAGGAGAAAGGATTATCTTCTAAAACACCAGCGCCAGCACTCAGGAGAGGGGCTTTTCCAGTGCCCCCTCTGCAGGAAAAGGTTTGTGCTCAGGAGGAGTTTCATGAAGCATCAGGAAAGTCACGTGGAAGAAACACACCTGACGTTGGCGGGTTGGCCCAGCACAGAGATCAGGGGGTCTGTAATGCACTCTGTATAGAAAATCCCATCCAGCCGGGGGGTTCGCTGCCCCCTCGGCCATCACCCTTGCTGGGCCGTGGCAGGATCTCCCAGCTCCATGCTGGGCCGCGGCGGGAGGAGGCGGCTGTCGAACAGCCGTCCCGAGCCCCCTTCCAGCAAAAGGCAGAAGGCTGGGGGGTTATTTTCTGCAGACCACGTTAAAATGGTCGGTGGAGCTGTTTCACAGCTTTCAACGGAGCCTGTAGCTGGTCGGGGTGTGCTGGAGCTGTGTAGGAAGTTTGCGGTGCTCAGAGTTACTGCTAGCCGTGAATCCATGCAGGAGAGAAATCACATCAGCACACGGAACGGTTTGTAACACTTCAGGCTGGAAAATATCTGAAGTGTTATCCCTAGGCTGACGAGAGTCCAGAGTCCAGGGACCGAGCTGAAAACAAGTGAGTTAAAGTTACTAATTGTCCTCTAAACAAGTGTCGGGAAACATCCACCTGTGTGAAATGATTTGGGAAAGGAAGTGTTGACCCTGTGGCTGTTTGAAAGAAGCCTCTTCGGGACCAGAGAGAGGGGCCCAGAGCCTGAGAGGCAGCTTGTTCCCGCAGTTAAATCACGGAGCTCCCGGGGTTCAGCAGCACGGAGCCCAGAGAGAGGGTTCCTCAGGGCTGGGGTCCTCACCGGGGTTGTAAAATGACGGGGGAGCCTGGAATACGGTTTTCGATTAAAGTTGTGTTGCATTTAATTTACCACGTTGTTGCAGGTCTTCTCTGTTTGTATAATTTTCCAAATCCTATGAAAACAGAAAATTTAATACTCGTTAAACATCCTCTTTCAGAAACTGTATTTTTCCTCATAGTCAGTGTCTCCTAAGGGGGAGAGCACTGCTGAGAGTCTGACGTGTTGGTGACGCTGCAAGGACACGATTCATTCCTTTTAGTAATAAAAGAGCCTGGATATATCATCTGGCACCTTGTTGTTGATGGCATTGAGCCTCGTGGAAAAAAAAATAACAGAAGCAGCAGCGCAGAGTCAGGCAAGAGCCTGTTTTGATTCAGGGCTCCTTCACTGTCAGACAATTGTGACAAATGTTGTTAAATACGCTTTTTTTACGTCCATGTTTCTGCTTAAGTTTTGTTTGGATGCTTTTTTGTTGGCTGGAAAAGTCTCTTTTTTTTTTTTTTAAATATTGTTAGAGAAATGCCATGCGTCGTTCTATGGGAGGAGGAGAAAAGATGAGCAAGTTTGAAGCAAGAGGAGAAATGCTGGGTCTGCCGTTCCCAAACCCCCGTTCTCAAGGCAAAGCTTTGTGGAAATAATGGACAATGGAGAAGGGGGAATCACAGAATCGTTTGGATGGGAAGGGACCTTAAAGCCCCCCCAGTGCCACCCCCTGCCCTGGGCAGGGACACCTCCCACCAGNGAACCCCCCCAGCTCTCTCAGCCTGTCCTCCCAGCAGAGGGGCTCCAGCCCTCCCAGCATCTCCGGGGCCTCCTCTGGCCCTACTCCCCTGGGGCCCGTCCCGCTCTCGGTCCTCCCTGAGGGGGCCCCGGGCCTTCTCCCCCTCCTCCCGCGGGCACGGTCGGACGCGGAGCCGCTTTCCGGGAGCGGCCGGGTGGTTTCTGGGCCGTCTCACGGCCCCGCTCAGCCGCCTGGGCCCCGCCGCAGTGGAAGCGCTTCAGGCCGGGCCCGGCCCCGCCGTTGCCACGACAACGGGAAGGCGCCGAGCTCGCAATCCCCGCCTCCCTTCCAATGCTCGTTCCCTTCCAATCAGCGCCTGCTTCTTCGCGTGCTGGCCAATGGGAGTGAAGGTATCGGCCCATCCCCTGCCTCCTCGCGGTGCCCGCGCCGCAGGTGCCCCTGGTGATTGGCTGCTCTGCGGCAGCGCGCGCCAATGGGAGGGCGGGCGCTAGCGGCGGCCGGCCAGTAGCGAGGGGAAGTGGGCTGGCTGGCTCCTCGGATTGGCTGCTGCCCGCGTGAGGGGCGGGGCCTGGCGCCTCAGAGGGAAGATGGCGGCGCGGCGGGGCCGGTGAGCAGCTGACGGGGCCCGGGGGAGGCAGCGGTGCCCGTGAGGGGAGGCCCTGCTCCCCCCGCGCTGGTGTGGGGCAGGGAACGGCCACCCTGGGGAACCTGGGCCGCGGGGAGGGCCCGTGGCTGCCCCCGGGGTCGGGTGGGCTTGTGGCTGCCCCCGGAGGCCTGTGGCTGCCCCCGGGGTCGGGTGTCGGCCCGGGGGGAATTACCGAGCTCCTCCTGCCCCAGCGGTGCAGGGGAATGAGCAGCGAGTGGGGTCCGCAGCAGGGCTGTGAGTCGGCGGCGTGCCCTGGGGCAGAGGTGTCCGATCTCCTCCTCCGTCCGATACCAGGATGGGTGACGGACCGTAGGTGTTCGCAGAAGCGCAGTGTGATGGTGAGGGTGGTTGTGAACGTTAGATTTTGGGCTGTGTTCGTTTCCAGAAATGTTCCCCGTGTGCTCTGCAGGGCCCTTTCTTTACAAGGGGGTTGTAGCGACAGGGGGCGTTGGTCTTGTCTCCCAAGGAACAGGCCATGGGACAAGAGGAAACNAAATGATTCTGTGATTCATTTTTTGGAAGTTATTTGGCGATCACCCTTTTGTTGATGCCTTCTGAATAACTATAATAAGCTTTGTTGTGGAGCGTGGGAGGATTCCTCGTGAATACACAAATTAATGAAGTGCATATATATGTGTACGTAGCAGAATTTACTCTACATGTAAATCTGCATAGTAACGGCCCATTAAGCTGATTTTAAGGGGTTTTGTCTTCCAGATTGTACGCTGTCGCTTTGAAGCGGGGGAGCTGCCTGCCGTGGAAGGGGACCTGGCTCCTCCTCTCCGTATTCTGCAGACATCAGCTGTGGTGAGCTCCACGTCTCTGGCAGCGGAGTTCAGCACCGCATTTCACTGCTTCCTGACCTCAGCTCTTTCTGTCTTTCAAAAACGTGTTTTTTCTTGACCGGTTTAGGCCTGCTTAATACTCAAATTGATTAAAACCTATTTAAACCCTCCTCCTGGCACGTGGGTTTTGGATTTGTTCCTGTTTCTCATTTTACGATGGTTTATTGCTCGGCGCTGAACTGTCAAAACGCCACCAGCGGGGTGTACAAGAACAGCACCGTTACTTTTTATGGCTTTCCTTTACAAAATGAACCTCTCTTGAAGCAGTGGATTCACAACATGGGCCGGGACATGGGAATGCCGTCCAAGCACCAGCGACTGTGTTCGAAGCATTTTGAGGACAGCTCTTTTGAAATTGACCCCTTAAAAATTAGAAAAAACAGACGTCTGCTGAAAGAAGCTGTTCCCAAAAAATTCATTTTGGGTGAAGACGGAAACTGGCTCGTCGGCACGCCTCGGAGTTTCTGTGGTGGGATAAGTAACAAGACTCGAAAACGAATCCGGAATCCCGAGCAGTCGAGGGTAATTAAGATGTTTGCTATTGTGTTTATTTCCCTTAAATTAAAGGAAGATTTGCGTGTGAAGCACTTGAAGGAAGCAGCGGTAGCTGAAACACGCTACGCGGCAGTAAAATGTTGCCAGCGACGCAGCGGGTTTTGTTTTTTCTCCCTGGTACGGCAGAGTGCGGAGGTGGCACTGGGAAGTCGGTGACTGGGGAAATTAAAGGCATCTCGGTGCTCTTTGTGCTCGAATTCCAATTTTGTGCCTAAATGTTAGAGGGGAAAACCTGCTGCTTGTTGGAAACGCAGTCCCGGTTCCCGCTGTAAAATGGATTCACACCCCGCAGACCTCTATTTGGGCACGGGAGTCCTCAGGCTTGGGAGAGTTTCCTTTCGAGTCACTGCGATGATGTGTCGGTGGCGCAGTGCCCACGGGGTGGGGGTCTGGGGCAGAGGCAAAGGCTTAACTTCTCATCCGCCTTCTCCCCTGTGTATTTCATTTGGACGGCGACCCCCTCTGGCGACGAATTAATGAAAATTAATTCTTTTCTCTTGCCAGCGCATTTGTACGATGGGGTTTGTACGTGGCGCAAGCTGCAAAACGCCCGCGCCAGTGAGGTGCGCGGTAGTTTGAGAAGCAAATCAAAGCGTTTTCAGAGGCAAGCCCCTGCAAACACGGTGCTCTGTTAGATATAAAGCACAGATATGCGCACAGCATATACGTCGCCAAAAATGCAGCGTTCATCTCTCGGAATTTCTAGGGCTTGATTTGTTGTTTGTGTTAACTTTTATTATTAGGGAAGAACGCTCACAACTGGATCTGACAGGCTGTGGCACTGCCTCGGGGCTTATTTAAAGTACTCTGGAGTATTTTCTGGCTTTCAGTGAAAGGAAGAACCAAATTCCCTCGTGGGGCTGGGTATCGATGGCGACCGCATATATTTATATCTTTTTACAACTAATTTTTGACTCGTCGTTACAGAAAGTCATTGTTTCAGTTGAGTCATGTTATTTTTAAGTGATTTTACGCATTCTGAGCTACCTACAGAAGTAACAGTAGAAGATTTGTATATAAAGTCCTTAATTAATGTGCTGGTTATACGTAACACGGGCGTTGCTAGAAACAGCGGAAAAAGAGGGTTTTCGAGGATATCCGACTCTCCGAAGGCATTGACGATGGAGCGCTTTGTTTTAGGTCCCTGGGACGTCTGATGACGCTGCAGCGTGCGAGGGGACGGACTTGGAAGACCGGCAGAAAGAACTTTACAAGAAAGTGATAAAGGAGAATTACGAATCTTTAACCACCTTGGGTAAGGGTTAGTTTTTCCCTTTCTCTCGCTGAAGACTAACAGGTCGATGCTGTTTCTGGCCCGGCTCTTGTCTAACAGTCACTCCTCAAATCCTTTGGTTTCTAGTGGATTAAGCTTTAGCTACTTCCGAATTTTTGTCAGAGATCATAAGCTCCACAATCTTTCGTTTCAAGACCGAAGGACAGTCCCTTTCCTAACGCCTCCACGTGCTCTGCTGGAGTCAGATACCCAGTCTGTGCCTGTAGGTGAGACCGTGTCTGCTTGATCCAGGTAGAACAATAGAATATTGCACTATTTTGATGCAGAAATAGTTAAATAATGTGAATGATGCCCAAGAAAATGAAGAAGTTTTAAGTGCCCAACTATGCATTTGTTTGAAGTCATTGGTTTGGGGTTTTTTTTTAAATTTGAAGGTGTGAGCCCTCACTGGCTCCTCAGCTTTCAAGTAACTCCTTGGATTAATAGAAGAACCTGCTGTAATTAGTGGCTAAAAATGCATTTGCTTGTCCTCCGCGCGGGAGGAACAGGAGTGCTGTGAACCCCGGGAGCCTCCCTCGTTGCTTATTCTGGTTTGCGCTTTGTGACGCTCTTCGGTTCTAAGAAACGCTGATTTACCCCAACCGCATTCTGTCGCCGCTTCTGCACCGTCAAAATTGAAATTACATGCAATAAGGAGACAATGTGATTCCACTTTTATTATTATTATTATTATTTCCATACCTTCTGGTTTTTACCGTAGAAAAGCTAGAGTCTGCAGACAGCTGCCTCTATATTTTATGGTTTTTTTGGTACAGCTCTGATCTGTTAAAAAAAAAAAGCATGTGCTGTGCGTTGCGCGAGGAAGGATTAGCTGGGGGGAAATCAGATCGTGTATCAGAAAGGCCTGAATAAAAACGCACAGCAGCGGACAGCTGAATTACGCTTTTATAGCCGTAATCAATTCGAGACTTTCCCCTTCTGAACGTTTTAACTTTTCAACCTTTTGGATATCATTTCTGGAATATTGGGGGGAAAAAAAAAAAAAAAAAATTGGAAGTGAAATATTGCTCGCCTGCTTCCCAGCCGCCCTCTCTAGATTTCTTGCTCTTAACCTCCTCGTTGGACCTTTCCGCGGAGTAAAAGAGACCGTGGGTTCTGCAGGTATCTGCTAGAAAACGGCGTCACAAAGACCTTTCTTACAGTTCTAGGAACAACTAGAAAATTGTTCTTCTTTGAGAAAGCGAAAGGCAGTATTTTTTCCATGGAAATTAAGAAAAAATGAGTCATGGTGTAAAAAAAAAAAAAGGGCGTAAGTAATCTGCAGGGCTCGGAGAGATTGAAGCGAACAGGCTGACAAAAAGCTGCCTTCGGCTCTGGTCTTTGTGCGACGCATCCTTTGTCTACATCAATGCAATTAAAGTAGGTTAGGAAATATCTTTGTAATAATGGGGCCGGGGGGGGGCAAATCAGAGGAAAATACTAACCATCGTTTCCACGTTCTGTTCCTTCTGCAGGCTATCCTGTTCCCAGAAGCAGCATCCAGCCAAGAGAAGCGCTGCCCGCCAAGGATCAGCAGGATTTTGGGGAAAGGGAGACCCCCGCAAGTCTTGGCGCAGGTGTGGGGTGGTGGCTCGTCAGAAATTAAACTGGCAACACGGCGAAACTGCGCGGGCTCGTAGGATTAGAGGGAGGGGGAGTTCCTGCTGCGGCCCTGCTTTTTTACCCCAAACTTTTTTTCTTCGTACGGAGGTAGCGGCGGTGAATCGGGAATTGTTGTTCTTTGGCGATTTATGGTATTCCACGTCAGATAAAGGGAGCGTTTGGAATGTTTCTCTTCCAGGCTGCGGCAGTGCTGCCGTCAGAGCCGAGGTGCAGAGTCACCCAAAGAGTGCAGAAGTTACGGGACGGTGTGGATCATTCTCAGGAGCATCCCGGGAGCTGACTCGCCAAATTTCGGCCAAGGGGGTGACGCTTGGGAGCCATCGGAATTCAGCAACAGGTCAGGCAAATCCAACGGGAAGCAGAAGAGGGAACGGCTGCCTTGAGGAAGGAGAACCGAATGAATTCAGAGAGATCCTTTTTGATCAGCAAACCCGTACAGGGGAAAGACTTTATCTGTGTCCAGAATGTCAGAAGGCTTTTAAACTGAAAATTGGCCTTCTGAAACACCAGCAAATTCACAGCAAAAAGAGTCGGGCGGCGTCGTACATATGCACGGGCTGCGGCAAAAGCTTTGCTCGCCACGCGGACTTGATTCGCCACCAGAGAACTCACACGGGGGAGAGGCCTTACAAGTGTACGGAATGTGAAAAAACCTTCATGGAAAAACCGAGACTCACTAATCACTTGCGAACTCATAACATATACATGTAATCGGTGCGCCAAAAGCTTTCCTGGGAGAGATTTTTTTTTATTATTTATTTATTTTTTTTTCCTTCCCCCCCGTTCAGTTACCAAAAAATCCCTCTCCATCCGGAGATGACGGCTTTTAGTCACAGAGTGATAAAAGGGGAAGCTTTAGGATAAGGCGATTCAATAAGACTGAATAAAGTTCAAGCGTGAGAAGCATGGGGTTGGCGCCAGCAGCCTCACAGTCGTTGATTAGGAGCTGATTTTAATTAGCGGCTAGATGATTCATATCTGGGAGGAGGAGTTGTGCAGAGCAGTGCTGACTGTACCAAAAGCATTATTTAAAAAAAAAANNNNAAAAAAAAAAAAAATCTTCTGGCGCACCAAACGGCACGTGGTAGAGAATGTCTGTATTAATGCGGAAAAATGCTGGGAGTTTTGCGGGTATGAGAAGGCAGAGAAAATGTCACGATCGGCGCAGGATTGTCCGCAGAGCTGCGAGCGGGAAGCGGAGCTTCTAAGAGGGTGGGATAAGGCAAATGGCTGGGTTTGATGTAAAAATAGCAACCGAAAGAAACCCGTGTTACTTCGGCAGTTACAGTCATAGGACAGCTGTGGTGGCAGTGTCCCATGGAAATCATAGAACCACGGAGCGGTTCGGGTTGGAAGGGACCTTAAGGATCACCGAGTTCCACCCCCTGCCCTGGGCAGGGACACCTCCCACCAGCCC
>VWZL01000718.1:0-56114 GCA_013396915.1 Stercorarius parasiticus
GTGGGGTTTTGGTTGTTTTTTTTGGTGACCTATTTTTAACAAAAAGTTCCCAAAGCATGTGGAGTGTTTCATGGCTATATCAAAAGATTTGTGTTGCACCCGCGTTGCCTATTCAGAATATGTACTCGTTTGGGTGAAAGGCAGATTAAGACAAAGTCATGTGTTCCCATTTGTATAATGCTGGAAAATGTACGAGCGTGCATTGAATGTATAGCAATTAATTCATGTATCACTCCTCATCTTCAAAATAATTCTCTTTAAAGGAAAGGTATGTTTAGTTAGCTGTAGAAGTGTGCAGTTCTGTAATCATGGCATAATTCAGAGTTTGGGTCTGGGCTTGGAGCGATCTTAACAGGGTGATTCCTTCTCTAGCTATGACGAGTTTGAGCAATGCCTCGGATGTCCCTGACTCTGCCTTGCTGAACAAGTACAGCAGAGAGACAAGCTGATGTTAAATGGGTTTGCTGCTAAATTAGCTACAAACACAATTTTTCCCTTTTTTGCTTTCTTGTATAAAGCCACAGACAGTGCAACCTCCCTTCTTTGTGGATGTCTATCACAGAACATTGGGGGGACAGAAGATTTAATGCAGTAAGTGCTGTTCTTTCTGATTCAGTTCTAGGATTTGACCACTACCGTGGTGCTTTATTTAGCACGCTGCAGGCTAACCTGCAGCAAAAGTACCAACTTCATCTCTATTGCATGTTCGGTGAGTTTAGATCTGCTGAAAATCAGCTTTTTTCCCTCTCTGTTTCACTGTATTCTCCCACCAGAGTTTGGGAAGACATCCGCAAGAAGGGATTGTATTCTCTTAGGTGGAATCACTGTTTTCAGATAGTCCTATGTCGGTGCAATAGCTGGGCTCTAAATGTCTGAAATTCTATGTCACATTTAGGACTCGATGCATGTAAAAACGCTACTGAGGTTTTGCTCTTGGGGTGGAAATGTGTGTTGAGAAGAGCAGGGTGTACTCAGGACTCTTGCAAAGTGTTGTGTGAAATTCAGTTGCAAGCAGCAATGTTTTTCATAGTTATTTGAAAGGCCTTATGCTAGATTGATTGTTCATAATCAATCTTTCGCTGTGAGTAAATGGAAATAAAATCATATTCAGGTTCACATCCTGGCAGCAACACAAAATATGATAGTTTAGCAGCTGGCATAATAATTCCAAGTTTCTGAGCTTTTTTCATTTTTAGCTCTGTTGAAAATACGAGATTGCATAACGCACTACGGTTTATATAACAGCCTCACATGGCTTTACGTTATAATTTCACATCAGTCTTACCTCAGAGTTTCTAACAGGTCAAGTAACCTTCTGATTTCATTTAAAGTTTCCATTATTCTCTCCTGAAAAGGAAAATCTAGCTCTTGTTTGGACAGCTTTGGTAACTCCAAAGGAAAAATTGGGCATTATAGTGAATACAAAAGATTCACTTTCCATGCATTAGGCTTTTCAATTGCTTTCTTAATGCAAAGTTGGACAGGAGAGTATAGGCAAGAAAAAAAGATCATTTTGTGTCCATGGTCAGATGTCAATATTGACAAAAATAAATGGAATGTAACAATAGATCCTTGCAAAGATATGAAGGTCATATGACTAAAGTGTCCAACTAGACCTTGCACTATAGCTGTATCTTATTGCTGTTTGTGACAAATTGTTGGGTATTTTTTTCCCCTAGTTTAAAACATGCGAAAAAGAGAGTAAGCCTAGAATTTTAAAGCTAGCCCATTTTAGGCAATAATATTGAAGGTTAACCAGAAGTGAAGCACTTGGACAATTAAAAAAAAAAAAAAAAGGGGAGAAAGAAAGTAAGGAAAAAGCCTAATGAGGTCAAGAATATTGGTCTCACTGAGGTCTGTGCACATCACTCCCTACTGCATTTTTGAAATATCTTTCTTCAAAACTTAGATGATGCAAACTGCTCCCTTTGCCCAGGGCAGTGGGCTGAATTCCAGTTTGTAAATTGGGTTAATTAGTGATAGCCTGTAAACTCATTGTGTCTTAAACGGAGAGTTTTCTTCACTTCAGATTTTGTTGCCCAAGTCAATCCTTTTATGAAATCGGCCTTTGAGATTCGTCTGCTTTTTCCTAGTTAATGTCATTGTTTTAAATGTAAAAAGCAAAGAAATAATTTAGATGCTGTTCAGCATTGAAGCCTTTTCCTCTAGAGATATTTCCCAATAAGTGGCAGCAAAACACAGCCCTGCACAGCACCATCAAGTGTGTCTGTGCAGACAACTTCTGACCGCATCGGTAGTGCCGCTGAGGAGTCACCAAAGACTAAACATCAAGCAAAACCTGCTTTTTTTCATAGAAGTAATAGAAAACTTTGTTTGTATTTGAGACCTTTGGCTCAGAGACCGTTGAGAATTTTGAAGTGCCATCATTTACATAGTCTCCAAGCTCAGTTTCTCTCTTCACTGCAGCATCTCACAGCACTGGTGTTCCTACCTCTGTCGTCTTATATGAAGGTCTATAATACAGGCATTACTGGTTATCTGAATGCCCGGGTATCTCCTGCGAGGCTAAAAGATAAACTCTTAGATGCTCATTGTTCCCTGTTCAGAAATATGGACAGATACCCACTGTGAGCCAATTTTGAAAAAAAAAAAAAAAAAAAAAAAAGAAAAAAAACCAACTTCCAAGTACTTTAATTTGTAGCTGATTTATAGACCTGATGAAAGCTATTTTCTGGACATGAAATAATTTTTTTAAACAAATGACTCATTTTTTTTTATTACCACTACAGTCTGAAAAGTTCCTTGTGTCTTGTCTTGTATGTGGAAAAATCGACCATTAACTTAACTCCCGAAGACAAAGCAGCAGACAAAGGTTTCCTAACCACGGCATTGTCCTTGCAGAGTGCTGAGCAGCCCCGCCAAGTTTGTTTCAATTACCCTGCCATTTCCTAACTGAATCCAAAATATTTCTTCAAAAGGCTCATCTGGTTTAGGGTCATGATCATAGGTGGAAGGTCAGTTAGTCATTTGCTGAGACATTCACTTCTCACTCAAATAATCTTTCATAAATCTTAAAGGAATGCAATAGTTTATGCCAGAAGAAGCAGGGGAGGTGGACGGCAGGAGAAGGTAAAAGATATTTACACAAACCGGATTTCTTCAGATTCAATGTATCATTTTTTCCAATTTGTACCTGTGAAAAATGAGGCTGTTTCCCCACCTTGGAAGCAGAAGGAGCTACGTTGCTCCCAAGCAGGAGAGACTTCAGTCCAGCCTCAGTGCAGGATCTGCCAGGACACTTAGGTCAATGTGCCGCCGGTCACTGGTTATAAACCCACACGTGTGCTTATAATAATGCTGGGTTTAGCCACTCTTGCCTCTGTGTGCCAGCACAGCTGTTGTGGGGACACGCAGAAAAAAGACTGGGAAAAATCCACCTGAAATTTCAACAAAAACAACCCGTGGATGTTGTTTTATTTCCTGATTAGCTCAGTTCAGTATGTGGAGGCTGTGCGTGGCCTGAGCCCTGTGAAGGGACCTCTGGACAAAACCCGAGATCTCCAAATGGCCCTGGCTGGCATGGGGTGGCCCTGGCAGACGTGGCACCGTGTGCCTGCTTAAGTGGTGTCGTTAGTGGCCACGTCCGTCTGGCTACAAGGGGATGCTCTGAACTGCCATCTCGGCTCCACCAGCGACTGGACCTCAGACGTTACTTCAGCAGTGCTGCCAATAACCCTCCTGGGGAGAACGGGCTGCCTGGCCTCATCCCTGCTGGGAAACTTTCAAGTACTGCCAATTTTAGTGCAATGCCAACAGGCTTTTGTACAGATTAGACAGATTAATTTCTCTGATTCTGAATATGAATAGTAACACTATGGGAAATTCTTATTCTAAATGCGATCAGTCTGGCTCCTAGACTGCAGTAAGTGAGCCTGGGGCTTATCTGATCCTGATGTAAATACAATGTGCCTGTCCCAGAAAGCCAACAGTGCTGCCACTGAAGGGCAAAAGAAAAGTACCTTAAATAGATAGCAAAATAAACTATTTATCAGATGCAAAGAGTAGAGGAAGAATTCCCAGTGTACTGTTAGTTGTGCTGGAAAATATACAGAAATTGTCTCAGTGCTTCAGTTTTCCCATGTAGCTAGGTTTAATTATACTCGTTCCACAAGAGTGCTTTTCCTCACTTAAAATAGTTTGTGAAGTTTGTTAGTTGAAAGCTGTTAGAAAAGATGCCAAGTATTAGTACCAATATATCAGTATTGGTTTTGTTTCTTACAAAAAAAACCCAACAAAACTGACTTCATAAATCTGTATTATAGATTTATCTAGCGAAAGCAGAATTTTTAGTGCCTCTAATAAAAAATATATGGGCTGATTCTCCCCTCATGATTATTGGTAGAGCACAACAAAAGAGTTCTCCACAGCGTTTCTGAACATGGGTTTGATGATGAGGTGTGAAATGTTTCAGTGATTTGTTTTGTGTTTGTTCCTTTCATTTCTAGATCACTCATGACAAACAGCAATGTATCAGCAGGACGAGACAATTTACCACTGCATGAGCTAAAAGGTGAAAAAAGTTCCATACATTTTATATCCCTTTTGTAGTCACTATACTGCACTAAAGATGACCGTGGGTCACAGTGCTTGTACTCAGCATAGATTATGCGTTAATAACTTCTTCAGATGATCTCACCCTATTTATTTTAGGGTCCTTAGATAAGGATGACTGTTGCCTGGGCTTGCTTTCATAACAATCCCTTTCCTCACATGATTCAAATAATTACTTTCTTATTAAAATAAAAAAAAACCCCAAACCCTCAGCTGAAGCTTTTCCCCCTTCTCAACTGAATGGATTTTTCCTTTGTTTGTACATGACAATTTGAGGGGGGAGAATTTTGGGCTTAAACTACTCATGTGACTGAGTCACATGTATATCAGCTACAAAAGGAGCTTTGGCATGTTATGTATAAATCTCCATTAAGAGAAAAAATGGGAAGGTTTTACGTGACTGGTATCTCATTCACAATAATTAACTCATTAGTCATCACAAACTACTGTACGACCAAGGTTAAAACAACCAGCCAAAAGAAACATTTTGGTCACGTTGTGGTACCTACAGGAATAGTCAGTGTTAGTATTCTCAGCCTCTACTTCTCATGGTATAAAGTAAGTCTTTATAAATTAAAGCCTTTTTGTCCTGATGTATGCAGGAAACGAGACCCGTGTGATAATGTGGTGTCTGTCTTGTTCTGTAGGCATTTCTTCTCAAGCAACTCTAGAATTTGCTGCCAGGCCTGACCTAAATTTGATGGGGACGCAGAAGTCTCAAAGATCATGATGCATTTCACGAAAATAGCTGAATATCAGAGGAGGACATCCATGTTTCCAGACTGCAGAAAGGGCTGTAATGTGTTCAGTCTTTATTGAAGTGTAGAGTATCCAACAGGAAAATGCAGGAAACCTTAATTAATTTCATTGTTCATGCAACAGAAAAGACTAGAAAGGTAAAAAGTTGAGTGAAATGCTGTGGATACATGTCCCTTTCCAGTTTTGGGCTTACTGACGAGGATGCAGCTGATGGCAGCTTGTCTTGGAGGTTCTCTGATGGAGCTCACAGATAATCCATCCCACCCCCATGAGATGGCTTGGGGTGAGCTGTAATAGCTCCCCAGTAACCTGCTTCTCCTAGCTCACCTTCTCGAATCCTGGCGCAGAAAGGCCCTTGTGCTGTGTCTTCCTTGACATTTTATTTTCTACGAGGGATAGCGGGCAGCAGGAGCTGTAAAACCCCAGAGGAGACAGCGCTGCCGTAGCACGTGGTGGGTAGGTGAGGTCAGCAGCAGCGGTGAGCGGCGATGGATGACCTCACCTCCTCACCGTAAACACCAAAGCGCCTTGTCTCCACTTAGTTATCTCACTGTAAAATCCCCACTGCAGGCTCGCTGGCTGGTTGTAAAAAGACACCTTTGTGTCGGTGAAGACAAAGCCTTAAAGGTCCTGGTTCAGAAAAGCTTTGAAACATGCACAGGTCCAGAGACCTGCAAGTTCCACGATGGCAGAGATTAAGTGTTCTTCCCAAATTAGTCCATAATCATGTTTCCAGTGTAAATTATTAATTTAAAAGTCGCTTTCCCTAAACATTCTCTTTTATATCAACAACTGCTCTTTTTGTAAGGCTTCCCCCAGCAAGCAAATCTCTTACAGGGGGCAAAAACACAAGGACATGGGGACAAGCAAGTAAAATTACTATGATTTTTTTTTTTTCCTTAATTTGAAACAAACATTGAAGTTTGTTCCCAGCCCTCCATCTGCCAAAGATACACAAGCCCTTTCATCTCCCACCACGTAAAACCAAAAAGAAGCAAGTTGCTGAAACAGCCTGGCGATCTTTATTTCATCCATTAGCATTTTATGTTAACTTTGAGTTAAAATTCTGCTGAAGGCAAGTTCCACACTCTGAAAGAGTGGATCCACCTCCCTGGCAGTGTACAGGTTCTTTTTTTGGAAACCCAATGTAACTCTGCTGTAGGACATTGACTACTAGGGCAAGATTCGTGCTTTTATTTTATGGGAACCCTCTGTGCTCAGGTGGTTTAGACTTCTCAGGGCTGTTCCCTCTGTTTCAGCCAAGCGTTTACATTGGTGTGTGCTCATATCTTGGGTGAGGGGGCGAGAGAGGTCTGAGAGCTGTTACGCTTCCAGATGAAGAGAGAAGGAGGATGGTCTCAGCCAGGTACCCTGATTTGCTTTCCCTTCCCTCCGCGGCAGAGGCGCTGAGCTAAGTGGTTGTTGCCATTAAGCTGTAAAAGCAGGAGTCTGCATGAGAAGGAAATGGGCACATAAAGCCATCCCTTACAAAAGGCGACATGCCTGAGATTATTCTGGTTTTAAGAGGCTTTTTAATTTGTCAATCGGTGAAAGGAAACGCAGCTTTTGTGCAAAGGTTCTGATAAATCTTTGTACGACGAGCGGCACTGGAGATGTGGCGGGGGCAGGTTCTCTGCAGGTGTGAAAAGGGTCTGCTGCCGACGGAGCTGTGTCAGCTGAGGGTACGGTCTCCGATGGAGAGACGAGCAAATCCTAGCTTGGCCTCCAAATAGCTTTGACAAAACAGGGGGTTTTTCAATATCATGGCCTATCTGAGAGATAGGCTTCTTTTTTCATGACATCTTAATAATGTTGGAGCAAGGTGGAATCAGGAGGTGAAGGTGAAAAATAACGAGTAGGTGTTATCCCAAGAAGCCAGTGTCAGTGTCTGCACGATTTCCACTTGCGATGAGTTTGCTCCGGCACTTACGGCTGTAATTCATCGCCAGTGGTATGACAGGGGCTGGTTGTGCGTCATCCCCAGTGGGAACTGCAGGAGACAGCACACCCCTTGGGAACTGTAACGTTCCCTAAAAACTTGGGGGACCGTGTCCACCCGACTAGTCTTTGAAAGTGGAGTTAAAGCAGGCTTCTTTGTGGGGGGAGGGAATGGAACAGGCCAGTACAGGCTGTGCATAAGCCACCCTGGCATTCCCACCCATTGCCAAGCGCCGGCGAGCCTTGCATTTACAAGGTCAGTCCGAGTTGCAAATTGCTGTAGACCTGCTTATGCATCTTTTGAATCTCCTGGCTTCACAGTTTTGGTCCGTACGCTTCCTTGCATGGAATCCTTTATTTTTTTGGGACAGTATGAAATTCCTGCTTGCATTTAGTGCATGAGCAGGAAGCAATGTGACTTCGTGTTCTGGGCAGTTTATAAAGGAAGTCTCACTGAAATTGTTGTTTACAGTCATAACTGAAAGGTGCTTCATTTTAAACGCAGCTCTGATGCTTGCTAATCATAAAATACAAACTGGTCCCTGCAATTGAAAAAGCTAGTAAAGCACATTAGCGATTCTGGGATTTTCTTGTTTCCATGTAAAATGCCCAATGTCCTGTATTTGCACGGTTGCTAACATGATTTAGGTCTGGCCCACTAAGCTCTTTTCAGTATACTGTAGGCCTAATTGTACGATTTTTCCAAAGAGGAACACCAGCTTTTTCCCTTTCTATGGCACAGAAATGCTCCTGCTGTGAACCTGCAGCCGGGCTCCGCGTCCCAGCAGGGCACGGGGGGGCACTTCCAGCCCCGCTTCCTTTGCCAGGCAGGGAGCGGGGGTCCCCGGGGCTTCCCCAGCTCACCTTGGGCCACAGCCGCCGCCTCAGCGTTTGCCAGCTTCCAGCCACACCTGCTCAAGGCCACTGAACTCTTTTATGAGAAAAACAGCTTAATACCTTCCAGTAAAAAACATGGCTGAGGTTCCTACCCCCTGCGCCTCCCTTTCTGTCCCCCTCTGCATCTCCCCTCTGAACCCAGTTCCCCACGAGCGTGAACAATCCCATCTCTGGTTTTTATACATTTGGTATAAACATTTCCTGAAGCCCATAAACACCTTTGTCATTTATCAGTGCAGTGAAAGATGTTTATTGCCTAAATACAAAAACTATGACGGGATTAGTGCTCCGAGGGGCTTGCTGCCTGGTCCCGTGTAGGGACAGTCCCCAAAGGAGGGCCAAATTTGGGGCCAGGTTTTCATTTTGAATAGAGAGGCCCCCGCTTTTTAATTGCTCATAGTGATGATTGCAACTTCCAGCATTAAGCGGTGAGCGCTGTCTGACCAAAGCTCATTTTACAGCAGTTCTGGTATGTACCAAATTGAAGGAGGTAAAAGAAAAGGGTCGGGGCGGTGGGGGAGGAAGAGGAGATCTATAACTGGCATGTTAATAAAACTCCAGTTTGTCACTTCAGCAGCACACCCTGAGTGTAATAACTAAGCTTCCTTTCTATACCCCCTATGAGTTCCTTTGTATTGACAGATGCCATTTGTTCATTTACGACGTGATAATAAAAACCTTCAGTTTTACTGAATGTTGTTCTTTTCCTCCCCTGACACTGGGGCACCAAATGGTTTGTACTGCACTCAGCAGGCACTTTTCATTAGAGATCGTGGCATGAAAATGAACTGTATTTGAAAACCATTTAGTAGCAAAAGTTCTGGTATTGAATAGGCTGCGTATAAACCTTCCCTTAGCTAGGAAGCGGCTTCCCGGGTGCCTGCGCACACCCTAGCACACATTTACACGTGCGTGCTGAAATAAGGGGGGTCTTTATGTTCAGGCAGCGCTGCTGCATCTGAGAGTCCACGTGTTCAGGTTCCTGGAGCAAGGAGTGTATGTTGGTATCAGTTTTCTGTGTTGTTGGTTTTTTGGGGTTTTTTGTTTGGTTTGTTTTTTGTTTTTTTTTTAAATATCTCTATCTGATTTCGAATGGCTCAAAAAATATTTATTTTGGCGTATCTATGCTGCTTTAAATTTGTGATTTCAAATGTTTCCAAAAGCTTTCCCGTACACGCAAATTAAGCCAAAACTGTAAATGCAGATGGCTGAAAACTAGCATTTGAATTGATAATTAGGGCTTTATTCAGGAATGCTTGTAAACATCCGCTCAAACTATATATTTCTGTACTAGCCAAAATTCAGGCTTACAGCACCTAAAAATGTGACTTGGTTTTCAAAGACACCAAACGCTTAGAATTCTCATTGGACTGATAAAAATATAAATGCACAGCATTGGGTTAGAGCCACCTTTGAAAATGATGCTCGCAAGTTTGTAATGCTTTGTCCAAAATGTAACACTATAAAACGTGTAAAAAAAATTACAACGGATAAGCAAAGGAATGAATGTAATTTGTTCAACTCATTTTATTTATTTATTTTTATCTTGAGGGATAAATAGTATTTCTCGCTCACTCTGTAGAGGAGTCAGTTCTAAGTTTAGCAGCTCATTTTATGTTTTGCTGCGAGTAGTAAATTTAAGTTTACGATAACTAGTAATAAATAGTAATAATCTGTATTAATTGTTCATAGTTAAGCCCAAAAAGTGATTAGTGAAGCAAAACTAATTTGGTGAAACTGGAACACAGCCATATACTGTACTCTCTAAGTACCAACAGAGTGCTGTCAGCATTCTTCCCAAGGCAAAACTCTAGCGACACATCACAAGCTGCTGCAACACTGCAATATGACAATGTTAGACTCTCTTTTATTATTATTATTTTAATCCCTCATATACATTTCATTGTATTTGGCAAAATATCTCTAAAAGAAGTGTTTACTAACCACAAAAAAAAGGTAGTAATAACTGTTATCATCCTTCCCTGATGATCCAGGCGAGACTTTTATCACTAACATTATCACTTGTTGCCAAACAAGTACAGAGATGTTAGCCCGGAGGATGAAATAGTTTAATCATGGGGAAACAATTTGCAGTGCACAGATCTCAGCTGGTTCCCCTTTCATCTGCTCTCAGTTACTAAGCGACTTCTGAAAATCTGTTTTGTAGCTGTAATAAAATTCATTCTATGGTCTCGCATGCACACACCAAATGGTTTGCCTAATTCAGAAGTGTTACAATCATCTGGAACAAAGAGAGAATTCATAAATTGGGGGGGTGGGGTGGTGCGTATTTTGGTTTTGGGTTTTTTTTTTAAATCACATAAACATAATATTTGTCTTCTAAAAAGAAAAGAAAAGGAGGACTTCTTGCTTCTGATTCCTCTGGAAAAAAACAAACAAACAAACAAACAAAACCCCACAACCAAAAAAATGTTATGGTCAAGTTAGGCAAACTGTTGCAAAGATAAATCAACTTCAAATTTGAAGTGGTATTAAAATCTCAATATTCAAAACTTATAAACTGTCAGAGCAACACAACATTTCTAGGTCTGTATCCTCACATGCCTTCTAGAGTGTATTGTCCGTACTAAATAAATACAGGTTTTAATCTACAGAAATTTTGAATAGTCACATTCCTAGAACTCCAGGAAGAGAAGGAATTTCTGGTATTAGCACAGGTAAAAGCCTCTGTGAAATCTCTTCCTGATCTGAAGTCCGTAGTGTTCTTCACAATTATTTTGAGTCTGTATATTTGTCCTTCTCCTCTTGGAGCAAATCTAGTGCCAAGACATCTTCTGGGGATAAGGGACAATATATTCTATTCTAACATTTGAACTTCAGACCAAAGTTCTTTGTCCGAAGCATGTCAGTAATTTCCTTGTTTAAGCACCTTGCTGAATTAGTGATAACCCCAGAACATCACCCTGACTTCAGATGACCAGAAACTGCTTCTGTTGTGTTGGAAGTGAAGCTTCCCTTGGACTTCATGTGCTTGCAGCCCTGAAGTTAGCATAGTTATATCCGTACAGTGTGCGGTGTTCAACTCTATTTCTCGGTTTTCTCATGTGATATTGAGAGAAATATGACACAGAATTATTTTAATGTCTTTTTTCTTCTATGTTACGTATCATTTAGATTCCAACTTGTAACTCCACAGCCTTGTGCATGAACTTCAGGCTTCGTACATGGCTTGCAATCCATGGAGTTTTGCTAAGTACATTGAAATTGTAGATAGAAGTGCAGATAAGATGAGGAAATGGAGGGTGTGCTCTGGATTCTGTATCAGCAGGTTGAGTTGGGTTTGGTTTCATTGTTTCTTAATGGTCTTTACTGAAAGCCACCAACCCTGATTAGCTGCATTGAAATAGCTGAATGGTGGGCTCTGATGATACTCTCGCTCATGTTGAAAAAACTCCATGTCAGAAGCAACCCTGTTGAATTAAAAGCCTTTTTTGTTTGTTTATTTACAGAAAGAGTAAATTGGGATTGTTTCTTTTTATGTTTTCGGAAAATTTATGAAACCTATATTTGACTGTCTGGTTACTTAACTTGATTCAGGAGATTACAGATTTAATCAGGAGGGTCCAGATTTATCTCTAGATTTACAAAAGCCATATGAGCATAAAACCCATATTACGTGTGTTCTCACTCTCTGTGTAGTTATGGTTTTGACTATTAGAAGCTGACAGGTATATTTATTCAATAACCCTTTTTTCGTAGTATGCCCACAACAAACAATTGCTTATCGCCTCGTTTTTGCTAGAATATAAACCATTTTAACTTAGTTGTGAGTGTCTATCAACTTCTAATTTGCTGCCTGAGTATGCCTGTTTGTTAGCCTTTGATTAGACTAGCAATATATTAAAATGTCTTTTGTAATACATCTTAAGAAAGTGCTCTATAACACTTTTTAAACCCCTGTACATCCAAATATAAGAAATGGAAATAAATGTCTAATGCTTTTCATATTATCTTATCTCTTCCTCTTGCAAAAAAATTACTTTTGCTGAGCAACAGATAACATCTCTCTCTAAGCACAAAGCGCTGGGGTTAATTCAAAGCGTTCCTCACTCTTCTCAGGCTCAACTGCTCGTCAGTGTAACGTAGGCCGTTATTGTGGTCATGCAATAACCAAAAAGAGAAAGTGCTTGGTTCACCCTGAAAAAGGAACTAGTAGAAACCTATCTACAACAAATCACAGATACAGCAGTGCAGGTAGGGCTGATGCGCAAAGGAAAGCAAAGAGAACCTTCTAATTCTTGCGAGCAAAAGCGAGGAAGTTCAGTTAGGTCAGGATGTCTCTCCATCATTAGCATGTCAGATTGTGTCTATGAGTTACATCAGTCCCTGGGAGAGATTTATTGTTTACTGCTTTGCAAAGGAGACATGTCAGATTCAAACGCTCAACTTCCAGCCAGCGAGCAATGGTATAGAAGTTAGTCCCGATGTGTGGGGTAAGTTAAGCGAGGGCAGAAGGTAAGAGGTTAGCCTGGTGACGGTCAACGGCTGGTTGGTTTCCAAGAGTATTGTTTTCTATCAGTTACCACGGTCTGTCTGCCTTTACCCCACACCCCACGCCTCTTGTCTCTTTATACACTCTACTTACACTTTTGAAATCCTGCAGTGTGAACCTCCCAGTGTGATGATTTGGACGGTTTATGGCCTGACGCAGGGCAGCTCCAGTCCATGATTCACTCTTGCAGCTGTATTAAACACAAACAGTGGAGTACTGACAGCTGAGCAAGAAGGCAGAGCCTGGCTACCAGTCTGCATGAGCTGCCGTTAAAATCCACGGTTTGTTCACCACGGCATGGGAGTCAGTCAGGACAGGTTCTGTACGGGGCGCAGATGGGATGCGTAAGACAAGATAGGGGCCTCTTGCAGACTTCTGGCAACAATTTGTCCATCAGATATAACATCTCCATGTAGTTTACACAGCTCAGTAGACACCATCGTTAATGAAAATCTCACAAATACTAATTTAGACAGGAAGAACTGTGGAGAGGGTAGTGTGTTGGCTGAGGACCTTGCCAGCCCATGTTCAGGTCCTCCCTTGACTTCCTGGGCAACCTTGAGCAACTTTCCTGCTCTCTCTTTGCATCAGTTTCACCCTTTATACAGGGAAATGTGCAGAATAAAATGTTTCCCAATGTCAGCGTGATGTTGTGACATATCATATTCAGATACTCTGTAATGAGGACCATATAAATTCCATAGTTACTTTATCTGATCCAGCAGTCATGAGTCTGCCTGTCTGAAAGTTGCTGCTCTTGATAAGAAAACATTCCTGCTCTTGAAATTCCTTTTTTGAGAGAGGAGTAAGGAAGGTCTCAGTCATGTTCTGCTGAGCAGGTGCCTAGGCAGTAGCAGATTAATGGTCACGCGCTGTGTCATGTCCCAGTGCTGGCACTTTGTTGGCTGGGAGTCTCTGTAAATGTGCATCGTGGGCCCTGGAGAAGGGGGCAGTTGTTTGGCACCTTCTGCCACCTTTCTGCAATGCTACGGTGGCCCTGGAGCCCAGGCTGTTGTGTCATCTCTTTTCAACAAACAATGCAGGAATGTCAAGTTACTGTTCTCATGGGTTTGCTTTGTCGTATTCTGTTAAACAGCAAAACAATGGAAATGAATTATTATCATCCCATTTGAAAGTTAAACTTTTTATGTATTTAAATATGCATAAAAGTTCTTTATTTTACCCACTTATGAATGAAGCCAGTTTGATTAACTTTTATCTATCTGTAGCAGGTTTGCACCAAATTTTAGCCTGTTGCAATGCCCTCTGAATATCTTTGTTCGTTATGGGGTGACAGCTGACTCTTAACTCTCATATGGTGCTGTATTATTTATCTTCTGGTGTCAAGCCAGCCAAAAGAACTCCAGAACACACACATATATTACTCCATGTGCAAACAAAAAGGGGTTTCCAGGTTACAAATACCAATGGCAACACTGGAAGCGTCTCAGCTAGGCAGACATCATGACGGTGTCCATGCAAATCCTTGGAGAAATGCCATTAGTGCTACTTCTGTGAGCTCAAAGACTCAGCAGCTCTAATACTGTCTGTGCACGTGAGCTTCTGATCCCACGGCAGCAGAGTCAGAGACTTGTGATTTGTGTGTGTTTGTTACCAAATTCTCACCTTTCCTCTCTACCTTCTCATTTCATTCCTTCTTCATGCAGTCGGTCCTACAGGGTTAATTTAAATAACGCGTTTATTACTTCAGCAGTTCACAAGAAACATGACTTGTCTAGTTCTGTTTATAGGGCATGTAATCATTAGAATAAAATAACAACAAAGATCAAAACAGTTAAATCACCATCTGTGTTTAAAACTGACCTCGAGTCTTTCCTGTAACAGAAATACCACTGTGAACACTTCTGATGCTTCGGGGACCTAAACTACAGTATTTTCCATTTCTAACAATATACATCATTATCTTTTGTTATGGTGGTTTTTGCTGTATACGTTTATTTATATTTTGTTGCTATGGTAGTTGCTTCTGGTTTTGAAAGGTAGGGATGTATTACCAGTCAACTGAAATCAGATTAATTGAGCTCCTTCTGATATAAAGATCTCAAATCAATACAATGTTCACCTTGTAAAATGCACTTTTGTTTTTTTTTTTTCGTGCCTCCTGAGATAAGATGCATTAAAATCCACATGGAACTAACTTTTCTTTCTCTTCTCACCCCCACACTTCCCCATATGTGGTTCTGATTTTCCCCTCAGGGTACCTATGGGAGGTCTGGAAAACTCTTGGGAGCTTTCAAAGAATGTTAATATGTATAACACTGCATTTTAGTTTTAAATAAAACATGTAAAGATTTTTGTTTTTGAGGATAAACAAGTAAAGCTGCTAATTAAAAACTATTTGTAAGAAAAAGTTCCCTCTTGCCATAAAAAAGCTTAATAACATTTAATTGTACTTCATAGCATTTGGCACCCATAGTATTAAGCATTTACAGTTCCTTGTAAAATGTCTGGGCAACACCGACTCTTAATTCTCCTGAGTTGGGGTTTTTTTTCCCCCCTTTTGAGCAGAAATTTCTACCTAATGGTCCAGTGCAGCATTTGCTGTTCAGTCCCTAAGCATTTTGTTTGCCGAAGAGCAGAATCTGGTCCCTGATATCTATGCTGATCTTTACAGACCTCATCTCTCTGCTGCGATACTTACTGTGAGCGCTGTGATTGTGATCACGACTGGGAGCAGAGCTTTCTGCTATAAGTAATTCTACAGATAACAAGAATAAACATTTATAAAATCAAACTCTCCAGCTGAAGTGCACACACCGGCACAAAGACACAAGCACCTTCGGATAGATGGCAATTTTGTGGTAGCGATCAACATGCATTACGTTATTGGTTATAGCTGCACTCCCTCATTTCACCCCCACTTGAAAAGTTAGGTAGTCAGTGCTTCAGATAAAGACTGTGAAATTTGATCACTGGAACTAAAATGGATGGCTTAGCTGCCTAATCTCCTCCATCCCGTTATCATCGGCTCCCAATCCCCTCCCCACACCATCTTCAAAATTGGGAAATAGCCCCAGACTTATGGGAATATGCTGCTGAGTTAAAGTAAACAATTCTCCGAGGCTGTGTGGCCTCATTCACAGGCCACAGGTGGACCTGATGATGAGACCCGAACAGGGAAAATTAACTTTTAGAGAGATTATAGCACGTTTGTCTGTCGGATCAGCTTGTTAAAATTGGTAACTGGTTGTGTTGATAGTAATAGTATCTGAAAGTATCTGATAATATATTACTAACTTGTATAATCTGCCTTTATTCCAGCAAATTACCTCTGAAGACTAAATCCTCACAGACAAGGTATGCCGCTCACAGTAAGAAGTTGAACATGTACCAGGAGAATTAGATCTCTGTCATCAATAGATGGCATATAGACAGGATAAGAAGACGTGTTTAAAGCAGGCCTTTGAATGAACTCCTGCAATGGAGACCAGAGTTTTTTTTTGTTTTGGTTTGCTTTTCCCCAAAAGACACTATTTCTCCATAAGTGCCAATTAAGTTAATTTTTCTGTGACGTGTTGCAGAATCAGTTATTTCTCCCTTCCCTGTGGATATACAGAGATCCCAGACTTGAGGTGAGGAAGCGATCCCAGCCATGTTTCTTTTGTGCCGGGTTTCTGAGCTTCACTGGAAGGGCCTGTGTGCTGCACCCCATAGCCTGGCACACTCATCCTTCTTCCAAAGCAAACTCTTCCCAGCTTTGCTAAATGCTCACAGGCTTACTATCTTGTCAGTGCATGTGTTTCGTTAATGGAAGTTCCTTTACCAGAATCACTGAACAAGAAGAAAAATAATAAGATAATTACTGACACTATGTGTCCCTTTATATCCATAGACCTTACTGAGCTTCACAAAAAGGGAAAAGAGTTATCTCAATTTTCTTGATAGCAATTGCAATGTACAACTAAAATCCTAGCTTAATATGAGGTGTTTATATATGCAGTTTATTATACCACAGGAGCACGTAGGCGCACTCATAATATCTCAGATTTCAACTGTATTAGGTGCTGGAAATAATTCTAGCAAAAAAAGGTGCTTTCTTTTCCAAATTGCTACAATTTCTATGTAAGAAAAGATAACAAAGTGGAACAGAAAGCAAATAGATTGGGTTAATAGTCTGAACCTGTAGAAGTTTCAGCAATGCATGTTTATTATTAGGTTTTAACTGGACACCTTATTGGGCATGTTGATAAAGTATCCCCCTCTACATTTTGTACTAACGCATTTCCAAAAGATATGAGCTACTGCTAATTAAGCCAGTTGTGATTACCTGGCGTGTTATAGTGGAATGTTGGTTTTGCCAGTTTGCCCCTGCTCTGTCAGATCTGGGCACCTGCCTCTGGCCGGGAGCAACGTCTGCGTTTTGGGCAATAGTGAAAAATCTCCCAGGCAAAGGTGTAATGTTGTACATGGGACTGGGGACTTGGCTTTAGTCTTCACGATGTGACAAAAGTATCGCTATGAAAGTAAATGATGGTCTATTTTAATCTATTATTATCCTACATTATATATTTCTTCTATTTAATTTCAAATCAAATGTCCTCTATCCAAAAAGAGAGGTATTTCCGACCCTGCACTCCCCATCCCCCTTACACATCCAAGGACATATTTAAAACTTAAGGGCAAATGTTCCATAAAACACCGCCCAACCCTTTGCAAATTCCCTGCATAACTCTCACATGCATCCTCTAACTTCAGTCCATCCCTTCTCCAAAGTTGTAATTTGCCCTCCAGTCCTTTTTTTTTTTTCTCTCTTTTTTTACAATCTTTGAGATGGCAATTAGCTCAAGAGATGCACTTAGAGCTTTGCTTCAATTACAGATCCCTCCTTCTCAAGCTGTATGCTCTGCTGTTTTATGCTAATTTAAACGTCCTTTTACATGAAACATCAGTCTGAATTCTCTAATTGTTCCCTCCTTATCTGAGATTTGTCTCATGCTTTCCACCCATGGGTGTGGTGATCTACATCCCACATAGTCCCAAAGGCTAACTCTTTTGCCCAGGCCAAGGTTTTGTTAAAGAAAATCCCTTGAGGCAGAATCACTACAGCTAAAGAAAAAAATAGCAGTATTAGTGCTGACCATTAATACAGTCTTTTTCTCTCTGTAGATCTCTCAGAGCTTCACAAAGAGGAGTAAATGCCGTCATCTGCATCTTACAGGTACATAAACTGAAGCAAAGAGCAGAAAGTTACATCTGATAGATCTGGACAAAGACAGATCCGATAGATACGGAGCCATAAAGGTTTGGAGTATTTGATGTGTTTGAGGACATTATGCCCCATTTTTTTTCTTAAATGATGATATAGGAGGGTGATATAGCTGAGCTACAAGGGTTATGATTTTCCCATCTCCTGCATGTCCTTCAGTTTTCTGTGGGTTTTGTCTTAAATACATGCAGGTGATAGCTTGAAGTAAACATTACTCCTGCTGTGAGCCTGAACACTTCTGTCTTCAGATTACCTCTATCAATGCTTCCCATCCCAGCCTCCAAAGGCATCCCTTCTTTCTTTCCATGAAAAATACTTTGGTGCATAACAGATTTAAGTAGTGTGTTGCGGGGAGAAACATTAGGTTGAGGTACCAGATATCAGGGTACCAAATGCCATCACTGGAAGAAGCAGCACGAAATGCCCTTGAGAATTTCAAGGAAGCAAAGAGTGCCTGTCTTCATGCCAGCAGTCCTGGCTGAAAAATGACACTGGACTTAATGGCTGCAAGGACACAAAATTATATATGACACTTTAATTCTTGGTCTTACTCCTCATCCCCCAAATTTCTGCTGCTGTATATTAAGCATCCCCCTTGTGAAGTTAAAGTAGCTCATAAAAGTGTTAAGTAAAAAGTCAAAACTTACATGGGAAATGTTACATTTTCTCTGTGTGGCCATAATGAGGTTATTTATGGTACATGTAGGAAAGATTAAAGGTTTTCATAATAAAGGAAAGCAAGAGCTCAAGAATTGGGTGCCTCCTAACAGCACTGACTCTCAAGATGGGATAAATCACCCAAGCAACCATTAAAACTTCAAGAAGATTGCTTGTAAACCTCCAAGCAATGCCAATAAAGCATATTCCTTGCCATATAGCAGTCCATATGGTGGAGCTCAGCAGTTTTTCAAAACTGAGGGCTATTCACAATTTAACCTTACTGTCTTTTTCCTTAGAGGGCATAGCGCCAATGAACCACTATCAAATCAATGCAATCTTTAAATGTGGGAGGGCGGGGAACACGGAGGGCAGACTCAGGAGAAGTTAGCTGACCAGGCGGCGAGCTTCTCAAGAGCCTGGAGATGGGTTGGATTCCTGCGCTTGCAAGAACTTGGCACCATTTTTCATTATGCTGCTTCTTGGGGGTCTCCCATCATAGTGCAACGTTAGAGACATATTTTTATGGGCTCTCAGGAAGTTAGGAAAATATTCCAAGGCCCCTCAAGGTTCTGGTTCATTTGCATTTTAAAAAGTCAAGTCTGCCCGTCCCTTCCACTCTGAAAGGCCAAGGTAGTGAAAACTGCAATAAATCAGTGTAAGCTTGCGTGTGGCATAACATGAGCAACTTTATGGGACACAGCCAGAAATCCCTCCTTGAGTTTTACACCGAGTAAAGCCCCAAGCCTTCTTTTTTTTTTTTTCTTCCCTATTTCTTTTTCAGGAAAACCTAACCTAAATTTAGGGATTGGATCCCACTGGCTCACGCCGTTAGGTAAGTACTAAGGAAAGTGAGGCAGGAATTAATATGCGCCAGCACTGGCCTAAGAAAAATTCCCAGAGATGGATCATCTCTGGGCCAAATTCTGCAAGCCTTACACAGTGGATTTCTCTTTCATTCCTTTTTCAAGCCTTACTCAAGAGAAGTTACCGAGTCCGATCTTCATGTTAATTCTTAAGCTTGATTTAAGAGAGTAGAGCAAATTTATGAAGAGTCCTAATTCTGCAGACTGCAGGCTCCCCATGGCGACGTTCTGCGAGCTTCTGGGGAATTCTGGTAACAGACTTATTTCCCACAATGACAGCTTGATTCTCACTGTGGGATTTCTAGTGTTATTACATAATAAATAACAATCATTATAATAGAGATAAGGAAAACCTACCAGTATTCAAATAATTCAGAATTAAGCAAACGTTCAGATTTTGGAAAATATTTTTTTTTTCCAGCCAATATTATAAGAAAATATTTCTGTGAGGGAAAGGAAGTAAATCTAAATCTCTTATAAATACATTAACATTGGTCATTTGTGTAAATCAATTGGACTAGTACATCAGCTGACATAAATTGTCATTCTATTAGTTTTCATAGAGTTATTCTAAAGCTGTGCTGGAGTAATTGTCTTATTCAGTTGAAATCAGCAGGCGTCTTTGTCCAATGGCTTCGGTGCATACGTGGACTGGGATTTAACAATAGATGGAGATGGTGCCCGTCAGTACAAACTAGACTATTGCAGTCACCAATTCAATCTTCAGATATCGTAGTGATTGTTACCATAGAATACTTGCAGACCTAACTTTAAAAAGTAATGAGCATTCAAGTCCTGTGGTAAAATCAAGGAAAACTTTAGGTGATTAACACCTCTGCAGATCAGGTGATAACATCACAGGCTGGTCAAGCCATAATCCTGCATCTTCCTGGGAAGGAAAAGAAAGAAATATCAGTGCCCAAACTCTTAGGCCTCGGCACATATTCCTTTCATAGGCAACTTGGGTACCAGACAGGAGTGCTGGGACTGTATCCGGCCCAGCGATGCTGAAGGCATCCCAAGCAAAGAGAGCCAAGCGGGAGAACGGAGGTAGCAAGGCTGGAGGCAGCAATTTCCCGAAACTCCAGCAAATGCTCTGACGTGGTGCTGCTGCCATTGCTTGCGCTCATCTAGGAAATTCTAGTCCAACACTTAGCGTATAAATGGTGAGAGAGTTTCCTGTCTGGGGACACCAAATTGCGTTTCATGCATAGCCAAAGTGTATTTTCTTTGTCTGTGGGAAGGTCAAAAGCACTGAAGAGTCAGACCTACAGTCAGACCAATGCAACGGAAGTGAATTGGGAACTAATATTAAAAAAATTGTGGCAAACGTGATGCAAGTCCACTAAAATCTCCGTCATATTTATTTCTGCTCCCTTACTCCTCGGAAATGTGTATGTTGCCAGCACAGTGTCTGCATCTGATTTTGTGTTTTTTAAGTGCCCTTCAGAATTAACTATCGTATTTGGAGAGCAGAATCATTCAGCAATCTACCCAGAAATGCCCGTGAGATTCGAAGTTAGCCTGGAGATCTTTCAAAAGACACCAAAGATAACTGCACTGAGTCTTCTATTGCATTTCCATTTTATGGCATCTTTTTATATTCTGTAGTAGGCTTTTCTGAATAAAAATGAGACAGCCTCTTAAGAGGCCTAGGCCTTTTTATTATTTGCATTCGGCAAAAACAGCCTTAATGAGCTGTTAAGAGTCATTCCCCAGTCCTATTGTTGGCGATGCATGGGAGCCTGTAAAGTGTTGAAAAGCCAAAAGACAATTTATGATCCCTGATGCTATCCCTTCCTGAGACAATTCTTCAGAAAGGAAGATATCTGGGGAGTAGGAAGTCCCATTATTTAAATGCCTGAGTAACTTTTACTGGAGTCATAACTGTGGAATTTGCTATTTTCATTTCAGAACTGTTTACACTCTCTGCGTTCCCCTTAAAAGCAGCAATGTCATGCCTGCGCTGCCTGCTCGTTCCATTCTGCAGCACTAGAGAATAGGAAGATGAGTCAAGGAAAATTCCCCATTCATTCCCGGGACTGAACAAATAGCACCAAATTCCAAGCAGACACTAATCAATTCATGAAACTCTTAATTATTTTTTTTTCCAAGCAGCGCTCATGCTTAATATCTGGAGGCAGTGGTCCTTTTGTCAGCACTAGTCGCATTAGGCTGGTCCACACAGATCTGGAAAGTGTAAAGAACTTAAATTTACTGACATATAGGACAAGGGGGTTATTCAGCACAGTGGGAAAAAATGAAGCAAAGAGTTTCACAAGTTTCTGCAGCAGAGGGATGTGTGGTTCTTGGCATTGTTTTCGCTTTGAAAATGGGCAGCAGCCAGTAAATGTCGGAGGTGTTTGTTAGTGACTGAGGGTGCTGAAGAGACAATCAAATATTTGTGACAAAGGCAAAGACCTTGGATGTTATCGTTGACACCCAGACGTCTCAAGGAAAGAGCAAATATTGCATCCATTGTATTGTCTCTTACTGTAAATGACAAGATGACATCTTTTACCAGGCTCATGTGTATTGATTCGCTTCAGCCCTTAGTAACTTAAATACTGTGAATGGATGAGGGCTAGGTTTGTCTGTTTGACAGTAATTAAGTGATACTCTCACTGTCTGAACAAAGAGATGATCACACAAGACCTTAAACCAGTGCGATTGTTCCTATTTTGAGAGCGCTATAGTCACTTCTACTATTAATAAAAACAAGGAAGGCATTAAAATTCTCCATTTAAGAAGTCAGTTTTTATTGGGGAGATATTTTCTTTTAATAAAACCAGACAGTAGTCTCCATTGTGATATTTCCATTGCATGACTTGCTGTATAACTTCAGCACAAATCGGGTGTACAGTGAGCATCCCATATGGTCACCCAACACTTGGAACTACAGCATGATATTTAAGGGGAGGGAGAAGTCGTTTAAATGGTTAATTAAAGCACCTGGGCAAGTTTGATACAGTGACTGCCCAAAAAACCCCAACCAAACCCAGCCAACAAATGGCTCCAAATGCTCTTGTGCCTCTGGTAAGAGACTCTCTGCTGCGATCCATCATTCCAAGATCCCTGCACGTCGCCCCAAAGATGCTGAGTGGGCGCCAGTTAAAAAAAAGAGTAGAAGAAACCCAAAACTGCTACAAAAGAAGATTTGTGGCCAGCTCCAAGCCCCCTCATCTGGACAGAAGGTGGCTCATTGCCTGATTTTGCACTCAGGGGACAGTTCTGTAGGGACCATGATGGGAACAGTCTCGGTGAGCAGGAGCCCTGCGGGGTGACCACTGCACCCCAGCTCGGCGCGGGGGAACTCCTGCCTTCCCGTCCCTTGGTCCTTTGAGGGTGGTGGAAATCTCCAAGGTGGGAGGGAGGAGTGGGTGGAAGGAGCAATCTCTGATTTGGGGTACCGCCAAATTAAGGCACAAATAGACCCTGGCAGTGTGAATTCAGGCCATTGTTACATTCGGCTTTTCATCTGCTTTCAAAGGGTACGCCACGTGGTTTATTTGGATTTAGATGTATAATTTAAAATCTATTTTTTACTAAATAATCAAATGTGTCATTTGTTTGCCTTCCTTTTATTGATATATGTAATAGTAGCTTATGTTCTACTGTAACAGAGTAGTGTCCAAAAATGAAGCATTTTGGCTTAACTAAAAATGCCAGCGCAGGTACTACTTTTTAGCTTTATCTCCTAGGAAGCACGATAAAGTATCAGATCCTGCAGTGATTTTTCCAGATCAAACGTCCATCGATTCTAGCCTGTGCCTGATCTCTAACTTTCTCAGGCACAATCATATTTTTCCATTTGAGTTTGATTTTTTGAAATCCCCTGGAACGTCAGGGTCTGACTCTGACCTCGCATCCTGAAGCGAGTAGAGTGACTGTAAGGCTTACTCCTTCTTCCCTTAATAGCAATATAACCGCTGTATAATTTCGTCTTCCATCGGGGAAATATTGCCTTGCTGTTTTGTTCGAGCCCGAGTCCTTTGTCTGAAATGTAATCATCAGCAATTACCCATGTGCAGAGCATTTTGTCACAGTTACTTACCGCTCACAAGCCAGCCCTACATAGTAAACAGTCAGATGTGGGGCCAGCCTCTCGCTGGTGTAAGCGCCTGGGAGAAGTGTGACAATAAAGCGATGCCAATCCACAACAGCTGGATCCTTGGCTCCTCACTTGGCTTCTGATTATTTAAAAACGTTCTTTCCTTCTGTAATTTTATTTGCATAAAAACACAACACAATAATTTGACGACTACTCTCCCTCACGCTGTGCATAGAAGCAAAACAGCTTAATAGTGAACTGAGCAATCAATTTTTTTTTATTTTTTTTTTCGGAAATCACACGTCTTTCACTTTCTCTCCTATGCTGTGACTTACAAAAGTGACTTACAGTGCAGCTGGGTTATGCAGTAAAACGAGTAATTCGTAGTTGTTAAAAGAAAAGGATTATTCTTCTGTTAACTCGTGGAACAAGGCTTCCCAATAAATGTTGTATTCTGCTATGTGCTGAGTGCTTTTGTCCAGTTCATAGCACAAATCATACTGTTCCCCAGTGCTCACCCACAGCAGTATTCTTTAATGCTTAACTCAGTGACCTCACAAAAATAATTGGTGTGAAGCAAATTTACTTAGCCCTCCGCCTTTATTTGCGGACTGAATGGCTCAGAGAATTGTGCATATTGTTTATGGAAATGAAGAGGGAGAAAAGAAAACAGAACGTTGCTCTCCAGAGAAAGATGGGCCCATGCACAGAAGAAATCCAGGGGCTTAGCGTGATGTCCCTGCCTGCATTAGAGACACTTAATGTGAGATGCTGATCGACTAATACAACTGCAAATCAGTTCAGTGACTGTGAAAATCCATTCCAGCTGCCGTGATTTAAAAGAGTTAACATTTTTTTACATCATTCTCAAGTTAAAATTTCAGGTTTGACTGTGAGCTTTGACTAATAATTATCCCCCAGATGCGAACAGCAGTGATTTATGAGCAGATTTCTTTTGATTTACAAGTGAAAGAATAAGCCCGATTCTCATTTCTCTATATAAATCTGTATAAAAAGTCCTATTTTGGAACTTTGGGGGATTTCCAGCATAAACTGGGTTCCAAACCCTTGTTTCCAGCTCCGTCTTCATCCCGCGTTGTTGGGGCTGATGCAGTCGGCAGCCCCACGCCTGGCAGCTCCTTTTGCACCCGGAGCCTTGAGAGGACGGCAGGGCCGGGGGGTGCTGGGGAATGGAGCGACGCGCTGGCTATTTGTGCGCATATAGATTTATATGTATATATATGTAAATCTTCGCCATGGAGAAAAAAAAAAAATATATAAAATCCCGTAGTTTAAAACCCGGTGATAGACATAACAGAATAGTTTTGCTTGATGTGCATGTGATATAACCGTAGCACAAAAGCAGCTTACCAAACAGCTTGCAGAGATTAGCTAACAAGAACTAAGCTATTCTTTTCAGAAGGTGTTATTAGCATATTTTTCATCAATACTATACTTAACAGCTACTACATAGCAGGAAGTGGTATTTAACCTCTTGTTACAATGTAACGAGATTACTTTGTATGGTTATGTTACATTCCATTCATAAAGGCCCTCCTGTGTCCAGTTAATTAGATTCACTGTTTGGCAGCATTAACTGGAAGAAAATGCAACAAAATCTATTTGGAATATTCAAATTTTAAGCTTGTTTTGTCTTTCTTTAGGGGTATATTGAAACCTATGTAAAACTTGACGTTTAGAGATAAATGGCACACATTAGAATAATCTGCCAGGTTCTGATGGATATGGGGTTTTAACCACTTGAATCCCCAAAGTTTAAAGGAAAGCTAATTCTCAAAGTTATAGTTGTCTGAAATAGATGAACGTCACATGACTTTTTGAGTCAAAACCAGGTGAAACTATTTTTCCTTGATTTGACTATAAAACTGTGAGCTAGATGGGTCTCTTGCTATTAGACCTGCTTTTCAGTGAATTCGGGCTCGGTTTGGAAAAGGACCGGAGCATTTTGAACAAGCTGATCTGAATTTAGAGTTTGGAATAAAACTATAAAGTAGGTAAGTCTTGTACAATGTTGCGTTCCTGTTATGAACAACTTCCATGGTCTTAATACTTAGCTTTTCTTTTTTTCCCCCGCTAAAGATTTTCTGTGTTGCAAGACGGGTGCCAGGAGTGCAATTTGTTATTGGAAAGATCTGATGTTAATTAATAAAAAAATAACGCGAAAGAAAAAATAAACTTGTAACAGCTGCATGTAGTTTGACAGAGAGTTATAGCAGCGTCTCCCTCTTGTAGAAGCTGTTCTGTGCTTCTACAAAAAAACCTTGAAAAACAGTTAAACGAGCTTGCTTTTCCGCCTTCTGTAAAAATATGGGTTTACCTCTGTGTAAAAGAAAAAAAAAAATTAATGAAATTCAGCAATCCAGCTTAACAATGCTACTATTTTGCTGTTCGGCTGTACAATGAGCCTGCCTGGCTGTAGTGTTACAGGCAGCAGTTTCTGTGCAGCAGCACAAAGGACACATCAGATCTCTTTTTTTTTTTTTTGCATTCCACCCACCTTCCTTTATCAGCACAGCCCTTACCCGCTGTTTTGTTTGGGGTTGGGTTGTTTTTTTTTTAAAAACCAAAGGAAAATGCACAAGTGAACCGGGAAAATGTGTTTTCATGCCCAAGATTAAAATTAAAAAACAAATTAGGAAAAGTTTGTGCTGGGATTTTTTTTTTTTTTTCTGGATTTAAGCTACATTGAACTGACTTTTAAAAATATTCTAAAAAAATATTTAAAAGTATGAAAGTGGTAACACAGCGTCGTGAATTTTACAGGGTGCCTAGTTAGGTGGGGGGGTTCGATGAGCTAAAACCCTGAGGCCAGTCAGAGGACAAAGTGTGATTTACGTTTTAGGAGCATGTCGATGTGGATTAAATCCACAAGTGAATCATACCCTCAGCGGTGATTTGGCTGCACCTCTGAGTCTTGCCTTGCTTTTTCATGGAGGTGGCGGGGGCATTCTCCATCTCCCGGGCAGCCTCCAGCCGAGGGGACAGGCCCCTCCTGTACACACTCATCCTTTCCAGTGCGAAGGCAGCTTTCCCCGACATCGATAGCGATTTTCTGGAATGCTGGATGGATGCATTGGAGCTGTGAGAGGGAACCCATGGCCGGCTGAGCCGCAGCCTCCCACCAGCATGGCAGAGGGGGACCCCTCCTTGGCCAGCACAATGAGATGAGCCTCCTGTTTGTGCTTCACACGCCGCTGCTGCTGCTAGCAAATGTCATAAAGCAAACCAGCTTCTATCCCAGGTTCCCAGACAGGCCCCTTCTGCCCCTTTGGCCCGGGCCAGGGGACGCGGGTGGGTGCAAAGGGAGCACTCAGGAAGGTGGTGGGTGCACCGAGCCCAGCAGGGTTTCACTCACCAAACCTTGCGCCAGACAAGCAGCGGAGCAGCCTCAGCTTTGCCAGTGCTGCTGTTTCAGATAAATTCCTTAAAACATTTTGTTTGTGTGTTTCCAGGCTGCAAAGTTAATTTAAAGGGACACTGTCAAGGTTAGCGAGCTCAGAATTTGATTTGACGGGCTGTGCATGTGTCCTAGTAAGTGTTTGAAAAGTCTGCATCGTTCTACTTTNGAAAATATATCAAAGCCGCAGGTCTGACTTCATGGGCAATCCTGCTAAATCTGCCCAGTGTTCATACATAATAGAGGAAAAGCAAACTAGAATGAAAGCAAGCTTCCTTTTCAAGCTTTCCAAAGGAATGAGTTGATTTAAAAATAAAAAAAAAAAAAAGAAAAAGAAGCTGAAGCAAGAGGAGGATTTTATAAATGGTGTACAACTCTTTAAGCAAAACTCCTTGAAATTTAAAAACCAAACAAACATAGCAACTATTTGTCAGTGGATTATGGGGCACTTATTGACTCCTACAGTGGTTCCCACACTTCCCAGGGTCACACTTAAATAGTCTTCCCTCACATCTGCTCCAGCCCCTCCAGATATAACCGACAAATCCTGACATCCAGACTTCTCCACTGTAATTACTGTGTGCTGGACTTATCAGTTATTCAATCAATAACCTGTAAGATGTGTATCCTCCTGTATCTGTTTGCAGAATCTTCCTTTCGCCCCCATTGCTGTGGCGTTGCTCAATGAAACAGAACATGGTGAAGCTTTTGGGTTCTTTGCTTCAAGGTGGTTTTTTTTTTCAGGAATGAAATGAGGACACCTACCTGTGTTTCAAGCTTAAGTAAGAGTCTAAGCCTCTTACCTGTCCACGTTCTTAAGTTGTAGAGACAAATTATGTAAATATGAACCCTGAAACTTGCTCCTAATTTCAATAGGACTGTGTTTTGGTTGTTTTTTTTTTTTTTGCAGATGTTCCCAGGAAAGCAAAGGAAGCTGTAATACAGGCACTCAAAGAAATCTTTGAAACTCTAGGGTCACCATCAACAGGTGAATCTATATCTGAGGCATTTGGAGTCCTTAGCATCTGAACATCAAACTTACATAGTCCCTCTGCAAGTGCACTAGATCTGGTCACCTTATCATCACCACTGGCTGAGGGATCAGTGATTTATTTTACGCTGTGGAGTATGGATATCAGAGACAAATTAAATGCCTTGCAGTACTTCATATAAACCACATAGCGCTCAAAAAATAACTTGCCAAGCTTCAGCGTATTTTTCATGTCTTCATATACAACCTGTGACTCTTAAAAATACCACTTGCATTGTTCCTGCTGGTCAGCATGGCAAGCATGCTTTATGCACTGTTTATCAGGATTTTCTTTTATGTTGAGATAAAATATTTTACCCCCACAGATGCAAAACAGTACTCCAGAACTGTTAGAAACACCATGAATGAAAAATGTGGAACACTGTAAAATTAGTTGAAAAGTTCAGTTTCAACCAATTTGTTACTTTTCCACTTTCAAGGATAATCAAACCAGATTCGATTGTAGTTTTTGCCCTATCTTTTCTGTACGCTTTTGGGTTTTTTCCCCATTCCCCCTTCCACTGCCACAATAGGGAATGAGAGAAAACACTTGCGGGGGGAACAAAACAAACAAAAAACAAAACCCACAACAAAACATCCCACTTTTTTTATTATTATTATTTAAAGGATTATTATTCAAATAACTTCTGAAAAGCAGCTTCGAATTGAATTTCTTCATTTTGCTTTTGAGATCTGAACTATTTAATCATTGACTTAGAATTTCAGCCAAACCCCGTGCAATTATTTCTTCAGATTAAAGGAAGCGAAGCGCCCTGGCTGAATTTTCTATGTGTTTCGTGCAGCTGCCACTGGATGCCTGTCTGCAAGTCCACCGCCTGAAGACCTCAGCTGGCTCTGGCAGAGCTTACCACGCTGTTTCTCCTCGTGTGTGTGTGTAGGGTGGGGGGGGAGGGAGCTGTGCTGTAGTCCCGCAGCATCCCCTGGTCCCCCCACCCCCCGCAGCATAGAATCACAGAATGGTTCGGGTTGGAAGGGACCTTAAAGATCAGCTAGTTCCAACCCCCCTGCCATGGGCAGGGACACCACCCACAAGACCAGACTGCTCGAAGCCCCATCCAGCCTAGTCTTCAACACTTCCAGGGACGGGGCATCCACAACTTCCCGCAGCACCGCCCGGTCCCCGCACCCCCGTCCCCGCAGCGCGGCCGCCGCGGCGGGAGCTGTCCAGCAAAGGCCGAGGCCGAAGCAGCTCCCGGCACGGAGCGTCTCCTCCACCAGCAGGAACAGCCAAGGACGCCCCCGAAAACCAACAAAATGCCGCTTTGCTTATCCATACTCGGCGAAAATACTAGGGGGAGTGTTTGTTTCCAGCTCCTGTGAATTTTACAGAGTTGCATCAGCTCCCAAGGCAAGGAGCTGGGTGAGGGAAATGGTGCGTGATGAGTCACTCTCCGCTTTATGAGCATAAACACACACGCAGGCACGTACGTTTACAGCCTCGGTGTTTGCGCTGAGCAAATGTCCTGCAGCCCCTGCTGCCCCTGCTTCGGCTGCCGGGTGATGCCTCTCACGCCTTAAATCATTCCCAAAAAGGAAGGGTTCACCTACACAGGCCACCACGGGAAATACGGTTCTGTTTAACTTTCTGCAAAACTCTGTGTAATTATATTATAGGTTTTTAAAGGCTTCATTGTATCACATATGTTAAATGACTATCTGAAGAAACTCAATCTCTTTCTGCAGGCTTTTCTGAAGTATCTTTTTTCCCCCAGAAGCTGTCCTAGGCTTTAGGACCCCTTCCATCTCATCTCCCACTGGTAAGCCATTAAGCTTAAGACTGAAACACAACGCATCTGTGGCACTTATTGTGTAAAAAGATAAGAGATAACTATATGTGAGGGATCAATTATTTGGCTATAATTCAGCAAAGTACTGAGTCATGCTCCGAAATTTAAAAGTACACGTTCTCTTAGGATTACTTATATGCTTAAAGTTGAGCACATGCGTAAGCAGTTTGTTGAATCAGGGCCTAAAATGGCATGCTATTGCTTAGTATAAATTATACTTTAAAGCTTATCCTAGAGCACTATGGTAAAATAAATCTTTATCTTAGGTACTTAGTACTAATGAAAAACAATATTATCGCTACTTTTCCTATAGCAATTCACTTAAAGAGAAATGATGTACAATTACAGAGAATGGCTAACCATGCTTCTTGATCAACCTGATAATTAATAGGAATAGAGAAAAAGCCCTGTATTTCTGAGTGCTGATCAGGCAGCAAAGGCACTCCAAACATCTGAAGAAAAAACAGTTTGTTAATTGCTGTCTAGACAGTTTATTGCTGCAATAAGATCAAAACACAGAATACTGAGGTTTGTGGTATGAATCATGCAGACTAAACAATTGTTTTATTGCATTTACAGAGCACTTGATTTATAACGCAGTCAGCTTGGTAATAAAATTCCTCCATTGTATATCCTGAATAATTTCACCTCTTTTCACATCTCTCTGGTTTAATTCTATATCAAGATGTTTTAAAAATGTCCGGATGGAGGGGGGATTACTGTCGTGTATATATAAAGTTACTTATCTGGGGTCTCTGCTATATCATCAGTGAGCATACAGCGTTCAGCTGAGCCTTGATCAGCTGATGGTATTGTGGATACGCTGAAGAACAGATTTATTGGGCTGCCGTCTGCTGTGAGTGCACTAGCGGAAAAGTAAGACTGTCCCATTGCAAGAGGTTTCCACTTCACATTCAGCTAAAAGGGATCAATCAGGCAAGTGAAATAATTTTATTTTTTTAAACTTTATGACTCTACTTTTTACTGAGAAGAAAGATTCATGTGTCTGCTTCTGTGGGTATCTCTGAGGTTTAAGGGGAGTTTTTCTGGGAACCAAGAAACTTTTGGGATGATGGAAATTCCTCTTGTCTTTATTGAGTGCTGAGCTGGGCTAAGGGAATAGTCACATGAAATCTGAGTCTGTGCAAAGTGCCAACTTACCCCGGGAGCATGAAGTGATGTTGCCTGTGTCTTTGTACAAAACAACTTTGTATTTTATTTTTTTTTTTTCATTTCCTAGATTTGATGAATTATGATCATCCCAATATCCATGAAGAGCAAAGAAATAATAGATCAGGTTGTAGTTCTGAAGGAAAATCAAACCAGAGGCCTAAATCTTGAGAATCCTAATTTCACAAATTACGGACTGCAATCCTGGTCCCATTGAATACAGTGGAAACGTTGCCATTGACTTCACTGGGTGACCACTGCACCTACAAACTTAGTGAACTGTTTCTTAATAAATCTGACAGTGCTGGGGTAAAGCGGGATGATATTTCTCACTTCATAAATGCCTGTTTACATAAGATTTTGAAGTAAAAGCTGTTTGGGTAAGTTTAGATAAGTACCTTTGACTCAACGTTTGGGAAAAAAAATCCTTCTGCAGAGTAATCCCCTGACTAAGAAGATCTGTGCTGTCTCATCGTAATATCTTAACTTGAATACTGTAGTCGTATTTCAAATTAAGCTCTTTTAAAAGACAGGCCTACCAGGCCTGACTGGTAAAATATGTCTGAAGTGGAGGTATGTTTGCATATATCCACACTTGGCTTCACCAGTAAAAGTTGATATTCCAGATAGTCAAATGACATTACTTCTAAAATAGCACTAGGTCTGTATCAAGACTGTTCCACCCACAAAGCTGCTGTATGGGCTCTTCTTTTTCTCCTGGTACAAACTGCACTCCAGAGAAATGACAGAAAGTATTTCAGTACAAATTTTTACTCCTGTTGCCCACGTCCATGGTGTGTGGAAATCAGTCCTGGCCCTCTAAAATCTCCCAGTATTACGTTGCCTGTCTGCCTTGTAATTCCTCTTGCACCTCTGCAGAAAGATGAGAATGGGTCCATTTCAAGCTGCATCTGGACCTCCAGCTTCCACCTAGGGCAGAACTAACCTTCCCGAATGGCCAAAGCACACGAGGAGCTGAATTTGCAGGGGAGAGGTGGTCTCTGAGAAGTGCAGAGGCAGGAGCATGTTGCAGAGGAAGAGCCAACATGAGTAAAGGTAGGACTCTGGGTACCAACCCGGACAGTGTCTGTCTTGCGACTTGCTTTTTGTTTCTGGAAAGCAGGAATCTCCGGAGCACACGCAGATGAAGACCCAGCCTGAAGGCTGGGGGTTCAGCTAGTGCACTTTCAAAAGAGACCCACAGGTTCTTGGAGACCCAGACAAACCCAGACATGCAACCCAGTGAAGAAGGGAAAGACATTCAGGTAGATACCATGTTCCCCAGAACAGCACCTCCACAGACCTCTATTTTTTTCCTCTCTAAATGACAGAGAAACAAATACAAGAGGAGAACAAGAAAGTGCCTTTTTAAATAGCTGGTTTATTTAAAAAAAATTTAAAACAGTTATAGTCTTAGACAAAAGCAAATACTAGAAGCCATCATGATAGGACAGGGTAAGACAGGCAAATGGGCTTCTAGCAGCATAAATCAATGGCTTGTGAACAGAGAGATGCTGAAACGAATACCTGAGATGTAAACAGAATTCAGTAATCTTGCAAGCAATCCAGGAACTATAATTTAGAGCTAGAGATTTTCATGTATAAAATTGTAAAGTAATTCTATAACTTTGATGTCAATAACGCAGAATGGTAGGTTTTTTTGGTTTTGAAAGTCCAGAAAAAAAGAGAGAATCTGTTGCTGCCTGAGAGGGTTTGGCACTAAATTAGCTGGTAGAAACAGCAGCAAAAGCTCTTTTCAGAGTCCAGCTTCTACAGAGGTGTTTCTTAAAGCTTCTAGAAAGGGTTGCCTTGGTTTTGTGTGTTAGGACACTGGCCCACACCTCTCAAGCTACCACAGCTTTTTGATAACAGTTCAGGCAGTTTTCTCCTCTGGATCTCCAATGTTTCACGTGTAACACTATGTCAGTCACCAGCACATAAAGTAAAATTCGTGGTACCATTCCTGCATGTGTTGCCCAAGATGCTCTAGAGTCCATCCCCTGCTGCAGAGAACCTGCCAGGGAGCTCTTACCCACCCCACTATGAATGGCCAAAATGCACTGACAAGAGTCAAGGTATTCTTATGAAAAATTTTAAGATAAAATTATGGGAATTTGTTTTGCCCACTTTTCAGTCTAATTTTGGCTTACTCATCCCTGATGGCTTTGGAGTGTGTTATTCTAGAGAACCACTTCCACCACCTGCTCGGAGCGTGAAGCCAGACAGGAGGGTGGCACAGATGATGTGTCCTCTGGTCCAAAACCGTCCTCAGGACAAAAGAGCAGAGGAATTTATGGTGAGGAAAGGCAGAGTGAGAGAAGGATTATGTCTAGGGAAAGGCACCAAAATGTAGGTACTGTGAGCAACAAATGTAGGTGCTGAAAGGCATTGTGGACCAAAGACCCAAGGAGTTACAGCGCCTGACAGCCAGCGCTCCTCCAGCGAAGCCCCTTCTCTCCCGTGACTGCAACACAAGCTGTTACAAGCACGTGTACTCCGGGGCAGTCAGCCCTTCGTGCTTTTTTTTTTTTTTTTTACACAGCTTTAAATGCTGTTAGAAGTATTTCTGTCGTTTATTGCTACTCAATAAAGTTTTATCTTGTGAAAGTCATGATTTATTTACTCCATCTCGCGGAACAGACTTGTGCGCTCTCCCACATCAGCGCCCCTTTACCAGATTCATAAAATGTGTTAACAATTCATTTAAAATTCATATGCAAGCCAAGTACAGTTCCTTCACAAAGCTGTACCAAGTAATATAAAGCAGCACGCACCCTGACATATGGCACACTGTCAACGTATGCTCTTAAGGTCTCCCTCAGCTGTAAGTACTTCAGTGTGCTTTTGTAACTGCTCGTGTGCCCAGCCAGTCAAATGACATCTTTCCGTTTTCCAGTTACCACCGAGCTTTTGCTAATTTTCCCCTCGCGGATACCAGGAAAACACAGATTGTGAGAATGGTTGGTTTAGAGAGGGACTGGTCAAGAGTTTATCTCCAGCCATTCAGTTTATCAACTGCCTGTTTAACAGGGGGCTTTCACCTGCTCAGACAAGATGCCGCTTTTTGCTGGTCTATGTGTGAGTTACGCGAGCAAAAAGGTAAGGTGAGAATCAAAATGAGGGTTTCTATTCCTGTGTGCCCCTCTGGGAATAGCATCTTTGCCTGTAGCTCTTGCAACTTCTCTCTTCTTCTTTCCTTCTGAAAGGTGCAATCATCGTCTGGTTTCAGTGACCTTTTACTAATGGCTGTGAAATATCTCTGTTTATTCCCTTTCCCCGGTATATTCGGTTTTACTGCAGCAGACCTGCTCACAGCACTGATATTTTCATTTTCCAGCACCAGAGGATCCTGGCTCTGAACCTGACCCAGGAATATCTCACCTCCAGGCTCCTCACAGCAAGATGCCCCACTTCCAGCCTCGTCCATGCAAAGAAGACTTATGGGAACACAACCTCAGGCTTCATCATCCTCTGGTATCTCACAATATTTGCATAATTTTCCATCCCAACAAGATGTGAGGGATCTGCAATGTCCCTGCAGTGTGCTTTTTCCTTCTATTCCTATTTTAACAGGGCCATGGACTGTGAAAGACGGCCTGAGGTTTCTGAATTCCAGAGGGAAAACTGTTGGCAATTTTGTGCTGACCTAAACAGTAACGATACAGTTTTGGGGTGTGGACAGGACCCAAGTGTGTGCTTCAGGCCCTGATTGTCCTTCAAAAGAGCACCCAGCTGGCTCTGCTCTGTGTGAAGTTGGGAAGGGTCCTTGCTGCATTCCTCGCAATGTTGCTACACACATTTGTGCAATATTTGGCTTATTTGTGCAACATAATTAATGAAACATGTCTCATTGGCACCAGCATCCCTAGGGACCCTAAAGCAAATGGGAGCCTTTGAAGCCTTAAAGGGTCTTAAAAGCAGAAAATATTTACCACAAGTTTATTAAAACAAGCTTTACTGGTAATAAATTAGCAGCCTGTAGACATGCCCTTTTCCTGAGGATCTGACATTAATCTTTTAGAAAAATACAGTAATGAGTTACAATTTTCATAGCACCTTTCAATCTTTCCATTCACCAGCTGTTGATGCACTTTGCTACCAAAACCTCTAAGTTTGGTAAGATGTCCCTTCCTAAGGCACGGCCTCCGCAGAAAACAGCCATGAGTTGATGACTCCTGTCCATATGCAATTCTCAGAAAGTCCGTAAAAGGCATCAAGCCTTACGCAGCGCTTACAGGCACATGCGAGCAAAACCCCACACATAACACCATCGTGTTATTCCTTTTCCCATGGCCACTGATCCATGATGCTGGAAGTATTTTAAAGACATTGATCCAGAGTCCCAGTAATTGAGCTGGGGATGGCTGACATGTCCGTTCTGCCCCTACATCTGCAGTTTAGGTTATATGATCTTACTGTGCTGTTTCAAAACCACAAAACACTGGGGGGGAGTGTTTACGGATTTGCACATCCCTTACACTGCACCATTGTATGGTAAATTATATTGGAGCCTCTCCTGAGCTCATTAACAAAAGCCCATTGTTTGAGGGTGTTATACATCCCGCGTGCTCAGCCTGAGAGTTAGACTTGTATCATGAAAGTGTTGGCGAGTTCACATGAGAACTGCTTTCTAGTATTTCTGTTTGGATTTTTAATGACATTTCTGCAGGTGCACAACTCTCAAAAGGGCTCTTTTCTCAATCTACAGTATTGTTCCCAAATTCAGCTGGAGCAACAGCCATTCCCAGCAATGCTGGGTTTTCAGCAGTCATCTCAAAACTTTTTGTCACAACACCTAGTATTACTCAGTTTTATTTATTAAGGGTGTGTTTGAATATCTTTGCATTAAATAGGGCATAGGGGTGGGAGATAGGTTGTACAGTTCAGTGAGGGCTAAATCAAGTCCAAGGCAATTGCGCTTGAGGATGCGTGCAGATATTAGTACACTTATCTTTGCAGTGTAAATGCTTTCTTAAGTTAATAACGATTAAGTTCCATTGCAGGATCAAGCCTTATGTGCCAGGCAGTATATTCTTCACTGTATTTGACATAACCTGATAACTACTCAAAAGGTCTAAAACCTGGGGACTGAACTGTGGCATCTGTGAGCATGGCTTCATGGCTTGGTGACGGAAGGGGCTCGGAGTATTCTTGCCCCATTACACCTTTCCCAGTTCCCATCCTGAGCTGGCTCTCCGTCCTTTGGGGTTTTTTTGGTGTGTGTGTGTGTTTTTAAGCTGGATCAGTTCCCTGAACTGGATCACCGACTGATTTCACAACCAGATGTGCCAGCACGGGGAGGACTGTGGTGTATGCAAGAAGAAACGCGGAGGGAGTCCTGGATTGTTGGAAACCACAATTGCCTCAAAACTCGCCGTAACATGAATCCGCAGATAAGGTTAGTCATAGCCTGCAACGTGCAGCTGATGACTGACCCCATGGGAGAATCGCTTCCCAGCAGCGTTGTGCAAGGGGATCATACTCTGTCTTCCTAAATCCTGGAGGGCTGAAGCTTGTTTGTACAACAAACAAGGCCCGGTTGGAGTTTAGCATGCGGAGTTGTCCCTCTCTAATATAATTCAGATGTGTATGTATTTCATTGCAAAGAAAATATAGCTATGAGTTTTTCTCGGTTTCTTCATCAGCGGCCGCTGCATTAGTGCTAAACGTTCGTTTGACTTCTGCACGTTAAAAGAAGTACGTTGGGCAGGTTTCTGAATAAATGCAAATCAGAGGTGAATCATCTAAAATACTTGGAGTTGCGGGCACAAGCGGGATCAGAGTCAAGCCACTTGTCCTAGTTTCTGTCACACAAACACTAACCCTTTATAAATCATTAATTTCCCGACTGTTTATTATCCGGGGGAAGTAACAAAACAGTAGTATCACGTAACACATCCTAAGAATGCCTTGTTCATTTTAAGAGCAAATAAAACTAAATAGCACCAAGTTGTTAGTGATGCAGCCTACGAGACCAAGCAGAAACACAAAAAGGGGACCTTAATCAGGCTGAAGCCGCAAAATAAACAGGGGAATGGGTAAAAAAAAGAAAATTAAAAGGCTGGACAAGAGTGACTTCACGTAGACTGTCTTCACATAGATATTCTTTGTTTACTATCACATGGAAATTGTCTCTGCTCGTTACATGGTGGGGCTTTCACCAGAGACGCCGCAGCAGCGCTGTTAGAGTGCCAATGGTTTCCCCGAAAACTGCCGTTACCCTTCGCCGCCTTTCTCACAGGAATAATCTAACACCTACCCACGGGCAGAGAACAGAGCAGAGCCACCGGTTCAAAAAATAATCACCAAAATGAATTACTCTGTTGAGAAAGCAAACTTTTTGTTGTTTTGCTAGCACAGCCCCTCCTCTAATGTGTTTGTCATCTGTCGCCCAGAAGCCTCTTGTGATGAGGTAACGGCATTAATTCCCATCTGAAGATGAAGCAGAGAAAGAGCGATGTTTATCTTTGCTGTAACTTGACTGAAGTTCGCCTTTCCGCACAGCAGCGGCCCCAGGGGCGCAGAGCAGACCCTGCCGCAGGCAGAGGATGCTACAGCCACAGGCACCGCCAAGGCACCAGAGTTCCACCATGTGCCTTGGTCCAAAATACGATGACAGAGTTGCAGGCAGGAAGGTGAGAGTTAGATAAAAGAGGTGGAAATTCTAATTTATTTTGTAACCTTTCAATGGACAGCACCGACAGCTGAGAAATGCACGGTTATTTATTCCTCGCTAATACGGCAATGCCAGAAACTGCACTGCTTCGGTATGGTCGAACCTCACCAGCGCAAAACGTATTGGCTTTTTGTCAATTTAGCTTTAATCGCTTCCCACTTTCGCTAGTAAAAAGTCATTTTCTGGCCAACATTCCTGTGTTTATATGGAGCTGGCTTTTTTTCATTTGTCAGTAAAGTATTGTACTTCTAAACATGATGTTAGCAAAACCGTAATCCAGGCCTCACTTTGGTCCAGATGTTATTTATTTTAATCTCTTAAGGCTCCAAAAAACTATATATTTACAGTTGCCTTTAAAGTTATTGTTAGTTACAAAATATTAGAAACATAGTTTCATCTATAAAATGCATAATTAAATTAATCTTTACCATACTTATTTTACATCGCACAGGAAACATTTTCATCTGATGAATACCATGGACATATAATTAGTACTTTATACCATAAACTAGATTATAACTTACACTGTCCACCCTGGCTCCAAAAATCCTTGCAGATTTTAATTCAATTGCTGCACTTTATCTGGATGAAAGCATTTGAATTCAATTATTATTATTCAGTGCGGATTTGTGCCTTCATGTAGGTTAGATGTGGTAGTAGTTTTAAAACAGAAGTTTAGTGGAAGTCTCAAATTAGGCATTTTGCATCTATATTTAGGCATCTGCCAGATTTTAAATGCTGAACATCTGATTTTTCTAGCTGAGGTTTGCCTAAGTGAGGGTTTAACAGGAATCAAGACTGGCAGATAAAAGTAAAGGGAAACTAATTTTGAGGTATTTCTGAATTTCAATGGGAACTGGGCGCCTGACTTGCTCGGACTCTTTTGAAAGCCCTCTTACATGCCTATCTGTATCTTTCAATGACTAAATACCTTTCAAAATCTGGCAGGACACTTTGGATAAATGTTTAACAGTAAACCCAATAAAATCTCCTTGTTTTCTTTGATTTGCTCTTTCCACTGCCTGAGAAAATTTTAGATATTTTTGGCAACGAGACATCCCTTGAGGTAGGTCTGCCCTTTTTAATTTTAGCTGAAGATAAGCTGGATGTGGTTGCAATTTAAAGACGTTTTAAAAACGGGGTGCTGGAATTAGCCAGGTGGTTCTATATGTAGGCATCTCCCAGATTGAAGCTCTGAAGGGCCGGTCGGGGGGATTGATGCTCTGCGGTCCCTCGCTCAGCCCAGGGCTCTGCCGGGAGCGCAGCCTCCAAGGGGCTGCCGCAGGAAGCCGAGGCAGCCCATTTATTCTCCTATTACAGAGCCATTCCTGTGTTTATACCATCTTGTTTAGCTTACTCCTAATGCACATCCTAAGACGTACCTCTAATACACATCCTAAGACATGTTTATGAAAATTCTTTATAAGCAAAATATTTTACTTCCATTGAGTAAGTTCAGATACAGAACAGCCTCAGCGCCACGGGCCGGTTCAACTGCACTCTCGCTCTCTCCCTCTGCGTCTTTTATTTAAAAATTCAGCCTTCAGCCCACCCACACTTCCACAGCAAGACCCAATAATTGTAACATATGGATTCTCGGCCAATCTTGTGCTGTTCTTGTGTGCAAGCAGTAATTATTCTTCAGAAGATTAAATACTACTTAGAGCTGCAGAAGGTAAGTTGTTAGCTGGAGAACGAGCAACCGGGGTTTGGACTCATTTTTGGGTTTAATTCTTTAAATGCTTCTTCAGAGCAGATACTGTACCTCTTTATGAAGCACATATTCCCAAGGTGTGATCCTCCACTGTCCGCTAATTGGGAAATCCGTTCCATCAAGTGGGCTCGAATGAATGGCACCACTGAACTGGCTAAACATCAAAACCATGCCCTGGTCTTAAAAAGATTTTGAACGTTTTCAGAGCCCACTGAACAGACTCGGTTTGCACGTGCTCAGCACTTCTGAAAATCAGGCGAGAAGCTTTTAAAGATTAAACAATCGCTCGACTCCAGCAGGAAGTAAAATCATTTAAAATTTGAAGAGAGACACATAAAAAGGGGACGTGACATTCAAGAGATATTTTATTATATTAGACAGCAAATTCATAGGAAATGCTCTTTCAGTGAAGTGATTTATTGCACTGTGGGACTCATGGCCACCGAGACAAGGATTTTAAAAGTTTCATGCACAGAGCGGATGACAGAACTATCTTTGTTTAACTGTTATTGCTAATGGCATTTCTGCAAGGGTTGTTTAACCTCAGTCTTTAGGGTCTAATCTATACGCTGATTTTCAGGTCAGGATGAAACCTAATGTGGTGCCTGATTATCTTGCATGGTCTTTTACACCATCTTCCCCGAGCATCAAATGATGTCCAGTATCAAAAGTGGCTATTGAAGGAGATAGGCACCTTGCCCTCCACCTCGTTTAGTCCCACGTGGTAATTTCTGTTGCCCTAAAATCAAGTTTTGGTGTTCAGACACTGCGGGAAGGGTACTGGCCAAATGCCCTGCAGAGAGATTCTGTCTCTAGAAGGTAGAGGTGATGAGCTCTACAAGCACAGCAATAACCAGCTACTTAGATAAAAGTTTTCTTCCCCAGCTGCCATGATTTGTCCCCAGAGTCTTAGTGTACATGTTCCCACGTGCCCTAATCTCAGATTCATCAGGATTCAGGTGGGTGCCACTTCCACACCGCCGAACTCAGCATTATTTATGTTTATTCTTTCCTGGAAAGAAAAATATGAAAATACTTTACATGCTTTTTAAACTCATAAATATAATGAATCAAGGGCAATTTGGCAAATCTGTTTTATGGCTAGAGGCCCACCTTGGATCTGCCCACTTAGTTAAACTCAATCTTGCTGAGGCATCTTTCTGCCTCTGAAGAATCCGTCACTTGGAGCCAATCGATCACGGTGACGTCCCGTCCTTCCTAGCCCGACAATGCGTGTTTCTTTTTATTTGCCCATTACTTCACTTCCTGCCATCTATCTCTCTCAAGATGTCTTTTCCTTATTTTTAATACCTCTTCCAAGTTGTATCTCCACAATCTATTTACCCTCTGTGATCATCAGACTAAAACCAGAAAGAGACTGAAGCTCATATTCCCAGCAGGCTGAAATCTGATTTCCCGGTCCATTTTATTCACATATCATTGATAGTATCTGGAAAACCGAATATGCACTGGGTTTGGATGAATAAATTTCACATAAGAGTGAGATAAACACAGCATTATGCCTCGCAGGTATTCAGACAAAAAAAAAAAGAAAAAAGAAAAACACAGAAAAAAGAGATTGGCTTCAATTACTCCAAAAGCTCCACAATTATCTTAAAGTCCTCTGAGATTTAGACATACATATATATATATACACACACTCTGGATATATAAAAATACTCTGTGTGTGTGTATATATATATATATATATACTGGAAATATATATATACTTGTATTTTTATATATATATATATAAAAAAAAAATAAGGGAGATATATATACTAGAAATGTTCTGTTTACTTTTTGGGGATTTGTGACCTTAGGGTGAACCCCACAGAGACCCCACATTTTCAAGCTTTTCTTTATTATCACAGGTTTTAAGATTACTTTACAGATCCGCAGAAGAAAGGCTTCTCTTACAACCATTTGTTTCTCTAGCAACTTCAGTTCTAAATGAAACATCAAATATCGTGGGAGTTAGTAACCCGAAACCGAACAGTTTGTATCAAGAAACTGCTTGATATGAACATTCAGTGCTCTGAATAGCAGTCATTCATTTTCAGAAGTGCCATCAGCTGGCCATGTAATAGTAGGTTCAAAAAATTAGGGAAGTTTGCATAAATAGCTCCTCAAACAGGCACCAGTGAATGAAAACTTTTTTCCTCTTTTTTTGCACATGCATGGATGGAACTTCCATCGTATTTCACAGATATCACATAATTACATGTAAGGCTTGATTAAATAAAATCAGTTTTTCTTGAAAAAATGTTGAAAGTAGCTGATTAGGTAGGAAGAGAAGCTGGTGGTGGACCAGAACCTCAGCTGTTCCCCATTACACCACTGCTGTGGGAGCCCACTTATACCCACCCCATCGCTCCAGAGCCCCTGGCTGTGCCTGAGGAACAAGCCAAAGGGCTTGGAGGATGCAGCGGGGAGAAGATGCTGTTCTCTGGCTATGGAGTAATGGCACAAAGGAAGAGCTGGACATCCCACTCCTTAGGATTTATGAAGACTAAACAGGTGAATTTATGGATGGCTTTGTCCTTCCCCTCTTGTATTACAGTAGCAGGCTTTGGCTAGTTTGGATGCTAGGGAGCTAAATCTGCACCTTCAGAGATTTTTCACCGGGCAAACTCATTGCACGGCCACAGCAGAAACTGGAGGGGAGGCTGCAACACCCCCATGGGACAAGCGAAACCTGGTGTTTGTACTGTAATGTGACCAAGCCTTTCCTTGTTTCATGAAACTTCAAGTCCTTCTTAAGTCTTTATCCACATGAAGCCTTATTTTGGAGCCGCTGCTCCTGATTAACTGTCTATGGATACCTAAGTATTTGGAAAGCTGCTTAACCTTGGGGAACGCCCCCAGTGATTCACTGCNAAAAGAAAAAAAGTTATGCCCATACTATGCAACTCCATGACTTGAGGTAAATCCACCCTGGCCCGGGAAACCGTATCCCGTGTTACTCATTCAGAGCGTTTCTTCCGAGAGGCTGTTTGTTTGTGTGCGGCTGCCCCGGGCTATTGCAGCAAAATTCCTTGTGCTGAAGCAACTCCATTCATACAGGCAGGGCCAGGAATAACGCACAGTGAGGCAACGCGCTGCTCATCGGCATTAGCCGGGAGCTGCAGATGTAAACCCTAACAAATCTGAATTCACTTCTCTTTACGCGCCACTAGTAATAGCACATAAAACGTAGTGCAACAAAGCTGGAAGGAGAAACTCCCATGGTTTGTGTTTACACCGTACATCCAACACACCTCCCCCTGTTCTGGAAGAGTTACAGAATGCATTAATTGAGCTTCAGGGTGGCTGATAATTACATAATTGCAGACTAATTTCCCTTTTCCTAGAGGTGAAGTTACATTAGTGGCAAAAAAAAACCCCTTGCACAGCCTTTCCAAAAGTAGAAATCGCTCCTGAAAACAAGCCCTCGTCCCGCCCTGTCCAAGGCTATGTTGGTGAGAACCTAACGAAAAGGAGGTAACCAGGTGGTGCGGGTCTCGTGGCTGGCAGGAGGCTGTAGCCCATGGCTGGCGTGGTCCAGCCTCCCCTCCTTGCTGGATGGACCCATGAGCATTTTTTGTGGCTGTGGTCTAGGGAAATGATCCAGCTGAGCTAGCAACTTTTTTTACAGAGTTATTTTCCAGCCAGTGCAGCATAAAAAGAATAAAAGAGAGGTGGGAGCACAGGCTGGTATAGCCATGATGTCACCAAGCTACACTGGGAGGCTTTGGCTCCATGAACATGAAAAGCCTGTCTAAAGACTTGGTGCCACCATCCTTCCTCTTCCCATCCCTGCTGGAAGCAGGGCTGGCAGTATATAAGTATTTTGGCTCATCCCAAACTGTAACCTCACCCTGAGAGAAAGCACCAGGTCTCCAGATTACAAGCCACTTGGGCTTTGTCTTCTGTGTTCAAGCAGTCCTGAGCACACTGACTGCCCAACATGGATAGCAGGGGGGAATGAGGGTGGCAGGCTGCGCCCCGATTATTGTAGGTGGTGATACTGTTTCTGAGAGCAGCATTAGCGTTCAAAATTCAAGCTATTCAGCCTTGATTTCACCATTACTCACACTGAGGTCAGGCAACTGCTCTCGTACAAAGCCTGGCTGGGAGAACTGGCATTCGGTATTTTGCATGCGGTGGCTGAGGATGTGCCACCTCGGCACTGAGTTCTCCTTGCGCTATGTCATACGGAGGTAACACCCTGCACCGGACGCATGATGGGGTCTTTCAACCCCCAGGCAATAACTTTATACCTTCTTTGACATGGCTGTAGGGATGATAAATATACATGCATTTCTTAAGATTACTTCAGATGGCCTCTGAAGGCCTGAGTTCTTCCTCATCTCTTTTGCTTTTTCCAAAATAACAGAAAAGATTTCTCGGCCATCTTAAAACCTATCGGGAGGCCTACAGCTTCAGACTCAAATTACAACTTGAAAAGATTTGTAGGAAACAAGTCTGCAAATGCATTTAGCGTATGAAAAATGATTTTCTCAAAAACATACAAGATGTTCTGTTTCACCTAATTCCCTGTATTGATTTCTGTGGCATCATCTTCTTCCTTCTCTTTTTCTTCTTTTAATGCATTTCTATTTCTTCCAAACACACAAAGAACTGTTTCTTTTACAAAACAGAACAAAGAAGTTTTCCTTCCCAATCAGTAATTTCGTTTTCTTTTGTAATTGTAAAAAGAAACTCCTGAAAAATCAATATATTGTTGCCAAGTCATACACAATCGGGAATGGAGCAAGCTTAGTAAATAAAGGAAATTGCAATTTTTTCCTCTCTTTGGTCACCCTTTAGTACACTCAAGGTGACTGCCAATCTCTTCTGTGCTTCTGCTTTGCTCCCCCACCTCGTCTATCCTTCCCTCCTCCCTGAAAATTTAAAAGTTAATCTTGGAGATGAAAAGAGAAGTTTGAAAAGAATTGTTTCTTGATGTCCTAAATTCCTGATGTCCTAAATTACAGCAACCCCCACCCCGAAGTGACTGGCTCCTTAAAGTAATCTGACCCCTCTCAATTAACTAGCACAGAGATAAAGATTGCTCATGCTAAAGTTGTCACATAACACCAGGCTTAGAAATTGGAAGATCTCGAGTAAAAGACAGATACCTGTTCGGCTGTATCAATAGTTTCAACATCTATCAATACTTGGATATGATTTACTCTCTTGATGTGCAAAATTGAGTGAATTTATGCACCTAAACCTAATAAGAAGGGCTTCTTGTTGAATAACCGCTTCAATTAAAATGTATAAGAGACCATTTACAAGCTGAAGCTTTTAAGAGAGCTAGGACCTGTGTTGCTTTTTTTTTTTTTTTTTAAGGCACAACTGCCATCTGCAAAATATACACGCGGAGTTTTGAAGCTCAGATGTGAGCTGCTTACAAATCCAAGAGGCAGAAAAAGATGTTTTACCGACTTGGTTTGCACCTGCGATTAAACAGACACGCAGGCTAGGCTAATTTACACTGAAACTTAATTGCGAGCATAAATCTTGCGTATACAAATGACATATAAATAAAACCGCTCCTAGATACCCATGATCTGTTACACAAAGGAGCCAAAAGTCCTATATCTCCTTTTTTTTTTTCACGGTTGTAGGTCTCACTTTGGGACACAGAATTACTTTAATGCATTTGTCTTCTTCCCTGAAAATAACCGTGGGATGTCAAAAAAAAAAAATAAAAATCAGGACCCAATTTGTTCTGGAGTACCTTTAAACAGAGATGCTGTTAACAATTAATCAGCAAAAAGAGTGTGGGGAAACACAAGCATGTGGATCACAACTTATTAACTGTAATTCCAGCTTGTTTGAGCATCCTGTAAAGGTGCTTTGTTGGTCTTGAGTTTTTGTGGAGGGAGCCAGGACTGAGCGTTATAAGGAAAGGGTCAAGGGATTATAGATTTGCTGAGGCCGTTTTTATTTTCTAAACAATATTTCATGTGTGGCAGGCACTTTGAGACTGCAGGGGTGAGCAGTGTACAACTGGAGCAGCGTTCTCTATGTGAGCGGCAAGTTTTTGATGAAGCCTAAAGGAGAAGGTAAAAAAAGGAAACATCCAAAAAAGAACAAAAAGCAACCCAAGTTGGGTTATGTGCAAATACCTCTCGCATAACGTATTTCCATATCAGCTTGAATGCTTGGGGGATTTTGAGCAGCATGTACAAGGAGACCAAATGGGGCTGAGAGGCTGAAGGCTCAAGAGACCTAAAGTCACTTCATGCCTGGAGCAGAAGGGAGCACCGTAGCCACCCTCTGAATAATGTTGATATCTTCATGGAGACTTAGACTGAAACAAGACTAGATATTCTGAGGGTTGAATTTTAATTTCTTTTTGTGACATGGCTGGTCAATTAAGAGGCTGCTAGAGTTGTTTTGTTTCTCTTCCACAAAATGTAATCTCTTGGGTTTTGCTACTTGAGTTATGAGCCTGCTGTTACTCTGATAAGCCTGTTTATGGTGTGACCTACTTAACCAGGGCTCTGGTGGCTGGAGGCTCACAGTAGTGCAAAGACTAAAGGCCACAAACAGGAAAAGATATCATATGAAAAAAAAAAGTTTTCAGGCTTTTGTCCTTTACATGCTGCAAGGTGTCAAGCACTGAACCAGCGCCGAGACCATTGTTCAACCAACTGCTCTTTTCAAATGGAAATGTCTGCAAAAGCCATGTCAGCAAAAGGAATTCTTTGCTTAAACTGTGGCTCCTAGCTTATGTCCTACAATAAAACCTGAGGCCTATTAGTCCATTCTTAGGACTTGTTACTAGGTTTTAAACCTCCTTTCAAGGCACAGTTTTAGCCTAATCTGGCTGTATCACTAGCACGGGCAAGATTATGAAGCTGCAAGGTTATGTTGCCTTTGACTTGCGGATGTATGTCAAAAGTCTGGTTTATAGTTTCCACCAGTGCAATTGTCTTTTTTAAAAAAAAAATCTTTCTGCAGAAGGCACTGGAGCGACACAGGACTAGCTACGTCCACACAGGAAACAGGATCAAGGATTTCCAAAGGTCTGTTGATTTTTCAGCTTTCATGCTCTGAAGATATATTTCCTTTGAAGTGTCTCAAATAGGGTAGTATCCAATTATATTTGTAATCCCAATCTAATTCAATCAGGGACTCCAATTATAGCTGATCTGTCTCTTAATCTAGTTAAAGTCTGTAGAGTAGACTGCACCTTAGCTAACATAACTGAATTAACGTTCAAGCTGTTGAACACTTGTAATCAGGGATAACCAAGTTACAGCCAGAACTAGCTGAAAAGTGGGAGGTTTGCAAGGGAAATGGGCCGATCTTCATTTCATGTCCAAACCCTGCAACAGTTCTCCTTGCAGCTGGCTCTCTGCCAAGCTTCTAATTATAAAGGGCCTTAAAAAGGACTTTTGGGCTGAGCCAAATATGACAACTATTTTAGCTTTAGTTGTTTTCTTCCTCTCGAATGCCTCATCCCAGCTCCCCCAGCAGCGGGTTCAGGAGTACTAATGCAGCACCACTTGAAGTGCATCACCTTGCAACTCTCTGGAGCACGTGGCCCAGCAGTTCCTTGGCACCTTACCCGCTCATTGTGTGGCCATGGCACACCTGGAGCAACCAGGCAGACACCCAGGCCTTGCACAAATCCACCCTCACCTGCACACCTCCAGGAGAAAGCCTCACCCGAAGAGCCTCCATGCTCTTGAGTAGACAGCGTGCATTGAGGGACAGCAGGTAGACGACCTGACACACATGGGAGCACGTGGCTGTGGTGCATCATTTACACTACTGCGGGGAATAGTCAGACAGCGCTAAGGGTCTTGTAGGTATAAAAGCAGACAGATTGTAAAAGAGCTGTCAGGAAAACTTTACAGTGATGGCCCCGCTGGCCAGTCGTGTTGCATTAGTGTGACTTCAGAAAACCCCTCACTCCAGTTAATCAACCAATGTTAAAACCAGCAGGTCCTAAAGCAGCTTGATCAGCCGGTGTGGATGGGGTTACAGTGAAACAACTGAGCTTCATAGGCAGCAATGCTTTAGCGTTGTGGGGTTTTGTTTTGGTTGTTTGGGATTTCTTTAATTTATACCAGAATTGGCTGGCTGAAGTGACCTTGGTCAACAAAACAGCAAAGATGTCTTATTGTGTTTAATCATACTTGGGGGCAGCTATTAAATTTAATTAGTTCTGTCCCAACTGCCAGTTGCTCAGTTTCAACGTATTTACCCACCAATTCCAGGCGCCCTCTTTCAGTTTTAAGGGCTGTACTTAAGCTGCCTTGACGAAGACTAAAGTCTGTTTCAGCCTTTTTGGGAGACAATATATGAACTAACACTCAACAATCATTTCCTTTGTTTGAAGAGAAAATAGAGTAGCAATGCTGTCTTTTGCTGAAAGTGGTGTCTGACAGCAGGAACACCTTGCAAAGGATGTCAGCCTACCCCAGTTTGGCCTGAACTTTCTGATCTGACTTAAGACTTGTTTAGAAAGGCATTTGCATTCTCCTAAATACAGTAATACAGCTATACAGCATCCAGACTGATTAAACACTCTGGGATTTATAGCATTATACCTGTAGTTTGATTTTTCAGTGATAAATCTTCTTGTGTAAAGAAATTTGAATGTAATATTTTAGTTCCAAGTAGAGATACTAAAAAATATCAAAAATGTAGTCTTTTCTTCAGTGGGCTCATTCTGCTGTGGCATTTCAGCATCCCTATGAAAAGCCAGACAAAATCCCTTTAATCATTCATTTAAAAGAATGACATTGGAAATTTCAGCAAAACTGGAGATATGGATTTAAATCAGAGTTTCTTGGAATAATATTACTTATGGCAGGCAGAACATTCTAGCGTCTTCGAGTCTTGGTCAAGAATTGATCTGTAGGAAAGCTGGGAAGAGGAGAAGGAAAGTATGACTTTCTTCCAAACTTTACTCTCAGTACAAGATCCATAAATCGTGAAAATAGGATACCACCCACAGTAAATTGCTCAGATATTCAAGCGTGATCATACTATTATATCCCCTCCATTTTCCCCCTCATTCCTGGCATAAAGAGTCGAGCTTGATCATTTCAGATATTTAAATCATCGTTCTGCAACTAAGCTAACACTTCACCAAAAAAAAAAGTGTAATTCATAGATTTTTGTCCTTTTTTCTTGCAGTCTGTCATCGTGATAATTTTATGTTGACTCCATTCTATTCGTGGTTTTAAGTGATAACGTTTTGGTTTGGTTTTTTCCTTCCTTGGTTTGTTTTTTGCCTTCCAACCATCACAGTTGAAGACAGGGGGCTTGGGGTTTTTCAGTTATTAATTTTCAATATTTTTTAACTAAAAGCTGAGCTATCAAAGACCAGATGGCACCTCCAAAACCTGCTAATGCTCTGAATCTCCACTAGCAACTGGTTGTCAGTCCTTCATTAGGCATGGCATGAATCAAATTCACCCAAATAGAAACTAGCCAGATTAAGGACTGGGATGTAACTGCTGATAGAAGTAATTGGAAAAACTGCCATAGCAAAAGAAATGGAATTAGGTCTACCATGTAAAAAAAATAAATAATAAAAAAAAATAATCTTACTAATCATAGTCATAAAAGCATAAAATGAGAGCTAATTTTACTAAGTAAAAGACCCCTGCTAAGTGGTATTTTGACATCTGAAAATAATTCAGTTTTGATCTTGGTGCTTCACTGATGTGAACAAGGAAACTCATAATTCTCCCTCCAAGCTGTTGTTTCAAGCCGTCTCCGCACAGACGGTCGCAGATCGCTCGAACCCAGTTGGCAGATTTTCTGTGCAACCCCCAGGAACATGGACCTGGGAAGAGACCTTCTGGAACCAGGCTCAGCCCTTTCCTGGGACAGGCAATGTCTTCCATGTACCTTTTGTGGGCTGCTTTTTAGGATAAGGTAGTGGCACGATCTATTGACAAATTGATTATGAAGCAATAGTACATGCAATTCAATCATGGTTATCTGAGGCGATAAGGATACAGGGGAAGGTTGTCCTAATTTGTTACCTACTGAGTTGTATTAAGCGTTGCCATCTGATTAAATATTTCACCATCGCATTCAGGTATGGTTTGGTATTCACTGAAAAAACTATACCTCATAATCAAAACTCATTACCCCAGTTCCTAATTATGATGGGGGTTTACCATAGGCAAATGGCAGCCCTGATGCACTTGGGACTCCAAGACCCTTACACCACTGCTGGCCCTGCGTCCCCCCCTGCAGAGAGGGATAATAATTAGACATCTCCCAAGGCTCCATTACAGCTTAGTGTTAAAAAAAAGGTTTGTGTACATTGTCTGGAAGGAAACGATCTCACAGGATTCCTGTTACTATCTGTGATGTATCATTGGGTCATGAAATTCAGTGAAGACAGCACCACAAAGATGAGTTACACTTGCCTCTGATCTTACATTTATTCAGAAGCAAGGAAGTGTTTGAAAATGAACAAATATTGCAGAGCAGGGGGAATGCTATTGACTTAACACGCGGTTAATCCATTCCTTAAAATACTTGGTTTGTATTCTTGAGCAAAGCTGGGTCCCCCGTTCTCCAGATTGCGTCTGCCATCAAATACGAGATATTACATGAGGAGACTTTTCATGCCGTGAGAAATAGAGCTGATGATGTTTACTCTTGTGTAGATGAAATGCTTGGGCATTTTAACAAACATCCAGAGATTTGTTTGTTTACCTGCCTAGCCCACATGCCTCTCATTCCTCCTGGCTGGGGAGCCAGTTGGTGGTTCTTTCAAAAAGTTACAATTCCTATGTTATTCCTTCCCTTGCTTGGGAGAGCTAAGGTTTGAAACCGAGTTGCTTCCTACGTCTTCGGTCAGATGCATCTTTGGTAAAATGCATTTTGGATGTAACAGCCTAGAACCCATGGGCATCACCCCTCCATTAGTTGCATTAGAAATACCATTGAGAAGGTGGTATTTCTGTAGTGTTTATAAAATCTTAGAATTGGCAGCATTGTCAGCCTGACTATAAGACACCGCGTTTACAAGAGGGAGGGTAACTACTATTTTTCACTTGTTACACACCCATCTGGTTTCTTTCTCCTTCACCCTCCCATACTGTAACGGAGGTGTGACGATCTTGCCACCTCAAAGCTCCTCCTCCCCTCTTCAGTATCATCATCAATATCTAAATATTGCTCCTAAAACAACATAATGCAAACTAATGTCATCTCTTGACAGTAATCCCAGCTAACGGAGCTGGAGTGAACAGTGGGCGTGGGGCAATCAGGTGACTACACAGAGTCACAACCACGAAAGCAAGAAGGCTTGCTCCTATCGGAAAGTTTCAAAGCAATCTAAGTGGCTGCTCGCATTTAACAACTAGCTATTAATTAATAGTTAATAACAGTTATAACAGTTAATAATAATTAATAACAGTTCTGCGGTGCTGTTACACGGACACTGTGCTTGTTTAGTCATGGCAGGAAAATATGAAGCTCTGTTAATACCTTTGTTGCAGCACTTCGTTACTGTTTTACTTAATAGTTTGGCTCTCAAATATTTAGGACCGAGTGTCCGAGGGAATGCAGTGCCTAGATCCCTTTAGCGTGTTCAAAAGAATTGGCATCAAAGATTCCAGCACAGTGATAAAGAAACTGGAAGCAAATTCAGGCAAGTTTCTAAATTTAACTTAAAGCTCATTCATGAACAGGTGTACAAGGGGTTATATTGGCCTGCAAATACGTACAAAGTAGGGCCATTGCTCTAGTGAGGGTAGTTGTATCTGTATTAACAACTCCCACATGGGAGGTGCTTAAGCCATATTGTGGCTGTATTAACTGCAGCCAGACTAAAAGCATCCCTAGGTCCAGAAGCAAGTTGTTCCCTGGGTAGAGGGCTAAGGAAGCTTCTTTCTAAAGGTTTGTGCTCTATCGTTCTCCCACTCCTCAGCGTTTTCCCTGCTCAGTCCAATGCCCACAACCCGCGTGGGTGGCTGGTGCCAGCGAGTGTGTGCGCATCTAGAGCAACAACGTGGCTGACGGGCCTGCAGTGTGTAGGTGCTATCTGGCTTGCTGGCTGCCGTGGGGGTAGGGTTTGAACCATAATTCTGTCTTTCAATGAGGGCGTTAATTTGGATCTTTCTTCCCTATCCAAATGCTGATTGTCACACAACTTGCACAAAGTCCTGTCTGTGAAACTGCTCCCCTGCTATCAGGTCCGACCGAAGTGGTCAGCGGCTTCAAAAAAAGCAGATGGATGGACGGACCAAGGGAAAACATAACCCTTATTTTCTTATAAAGTAGGAAAAAAATAAATCCCTTAATTACAGTCGTTATATGAAAACTGTTTAAAGAGAGTGTCTCCTGATTTTGGGTTCAGTTAGAGTCTAGTCTGGGGGAGTCATAAGTACTTACCAACATGCAATTTAACATACTTCTTAACCACTTCTGAATTTGAATGTCTGGGTCTCTGCATTCAATCTTGATTAACTGGCCCAACAATGAACGTTAATTACCCGGATTTACATTGCCTGCAGAGCTACGGTCAACTTCATATCAGCAAACTTGAGGCTTCCTAAACGTGTTCCAACAGGGTAACATTCAAGTCATCTCCCATGTAGTGGAGATAAGTCCTGAGAGCCTACGCTGGGAGATTCATCTTGTGATGAGCCGCAGGAAGGTACAGGGGGAACAATACAGGAGGAAAGTGAACTGCTGGTGTGCCTCAAAGTATATTAAGGCTGTTTAAAACACAAAAAACAAAAAAAAACCCAAACAAACAAAAAACCAAAACCCCTCTTCAAACTATAAAGATGTAGGTAATACATAGTGCAGCTTAGGAAAAGGCATTTTTATTTACATTTAACTTCCGAATTTATTAAAAAAAAAAATGAACTATGTTTTAAATTTGTGCGTTCTTCCCAGCAATAAACTGAGCTGATCGGAATAGGACAGCACAGGTTTTAAGACAATGATGTTCTTTACCTTGGTGGGAGTTAGTAAGTGCATATGGAGATATATAGATAGATAGATATACAAACGTGTGTGTATATCTATATTTTTATATATATATATATCCCCACAAACATACTTATCAGATTTTCCATAGTCCTACTCATTTTGCAGTGACATTCCTGAAGACAGGAATTTCCCGGGCTGGGCAGAGCTGTGGTTCCTGCCGCTGGCAAGGGCTTCTTGCGGCAATGAGTTCCACGTGCTCATAACACGGGGCGTTAAAAAAGCCTCCTTTTATCAGCTCGGAGGGTGGGGCTGGGCTGCTGTTGGAAGGATGCCTATCGAGGAGGATGCCTCAGCTCTGTTGGTGGTAGAAGATTGTTCCTCTGGACTTTTCTTAAAAAAATAAATAAATGTCAAGCCAGAAAAGGAAGCCTGCTATTTTTCAAATCCAGAAGCTGTAATCATGCTAATCCATACGATCGTGCTGAAGCCAAGCAACACGCCTTTTGCATATGATGTAATCATTCAGCGTAGCCTATTTATAATCGCCACTGCCTGGGAACACCTTCCTTGAAAAATATAATCGGGAGTTTTTCCTTGGTCACATTCCTCCTCTTCCTCCCTATATTTTTCAGTCAGTTGTGCTCTTTCTCCTACTTTTGATGTCTTCCCAGCCTTAAGCACAGCAACCTCCCTTGCTTTTTTATTTTTCATTTTAAACTAACGCTTTCCACCTCTTCTATTCTTTCAGTGTGTTAGAGCCATACCGAGTGAAATCCCAGTCCTCTGAAATCAATACTAAAACTTCCATTGATTTCATATAATATATTCTTTTAAATTCAGTACAAATGCTCCACACGAGTCGTCTATTTTAAATATGGATCTACTGTACGGGGCTGTCTGTCTCTCAGCTTGATACATAAAACAGTGTGTTTAATAAATTCGCTGGTGTGGGTTGGTAGCATTATGTGTAATAAATGAAAATCTGTTGGTTACACTGAGCATATCAAGTGTAAAAGGAGAAAATTCATCGATGTGAATATCTATCTGTGGATCAATTGGTATCAATCTTGTTTAACAGTCTATTTCCTCAGGACACACTTTGGAAACAAAGAGCATTTCAAACTGCTGGTTAAACAAACAAATATATAGAAGCTCTGTGGGCAACATGGGGGTGGAGTAATCGCCAGATAAAAATGGTCAGAGTTATTTTAAATACCTGTTAATCTCTTCTATTTTATATCAGTAAATATAGGGTTTTTGTTGATGTAACATGTCCGTTAAAGCGCATCATGAGTGGGGGTTGTAAAAGCATTATTTGCTTCCAGAGGAAAGGGCAAGGAAAGTGGCCTGAAAAACAAAAATTGTCCCCTGACCTCCATGTTCAGTAATTGTCCAAGGAGGAGGGTGATACCTTCTGCTCTGCAAGATTTTTTCTAAGGTTTGTATTATCCTTAGCTAAATAAAACCCCTTACGAGACACTATAAAAACAAAACAAAACCCCAAGAGGATATATAACTAATTAGATCATGATGCGCTGTTTACCTTAGTCTACAACGTGAAGATCTTTTCATGGCTGTCCCATGCAAACTACAGCCTCCCCCTCCTCAAGCATCAGAACAGCAACAAAAAGTCCTGAGCAGGGCCATGGGCGCTTGGCATGACTGTATGCGCAGGCGCAAGCTTTAGAATGTAATAAATGTACAAACCCCAGGGTTTTTACAAAGTGGAAATGCGGCTAAAGTAACTGGTAAAATGAGACCATGGTGTTGTGCAATGTCCTGTGGCAACTGTGTGGCCTCGTTAGGTACCATTGCTTCCTCCCTCCACCTTCCTGCTGTCTGGTAAGATTTGGATTTTCCACTCTACATTACCCTCCTGAACCCCACGTAATCTCGGCCGGGTGTTTATCCTCACAACAGCTTTGCAGCCGGGCAAATGTCACCCTCAGTTCACAGGTGGGAAACTGAGGCACAGACCCTGGTTAATTGTTTGCTGATGAACGCGATGGCAAGCGCATGTTGAGTCCGACTTCAACTGAACTTAGATCTTCTGAACCCTGCTCCTCCGAACCAACAAAATCATCTCTTCATCAAATCAGCCTCTCTCCAGTGTCTTCTAGCACACCATTTCATTTTTTGTGAGGTGTTCTACATGAAAACAAAATTTAAAAAAATCACGTCTCCACGAAGATTTTGCAATACATATCTCCATATATTCAAGGATCCTCACATTTTTTGCTTATGAAGGTCCAGCTGGCTTCAGTGGGGATGAGAGGGGTAGAGGTGACTCTAAAACACTCGGGGGCTTTACAGCAAAGTAAATCCAAGCCTCAGCTGAGCTGGGTCCTGCTATCGCCTCTGGCTGCATGGACTCTACCCCCAGTGTGCCACCAAACGCCAGGGGCCACCCAGCTGGGGCTCGGGGTGAGAGGGGGATTTAAATCTGGAGCATTTTCACACAGAACCCACCAGCAGAAGAGGGGAATAAAATGAAAATTATTCCACTATGTACATACACAGCTAACTTAGTACAGGCAAACACTTTCGAAGTGGTGTTTTTTCACTTGCTTCAAGTTTTTCGCGTGAGCCTTTTACATGTCTAAAGTTTTTATTTGCTGTTAAAAATACTGTTGGCTCAATTTTGCCAGCTTCCCAGAAAGTGAGACTTAAAAGAAGTCTTTAAACAAATGAACCAACGCCAAGCATAATTACGCAGCGTCTGGATCCGCTTTTAAAGACCCTTAACTCGCCCACACCACCGGGGAGACCCCGAGCTCGTCCCTCCGGACAATCGGTGCTCTTTCCTTTTCCACCTTATCTAACGACAAAGGGAAGAATTAGCATTGTCCCGGGCTTTGGGAGGAAAAAAAAAAGAAAAAAAAAGTAAAAAAAAGTCTTGAAAGCACAATATAAAAAGAGCAGGTGAGATAACAAAGGTATTGTCCCTCGCCAGCCTGGAAAGTCAGGCTGCCGGGTTGTTTGTTTACTCTCCACGCTGGCTCCTGCCCCCCCCCCCCCCGGGNNNCTGCTCCCGGCCCCCCCGCCCCCGGGGGGGGGCTGCCCGAGGGCGGCCCCGGTCCCCGGCGGGGCGCTCGCCTTTGTCGCCCGCCCAGGCGGGCCGGGCCGGGCAGGGACTACATCGCCCAGCGTGCCCCGCTGCGCCCTGATCAATGGACCTTATTTGAATAATCTGTGAGCTCTTGGACTCAGGCCAATCAGCTGTCAGGGACCCATGATAAATCGCAATGCATTATTGATAATCATAATTACTCTGACATGCGCATTCCGCCCAATGGGGGTAATTTCCCAACTCTAGGAATTTGTTGTGAAGAGGAAAATAATTGCTACTATTTTGCTCCCGATGCTGGTGCACCATGTCGCGACGGAAGCAGGCGAAGCCCCAGCACATCAACTCCGAGGAGCAGCCCCCAGATGCTGCAAGTGGTAAGCGCGGAGCCTCCGCGGGTCCCAACTTTCCCGATGCGCGGAGGCGGCGGCGAGGGGCTCTTGCCGGGGGGCTTTTTCCACCCTCGTGTTTCACCCCCCGCTCCTTTCCCCTCGCTCCCGGCAGAGACCGACCCCCAGCTCCCCGCAGGCTTTTTGGGGGGCACTTAAACCCCCGCGCCCCTGTGGAGCCCCCAGCTCGGGGTTGTTCCGCGGAGTTGAGCGGGGCACCGGCCCCTCGGTTTTTCCCGCGGGGGGGGTGGTGGTAGTGGTGTGTGTATTGGATTTGGGCTGCTCCGGGGCGCAACCCTGCGCGGTGCTGCTCGAAGGGTCTCTCGCCCTGCCTGGCTGGCCGCCCCCCAATGTCGGCCCCCTCGGCTGCGCTGCCCTTGGGGTGCAGCCTCATGGGAGGGGAACCCCAAAGCCTCCCTTCGGCGGACGACATTTGGGGGGGGG
>VWZL01000718.1:56537-155897 GCA_013396915.1 Stercorarius parasiticus
GGGGTGCTGGCGGGGAGCTGACCTGGTCTGCGGTTATTTAGAAGAGCTGTTGTGGTCGTTGTGCCCAAACGCTTCTAATATGCCCCCCAAAAACTTTCTTTGGGTTCTCTGCCCTCCTAAGGGACGGGTTTTGTGTGGGGTTTTTCCATCCCTAGAGCTGATCGATACCAGTGCACGTTACAGGAGCTGCTTATTCCCAGCCCGCAGGAGGTTCGGGCTCTTAATTTTTTTTCCTCCTCCCCCCTCTCTTCTTTGAGTCGAAATGTGCAATTGTTGGGTCCGGTTAATGGTGACTTAAGAAACAGCAAGCTGGCCAGAAGGCAATAAATCCCATGTTTAATGCATGACTGTTTTCCTTTGTGCATATGGTTAGGTTGGGGGATGGAGGTGATGTTTCCACATGTAAATCTCTGCCCACTGCTGGAAAGCCACCTCCGGGGCTGCGCTGAAACAAAAGGGTTAATAACTCCTGATGCGGCCCGCTTGGGGCGGGGGAGGTGTGCGGGGAGGATCGCTACACACCGTGCTCTCCGGGGCAATGGCCAGCTGCTTTTTTGTTGTTGATGGTGGTGGGGCTTTTTTTTTTTCCCTCTCCCCCCACCCTCTTTTTAACAACAAAATCCTGGCTGGAAATCCCTCCTGCAGCCGGGGCAGCGATCGCACAGGCCGAGGGGACCTGGCGAAGCTGTCGCCCCGCCGGGGTGGGGTTTCTGCCGCCTCGGATGGGGTCGTCTTTTGTGGGTCGTGGGGCTGTTGCGGTGGCCGGAGCGGTCGGGGGGGGACCGGTGCTACTGCGCGCCGCCCCACGGCCGCGCTCCGCCGGGACCCTCCGCTGCGGCCCGGGGTGGAGTAGGGGGGAAGCGGCCGGTGGGGGTCCCCGCACTGAAACTGCGTGGTCTCCGCTTCTGCCACCAGAAATAAAACCCGCGGCTCCGATGCCCCTTATCGCCCGCAAACGTCCAAAATAGCCCTGGTACTCCCCGCTCCAGGTGTGCCCGTAAATAACAAGTGATGAAGCTGCGTAACGAAGTCGAAATCCCGCAGGGATTTGTGTGAGACGTTGTCGAGAATATACATAATCGTAATAATAAAATCAAGCCCTTATCTCCTCCTTTGCAACTGTTCTTTTTCTCTTTTCTTTTTTCTTTTTTTTTTCCAAAGCGATTTGGGACCCACCTCTGTGAACAATGCAGCGGGTTAAGAAACGGTTCTGCTAACCTGGTGATCAATTAACAGGTCAAAAAATCAGCAGGTGGTCACTGGAGAATAATGCTACATACTGAAAATTAGCATTTTCACAAAGGGGTTGAAAATGCCCATTGTGCTGGATCGCTGCCATTAAAAAATGTGATTCATTCTTAAAAAAAAAAAATACAGTATCAAACTGCAACTTTTTCTCAGGGTAAAATTGGAGATTTCCTTTATTTAGATCCGCGGTTCGTGCTTTGAGCTCTGCCGAAGTGGAGAAAGGGGAAGGGGTGTTTTAACGAGGAAAACAAAGTTTTGTGGTGGTTTTTTTTTTTATTATTATTTTAGTTTAATTCCGGGTTGCCTGAAGCCGAGGCTGGCCTGGCCGGTGAGGCTGGGCTATCAGCATCCCCCGGCCGTGCCCGGGGTGCTGCAGCTGTGTGAGGGGTGTGAGAGTGCCTGGGAGCCGGGGGTGGGGGGGACGATGCCCGGCTTGTTTTTCCTTTTACGTAAGTGAAACATTATATTGGTTGTAGTGATGAAGGCCTTTTGCTGGGCTCGGCGGCATGTGACGTTTTGACAGAGCTGCTGCTCTAACCTTTGCCTCCTCCCGCTTGCTGTGGGTGGTAAGTTGATGTCAGGCTCACAATTAGGACTCTCATGCAATTGACCTTGGCAGCGGGGTTTGTGCCGTTTAGCTCGGTCTTAAACACTGTACTAGTGTTAAGTGTGGTCCGGGGCAGCCGCGGCGGCGGGGGGACCGGCACCGCCGAGCAGGTAGGGCCGCGGGCGGGTGGCCGCTGCGACCGCTTCTGGGGCGAAACCTCGGCTTTTTTTTTTTTTTGCCGTTTATTGCTTTATCTTGAAGCAGGGTCGAGAAGTTTTGGTTTTTTTTTAAAAAAAAAAAAAAAAAGTCGTTATAATGTGTAATGCCTGGGTTGGTGTTGAGGCCGGGTGGGTGCCGGTCGGTGGCGGAGGGGGGGGTGCTCCCCGGGGTGGCCCCGCCCGGGGGCGGCCGGTGGCCCGGCGGGGCCGGGGCGGGCAGCGCGGGGCGTGAGTGCCCTCCACCGACCGGCGCCGGGACGCGGGGCTGCGGGAGGCTCCGGCAGGTAACTCCCAGGCGTGCTATAAAGCGGCAGACAGAAAATCGGGTGGATTTTTGGTTTTCTGTTGTTGTTTTTTTTTTTAAAGCCCTTTCGAAGGACGGGGCGGCGGGGGCTCTGCCGTGCCCTCCGTTTGAAGCTAGTGCCTCCCATCTTAACTTTTCCTGCCTGTTTTAACACTTCTCCGCCCTTGGCCGAATATTTCTCTCGAATAGGTGGATAATCAAAAAGGTGGATCAGTAGATAGGTAATAAAAAAACCCCTAAAGCCTTCAGAGAGAACCTGAAAGCACGTGAAATCCTAATTGTTAGGTGTAACACGTTTCTGGCTCATTCTTGGGTAGAAAAATGGTACTGATAAATTCAGGGTAAAAAACATAAAGGACGTTGGAATATTTCTGTAAGTAATCAGTCGTGTATTTTGCTTACTCAAGGAAGCGATTTTTGTCATAGTTACAAAGAAAATGCTTTAAATGGTGTTTTATAGTGGGAGAAGGGAAATTTTGGACAGTTTAAAGTTCTTTTAAGTCCTAGCTTTTCAGCTGGGAACGGGGGGGGGGGCGGAAATCAGGGAAGCACGATGCCTGAGAGCAAGAAGGAGCTGATGGCGGGGGTTTTCACATCTAGGGCTGGAGTGGGTACTTGCTAGTCCTTCATGAGTTAATTTTAACTGGGGAACTGGATGGTTATGTTAATGTTAAAGTAAAAATAGTTGATCAAATGTAGTCTGTGGAAAAAGCTCACAAAGGTATTAAACTCTTGGAAAAAAAAAAGGGGGGAGGAAAGCTTAAGCTCTGACCATTTTCTCCCAATTCAAGTGGAATATAATTTTATCACAGTTGGGGGGGCGGGGGAAGTCAGTAATTGTTCAGGTGAGTGGTAGACCAGCAGCACCCATTTTGAAATTACATCAAACCAGACAAAACTTCGCTCTTCTTTTACTGGTTCCCTTAAAAAAAAAAAAAAATTAATGCGAGCTGTGTGGATTTTATCAGCCTTCCTTGTCGATGACCGCCTTGTCCTACACAATAGTGGATTTTTTCCATCCATTTGCCAGTGATTCAATCTAACCCCCCTGCTGGGTTTACTGCATTCTTCTAACTTATTGGATAACTAGATGCTGAGAGATAACATTCCTGAAATTCGGGGGTGGGGAGATAAAAAAAACAGTAGAAGTCCTATCCCTGGGAAGCCTTGGGAGAGGGTTAAGTGAAGTGCACAAGCAATTGCTGTGGCAGGGCTCTGGGCTCCGGTAAATCCTCGTACAGTATGTGGACAGAGCTGGCTGCACAGGGAGGTGTCCTTGCAGAGAAACCCCACGTTTTCAGACCGTTAAGTTGATGAGATAACTGCTGGGGGGGAGGGCAGGGCTGCGGGGGTTTGGGTAATTGAGGTGCTCTGATTGCAGGCGCTGGGTGCTCCTTCGAGGCTGGGCAGAGGATGTAGCTAGAAATCAAGATGAAGAGTTTCACAGAAGCTGTCGGGTTTTTTTTTAAAGAAACAGTAAATTGCTCTCCTGTGTTATTCCAGCTACTACACAATAATCGAGCATCCTGCTCCCACTGACTGTGTCTTAATAAACCTTTTTTTGAGATAGGGAAAGCTATTATATTCCCTTTTATCTAAGGTAGAAGAGAATATAAGGCGTAACTCTTCCCTACTTATCATGCAACAAGGCGGTACGAGCTGGGAATTGAATTTATGTGGAGTCCTGAGCTGTCTGTGCGTGACTGTCAGACAGGGTAACTGGAAAGTAAACGGTGTGACAGTGGCAGGGAGAGCAGGCAGTGGCAGGGCTGGTAACCCGCCTGCTGCCGCCGAACACAGGTGCCTTCAATTTGCTGGAGTTTCTTCCTCTGAGCTGGCAACTGGTGCTTAGGACCAGAACAGCTTCTCCGAATTATGAAAATTAGGAGCATGGGCTGCGCTGGAGTTTGGAGAAAGGGGCTTTGAATTTACTGTGGTCTTATCAGTGGAAAAGTGGAAAAATAAGAAAGTGCTATCGAGGGCAGGGAGATAAATGATCAGATGCTTTGAAGCAGTTAAAAGTTTGAGGACGTGTCTAGACGTAGTTATCCTGGAATATCTCCTTGGGGGTGGGCAACAGGCTTTCATGCAGACATTTCTACTCCACTTGAGGCATTTTGCACGGCCACTGTGGAGGTGCAAACTGCAGGGTGACATGCATGTGCTCACGGAGGAGAGGCTGTGGGAGAAAGACCTTTGTGCTTTCTAAGGTAGAACCTGAGGTTATTTTGCAACACGGGGAAACTGTATAGTTGGGCCAGGGAGAATGGACTGTTAAAGCCCTAAATGCTAAAGGATTTGGAAAAGAGGTTTTGGTGTTTTAGCCTATTCTGTGAAATACCTGTTGAGTGGGTGGAAATAGTTAGGAAGCTAATCAAGTAAAGGCCTCTCCAGTCAGTGTAGAGAGTAGTTATGGAATCTTCTTGTCTTTTTTCAACACCAGTGCTTTCTTTCCCATTATATCTGCTCAGACTCTTGCAAAGATGAGTTTAAAAACACCCATTCTTGGCTTCAGTTGACCCTACTTATTGACCACGTTCCGAATCATGTGCCGCTTGTACTTGTCTGCAGACTAGATTTCTCTGTATATTTTTCCATTGAGTTAAATCAAATTTAGAGGCATCAATTTAATGATATTTGGGACAGGAAATGTATGCTAAAACTATGCTCATACTCTTCATTTCCTTCACTTGTGGAAGTTGTTTGGGCTGCAAGGGTGGGGGGTGGAGGGGGATGATATATAATTCTCCCTGCTTAGATATGAGGGATCCAAACAGTTTTGATCATAGCTGTGCTGAGAACACCTTTCCCCCATGTTTAAGGACTTGTAACCCTGAGGTGTCTGTGATTAACAGAATTGCATACATATACATTCAGATTTATTGCTCTGCACACCATAGCGTAACAGGCCTTTGATACTTGCATTTTTTTTAATTGATCAAGTTGTTTGCTTTTTAAGAAAAAAAACAAACTTTCATGTACACTCAATATTAAACAGTTGGAAGTTTGGTTTGTTGAATATACGTACGATACCCTTGTTACCCTAACAAATGTCAAGGTTTGCAGTATCCTCCCTTACAGAGCTTTTACGCAACCCCGAAACAGTAAGTCAATGTGCTTGAGTTGTTGCTTGGACATGCTTCCCCTCACCCTGCCCTGTACAGGATATACACATGTATCAGATGTGCGGTTCAGTTACACCTTTAAGATGAAAGCCGCAAATAGCTCCTGTGCTTGCAGAGTCTGGGGTTCCCCTTGTAAGACAGCGTGGGCTTGTAACGGGGAACCAGAGCTGAGCCCCAGGGTGAGTTACTGGACGTGCAAGACCTGAACAGAAGAGATGTCGCAGCGCAGGTTCTCAGCTGTGGTGGAGGTCTGCAGCGTGCCTCGCCGGCCGTGCGGGAGGGGATGTGCTCGGTTACTGCACCCATGGCACCCATCAAAACTGGGCCAATTAATTAATGGGAGTCACAGGACGTTTCACCTGATGGGGGTTGTTGAATTACCTGCAGTCCTTCCCGCCTCCCCCTCAGCTGTGTGAGCCTCATGTCTTACCTCCCGAGCCCTCCATGCCCCGTGTGCTCGCCCGCCTCGAGCTGCGTGCGACTTTGTTGTTTGAAGGATGGCTAGACATGAGCAAAAACATCCTGTTTTGGTGTAGAATTTCTCTTAACCTCTCTTCCCGTTCCGATATTTCCTTGAATGATTTTTTTTTTTTTTGTCCGCGTGCAAATTACGCTCAGTCTAATCAGGGGGGCGCTGATGGAGGCAGGCCAGGAGTGGACTGGCTGACCAGCTTTGCTTGCCCCCCCCCCACCCCTCCCCCCCAAAGCTCCCTAAAAGCAGGTGAATTACGGATGTAGCGAAACACCCTATCCTGAGCGGGTCTGAAACGGCTGCGGGTGTTTTGCGAGCAGGACTTGTTGCTGCGCTCTCTAATATAATCATCAGTATCAATGTAGGCTCATACCTACGTGTGGGGTTCTGTAAGTTAACCATGTTTTCTTTACTCCTGCGGCTTTTTAGAGGTTGTTTTTTATGTGAGCGTGCTTTTGAAGTATTTAAGAGCTAATATTGGACTTACTTTTGCTTTTGTCAGCCCTCTTCGGTAGTAATTACTTCCATAATGGTGGAGTGAATGTCATTTAATAGTTCAGTGTGCTGCTCTAAAATTCTTGTGTTAACAATCTTGTATGAATTTCTGTGAGATGGTTAACTGAGGATTACAGACTGAAGTGCAAACACAAAATAAGTTTATGGGATGTTTTGCTCAATGTTACAATGTCTTCTCTGTCTTCCTTGAGGCGTGTTCCTTTGAGCTGCTTTGCAGGTGCTGGCTGCCTTGCTGCACCATCCCTTTACCTCTATAAAGGGAATTGCGATATTACTGGTTTTATTGAAAACAGAACTAAGATGCGGATTTCTCTGGGGCTGCAAATGAATTAGCAACAAAACAAAGAGCAGGAGTTCAGATTGATCTGCAAACTCAATGCCAGTGTCTTGTGTCTTTAACTTGCAATTCAGGTGAAGCCGGTGATCTTAAGAATAGGAAATAGTCTAAATCTAGCTATGAATAATGCGACTTTCTTTTATTTTTAAGGGAGTCCACAAGACGTCCCAGGTGACGGAGATGGTGAAATGAGTTCCAAAAGGTGCCGCACGGAGGAAACTAAAATCTGTGAGAAATGCTGTGCAGAATTCTTTGATCTCTCTGAATTCCTTGAGCATAAGAAAAATTGCACTAAAAATCCACCTGTTCTAATCATGAATGACAGTGAGGGAACAGTACCCCCTGAGAGCTTCTCCGAGTCTTCTCTAGGGAGCTTTCCAAGTGATCGGATGGATAGCAGGGCACGCAAGGACATTCAGGCAAAGGGCTGCACTGGTTCTATGGAAAAGAGAGAAGGAAAAGTGGATGCTGAATCGGTGGGAGGAATGTACCTTAAAATAGAACCCCCCGTCACGCCTGCGGCTCCTGGGCTAAGCTATCTACCAAAATCCAAAGTACCAAACACTAATGTGACTTTGCAGACGATACGTGGCACTAAAGTGGCTGTGAACCAGCGGACCTCCGATGCCATCTCTTCTTCGGCAGCCAGTTTTAATGCTATCCCAATGATCCTGGAGCAGCTCGTGTGTTTGCAGCAGCAGCAACTCCAGCAAATACAGTTGACAGAGCAAATTCGCATTCAGATTGCCATGATGGCTCCCCATGCCCTGCATCCTTCCATAGCAGCTGCTACTGATCCACTAAAAGCTCTGGGCGCTCACATGTCTCAGCAGCTGTCGGCTGCTGTTGCTTTAATCGGACAAAAAGCTGGAAGCCAGAGCCTATCACTGGAATCCTTGAAGCAAGGAAAACTACCTCATTCTAACACTGGCGTTGCGGCCGCCAGCTCGCTGGCTGCTGGGCTTTCCTCCTCCTTCCCCTTGAAGTCGGAGGCAAGCAGAAGCCTCTCCGGCTCCATTTCTCGGTTCCCAAATCCTTTGCTACCTCAGTCCTCCAACTCCGTCATCTTCCAAAATCCGCTTTCGGCTGTTTCTTCTGTAATAGATTCCTCAAAGAAGGGGAAGGGAAAACCTCCCAACATTAGCGTGTCTGAAAGCAAACCGAATGCAGAAGAGCCGTTCTTCAAACACAAGTGTAAATTCTGCGGCAAGGTCTTTGGCAATGACAGTGCCCTGCAGATCCACCTCCGCTCCCACACCGGCGAAAGACCCTACAAGTGTAACATTTGTGGTAACCGCTTTACAACCAAAGGAAACCTTAAAGTGCATTTTCAGCGTCATAAAGACAAATACCCCCACATAAAGATGAATCCTTACCCGGTTCCTGAGCACCTGGACAATGTTCCCACCAGCACTGGAATCCCGTATGGGATGTCTGTGCCACTGGATGAGTCTAACCTGATTGTGGATAGCAAACCTCTCCTAACAACCCTGCCTACCTCTGCGGCCACCAGTGCACCTCAGACCGCATCCAGCCTAGCAGGCATTAAGGAGTCTCTGCCTGGTACCTTCTCAAATGATCTACAGTCAAGGCCTTCTCCAGAAAGTGAGGGTGGCTCTTCCTCATCAGGGGCGGTCGGTCATGAATCGGGAACAGAGCAGAGCTTGAGTTCACCGCAAGCTACCTGCAGCGTGAGCATCTTCCATGTAAGTGGGTCAAACGAGCAAGGCTCAGAAACATCAAAGCTTCAGCAGCTGGTTGAAAATATCGACAAATCCACTGCTGACCCCAACGAGTGCCTGATCTGTCACAGAGTGCTGAGCTGCCAGAGTTCACTCAAAATGCATTATCGTACTCACACTGGAGAGAGGCCATTCAAGTGCAAAATCTGTGGCCGTGCCTTCTCCACTAAAGGGAACCTTAAAACTCATTATGGTGTCCACCGGGCCAATACTCCTTTGAAGATGCAGCATTCATGTCCTATTTGCCAGAAGAAGTTTACAAATGCAGTTGTGTTGCAGCAGCATATCCGCATGCATATGGGGGGACAGATACCCAATACACCGATGCCGGAAAACACCTGCGACAATACTGATGTGGATCCAACTGTGGCTGAGAAGAACGGAGACATCAGTCGCCCAGATGAGACCGTGGAAAGCATAGAGATGGAAGAGGACCTGGACTCTCAAGATGGCCCTAGGAGTTCTTCAAAACCTCCTACTCCGTACGATGCACAATCAGAATCTCCATCCACGGCAGCCACCTTCTCTGGTATTGCAGCTCTGGAGAATCAGATGAAGATCGTCAACTCCGCTTTGAACTTGCAGCGGCAAAGCAGCTTGAAGTCTAGTGACAATGGCTCAGCAGAAAGTGATGGCATGACAAATGATTCGTCTTCTGTGGCAGGAGATCCAGATTATCAGAACGGCAGGAGTCCTGCTGCCTCTGAGTCTGCGTCGCTCCAGGCTCTGTCCCCAGCCAACAGCCAAGCTGAGAGCGTAAGGTCGAAGTCACCTAGCTTCAACAATCAAGAAGATACAGGCATGGGAAATAAATCAGAGGGTCCTGAGAACACTTCTGCGGAAATGGAAGGGGTCGTCGGTGCTTTGGATTTAACTTACGGCAATATCGGTCGAAAGGTCATTAAAGAAGAACCTGGCTTACACTTTGCAAATGGAGAATATGGTGAGTAACGTGAAATGCTGCAATAACTTGGTGTGGGGTAGTAGGATTGGAGGAAATCCATCTCTAAAAGGACCAACAGGAGTCAAAACTTCCTCAGCTTTCCCCTCTTCCTTCTCCCCTATTAGGATAGAGGCATATGCCCTGGAAACTTTTCCTGACTCAGTCAGACTCAAATTTCAACAAAATTCAAAGACTTAAGTGCTGTCATCTCCTGCAAGGGGGAGCATAGAGGTCCTTAAAATAAATAGAGGCTGTGCACTTACTGTCTTTCATGGGCTTGTCTGATGCCTCCCTATAGCCCTTTAAAAGATACACGTTTGTGTTTCGTGGAAAACTGCTTAACCCGAGAGCGTGGCATTAAAACTCTGGAATCTTTTGTGGGGTTTTCAAGCTCTTTAGCACTGAGCCTGATGCTGATGTAAATTTGATCAGAAAGTGAGACTTCCTAACTCCTAAGCTCACTGACAAAAATAGGGATAAACTGATTTATTTCAGAGCGTCCTAGCAAGTGTAATAGCGGCCCTTCCATGTGGCTTTGGAGGGCTTTGTGGTCGTGCTTGTCAGGCTCTAAAGCCAGGGCCTCTGGTATCTTAGCCAGATTTAATTTTGGAAGCAGAAGGAATTTGGGATAAATGTTATCTTTGCTTTCTTTCCAGGTCGAAGTAGTATTCCAGCTGCTTTTGTCAGAGCCCCACCAGCCCTTATAAAAATGGAGATGCCCAGTGAGCGTCCCATTAGCACTAGCCATTTCATTGGCCCACCAGCTCTCTCCCCTGGTGTTGCCCCTCTCCTCGTGCCACGACCGAAATTCTGCCGTCCTGCCAAACAGCACATCTGCACTACGTGTGGGAAGAACTTCTCCTCTGCCAGTGCCCTTCAGATTCATGAACGGACCCATACTGGTGAAAAGCCATTTGCCTGCACCATCTGTGGGAGAGCCTTCACGACAAAAGGAAACCTGAAGGTAAGTTGTCTCTGATGTTGTGATCCCCTTTGTTGGGGAAGGTCATACCAGTGAGGGAAAGACTAGCTAATATTTGTCCTGCCCTTGGGGACAACTTTGACTTTCTTTTTAGTTCCTCAAATGGTTATCCTTGACTTTTGTGTCTCCTTCCCGATTTTCTTCACACAATTTGCTAAACAGTGTACTGGGATCACACACAGAAGTCTTTGCTACTGTCCTTGACTTTCCTTTTTGGATGGTAGGAAAGACTTAGCTTTACTAAGCAGATTGCTTGATTATTTTCATTTGGATTTCAATGTGTCAAGACATAAGCATTTCATAGACTGAATGCTACAGAGTGAGGCCTACAAAATACATGCATCACACTGCACTGCTTGAAACACCATGTAGGACGGGGAGGGATAAAACTGAGAGGATAATCCTGAGATGGCACAAAGTACTCGGGGATTTTGTGTCTGAGCACCTGCTGAAGTCCTGCAAGTCTGTCCTTATTGTCTGATTAATCCATTTGCCCTCTAAGGGACTCGCAGCTCCCTCGCTTGCACAGAGGCTTCTTGTGTCCCATGAGAACCTCTTCGAGCTCCTCGGTCCTCTTGCATAAATGCTGATGGGGAGGGAAAATACAGCGAGTGTAAAACCACTTTGGCAGTAAACTAGAGAGCCATGGTCATGTCAGACAGTATGTATGTGATTCAGAGTGTCTTACACATGCCAGCAAGAGAACAAGAACCAGCCAGCTTAAATACTTACCCGAATGCAAGTGGAGTATACGTGACTCCTTTTGAGCAACTTGGCTGTAAGCAAAGTAGAGCTTGGGTATACCATAAAAAAACCCTGCAATATTAATGATTCCCTTCACTTTTTTTTTCCCCCTCTCTTCCGGAAGGTCCATGTAGGAACTCACATGTGGAATAACTCTGCCAGGCGGGGAAGAAGGCTTTCGATTGATAACCCCATGGCTCTGCTGGGGAATGATCCCAAGAAGGTATCTGAAATGTTTCCAAAGGATATAATGCCTCCTTCAGTGAGCATTGACCCCACAGTATGGAATCAGTATGCAGCGGTACTCAGCAACGGCATAGCGATGAAGACTAATGAGATCTCGGTGATCCAGAGTGGTGGCTTACCTACCCTTCCAGTCACCATTGGGGGTGGTTCGGCAATAAATACCGCTACAGTCTCCAAAATAGATGGGACCCAGTCTGGGACTGGTTCTGATACGGAGAAGGCCAGTGGTGCTGCTGCAGACAATGTGCCAAAACACCAGTTCCCTCACTTCATGGAGGAGAACAAAATTGCTGTTAGTTAAAAACTCAAGTGAAGTTGACGTACAGAAAGAACAAATATATATATACACAAACATATATTTTTAAGAGATTCCACTTCAGCCTCCTATTTTCCTATTGACGTGCAAATGATTTTATGGTTGTCTTTGTAAGAGTTGCCCAGAGTACAATCATGATATTGCTTTGCAAATAGTAAATAATAAAGAATAGGATTTCCTTCTATTTGGAAAGATGCGGGTCTTGCAAAGTAGTTCTTACGTGTGACTTTAATGTGTACAGCCTTACAGAAGTTTCTACAACTTGAAATTCCAAAGGTTAGAATATTTACCTCTTCGTTTAGAGTGAAATATTTGGGGGTTTTGAATAGAGTGGAAACAACCTACTGTTGATGGAAAAGCTTCTATTTACTGATGAGAAATGAAAACTATTAATGCGGGTAAATATCCTAGAATGTCTGCCACCCTCTTAGAAGTAGTTTTTCTGTTTGGGTTTTTGGCTCCGTGTGGTTTCTGAATGTACTTTTTACTATAATGGCTATAAAAACTACAATTTTTTTTTTAATTCTTTTTTTTTGCCTCAGAAGTTCTATGAAAAGAAAGTTGCTGTTTTTCTTTAATCACTGCTCCTAAGGAATTAATTCTCTGTATTGTTGACTGCTGCTTATTTAATGCTACTACTAGGACAGTCCTCCAAGTATAGTGCCAAAACTCCTACTTCCAAAGATGTGCAGTTTTTCCTAGATGTTTTATTTCAATACTGAGAGCCCCAAACAAGCATGGGTGGGTATGTATATACTTTTTTTTTTTCTCCTCTCTTGAAAGGGAAGACTTGCCTTGGGAAGTCAGGTCTAAAAGCTCTGCAAGGAATCTCAGGTGACTGTTGCAATTAGGCATGGGAACTGGTTTCCTTAGCAAGAGACTTTTTTATTTTTATTTTTTTTTCATTTGGGTAATTTAGAAGATCAGTCTGTGTAAACCTGTATTTAAATATGAAGTATTCATGCTTAGGTTAAATGTTTTGTGGGTTTTTGGATGGCATTCCTACTCTGGTCATTAAGTTTCTTGGTGGTCTGTGAATTTGCATTCTACCAAAATGGTAATTAATGATCCATGTGTATTGTATGAAGGTTGCTGGGATAGTCATCTGGATTCTAAGTTATCTACCTCATTTTTTCCTTTTGTAGTTGTAGTGTCTATTTTTCTATTAATGACCACTGTAACGAACTGAGATTAAAGCAGATGCTTCCATGCACTATCTGAAACCAAAACCTGATGTATTAGTGGAAGCACCTGAAGACTTACTGGACTGACCTTTCACTATTCCTCTAACGTCTGCTGGAACTGTATGTGTAATGGGATCTAAACCAGACTGGAAAGTGAGCATTTGGTATGGAAGGACTGAGCAATGGGAAGAAAAGTCTAGTTGTTGACTGCAGGAAACCTTCAAGTCCAGTCTCTGTTGTGGAAGGCCCCAAAAATGCAGATTACCAAAAGTTTGTGTAATGTTGTTGCACCTGATTCTTGCTTATGATCTCTGTATGCCGAGTTGTGCCTTTCCTGCTGGACTTGTAAGTAAGAACATACCAGTACCTGTTTACACTGTAAAATGGATATTGTTACATAGACCATGCAAAAGGCATCCCAATTGTCAAGTTTCTGCATTGTGAATGTATGACTTTTAAGAACTCTGTAGTTTTGAGTATCTACTGATGCGTTTCTGTTGACGTTTTGAGAATAAATTTTGGGATGGCTTTTTCACACTTAGTGCTGAGATTTTTCTGGCAGAACATTTGTCTCCTGAAGAGCAAGTTCAATAGGCAGCATGCTGCCTCGCTCCAGCGACTCTACTTTTAAATCCGTGATCCAGGGTTGTGCTTTAGTTTGTTACTCGAAACAACAGAAAAACTAGGTAGCAGCACAAGAGTCTCGGATCAGTTTCTTGGGAACAGTTGGGGCTTGATGTAGGGATTGGTACTTGCCCCAGGGCTGTTGGTTCCCACACTAAAATAGAATGGCAATGATATGTGCAGTAATTCCTGTACTGCCATCACCCTGGAAAGGAATATCAAATTATCAAATTGCGAGTGCCCGAAGATGCTGACTGTATAGAAAAATAATAACTTCCCCTAAAGAGTGAAGGAAAACAGAGTTCTGAAAACAGTGTTCTGAAAACAGCCCTGATCGAATGGAAAAGTGCTGAGATTTTGACACTTACTCACAACCTGAACTAGTGAATGTATTTGGTGCTGGGGAGGTAATGGTGCAGAACCAGTCTGCCTTGAAAGTGCAACCTTCCAACAGAGGCAGGGAACACCCATGCGTGACCACTGCTGCCTGATCGTGGTGGCTCTTGCTTCGGGGTGGAAAAAAGCATAAAGGAAACATTTGTTCTCTAGGCACTACCACAAGCTCTGGAGGAATGAAAAAAGAAGGGGTGGGGAGGGCTGGACCAGGTGTGAGGTGGTCCAGAAAGGTGGGCGAATGGCAAAATAAACAGGAGCAGAAGGAAAGGTAGGAACGCATGGTGGACGTGAGGAAAGGTAGGAAGCATACAACACTTAACTAGTCTACACAGAGCATGTAGTTGTTTAAAAGCAGCATTATGGTTCCAGGAGGCAAAATATTTGGTGCAAGAGAAGATGTGACCATTCTCTGCTCAGGGAAACCAAGGGATTATAACCTGAGCCACCATGGATGAGGAGTATAGCAAGAGGTCTCAGCGGTGAAAAGTAAAAATAAATCTCAGTGGATACTGTTCTCAGCCCCTGAGCTGATAACCTGCTTTGACAGGAGCATTGCTCTGGGTGCCTGCGTGGGCTTGCTGCCAGAGCTGCTGCTCTGGCCCCTCAAACTTTGGGCTGGATTTCTGGCTGGTTCTTTACGCTGGTGGTGCTGGGAACCCCATGCAGGAGGTGCTGCCTGTGCAGGACTAACTGCAGCAGCACTAGGAGCAATGTGGTGTGAAAACAGAGGTGTTGGGTTTGCAAGGGAGGTGGATCGGCTCTAAAGACCTGCCCTAACTGGGAAAGCTGCTCTCTAGCGTGGGCCAACCACAGCTATTGTGAAAAAGTGGTCTGGCTTCTAAATAGCCTGCGATAACAAGTCTGCTCTCCACTGATGGCTTGATACCAAGTGGTATCACAGTGCTATGAAAATGTCATCAGCATCAGGAAGGGAGCAGTTTTGTTAGCAGGAAGTCAACAAAACCTGCTGTCCTGGGGCTTTGCATCTTGGTAGTATCTGTTGATGTCTCCTCATCCAAACAGCTCCTGAGGTTTGGGGTCTCTCTTAAATGTAGATTCTGAGTCTGTCCCAGGAGGACTAAGCCCACGTTACAGCTTTATCTCAAAAGGTGCCAAGCTGTGGGGCTCTGACTGCCTTTTCATGACCATCTGTAAGAATGTAATTACGTATTCAGACCTCTGCCTTCTTTAACTGTATTGGTCAACAAGTTGGAAATCAAGGGGAGATAAGGAGGGAGGAGGAGTTTATTAAAGCATGAGCTCTGGATTAGAAATAAAATGTCAGGAAACTGATGGGAAACCAGGACAAGAGGTTTTGGCAAATAGTTGTACCATACCCTGCGGCATGGGGTTGCTCGGGGAATCGCGTAGATGCAGCTGGGGCCTGCCTTGGCAGGGCGGGCAGCAGTGGAAATGAAACGATGGGACTTGGCACAGAGTCACCGCAAGGCTTTACTCTCCAGGCCACGGTGTCAAGCTCTCACTGTGCCCAAAGCTGTACCATAAGGCAGCTCCAGGCCGGAGCGTAGCAGGATCCCCAGCTAAGCCACTGTGGGCAAGTCATGGATCTTGTCACAAAAGTTGAAAAGCAGGTAGGACCTATCTGCCCACTGTCCCCATGGCAGAAAGCAGGCTGTGCCATAGGGATATTTCTGCTGGAGGGAGCTGGGGGGGAGACTGTGTTTCCGAAGCAAGCGGGACTGGGAACTGGCTGCTCTCCTGTGTACAAGAGCTCAACCAACACCTTCTGAAACTCAGCGTGGTGGAACTCACCGCACTGTTTACAGTGGCAAGTGTTTACAGCAACAATTGCATCTTAACAGTTAAAAAAGACAGCTGATTCTCTTCTTCCCTGTGCTGATGTAAATTAAGAACAAGTTTACCGAAGCTGATATAGCTACATTGGTGTGAGAGCAGCAGTGACACGGTATGTGCGCTATCTCTGCTCGTTAGCTTCTCCTTGTGCTTAAAGGACTCTCCTGTTCTTATTTGTTACTGCTTACTTTGCTCATCGCATAGGAGATTTGCCCACGCTGTTGCTTTTGTGAAAGTAGCACATTTACGTGCCTGAGTTAAGGTAAAGGCTGGCTTACTTAGAATATTAAATTTGAACTTAATAGTCGCATTGCTTTTTAAAAAAAAAAAAGTGCATTAGGTTTACCTTAATGTTTTAGCTCTATTCCTCTAAAGAAGCATCACTCTTGACCTACCTTTTCTGTTCAAAACTTTCCAGAAAGTCAATGGGAACTTTGAGGGGTGAGTTTGTCTGAAAATCATGTCGATAACCAGCCCTGCAGGCTGAGCTCAGTGGCTGATTGCCTTTCCAACAGCTGGCAGTGAGGAGCCGGGAGCCTTCCCAGGGCCGCTGATAAATACGACCTGGAGGAAAGCGTAAAGGGCCATTGAGCTTGGATCCACAGAGGGGAAAGGACCTGGCTGAGGTGCTTGAGCTGATGGGAGGGCAGAGAGAGGTTGAAACAAAGCAAAAGGTACAAGTATTGCATTAATTTTTAATTTTTCCTGTTGAAAACCACTGTGCTTACTGCAGGGTTTGCAGTACATTTGGAATCAGGAAAGACGATTCTGTTTGTAAAATAGCAGCTTAGGCAGAAAGCCTTCTTAGTGTCCGTGTGATCCCATGAGGTTGCTGCTATGGTGCTGAGGCTTTCTGGGTCTCTCTTTGTGTTGTGTGTTCAGGTGCAAGGGCTCTCTGCGTGCGCCTCCCACAGCCGCCCTGCTCACGCTCCCCAGTGCCTGCTCTGCCCGCGTCCGGGGGGCTGAGCTCGGGATGGACTTGCCTGTGTTTGACTTCAGCTCACGTTCATTGCTGACCTAGAAAAGTGTCTGTCACTGCACAGCCACAGCAGGACAGGAAACACAGCTCGGCAGCAGAGAAAAGAACTGACGATCGCACACTCCTGCCTATTATCATATTATCTAGTTCATTATCATATCTTCTATTTTCTGCACTTTGAATTAATTGCTTATAAAGGGCAGCATTTTTCTGCAACATTTTGATTGCTGTTAATGCCGCTGATTCTCAAAGCTGTCTGACTTACTGGAAAGCATGCTTTTTAATGCCTATTACAACTGAGTTATGTGCTGGACATCCCAGCTAATCTAAGGCAGCATCTCCCTCTTTTCAAACTTCTTCATTAGCCTCTCTGGTGTCACATCTTGCAGCTCAAAGATGAACTTCTCCGATTCGATTGCTTCGTGCAGAAAATATCTCCATTTAGAACGAGAAGAGGTGGATCTCATTGTGTGGATTATTTTCCAATACTTAGTTTAGGCAAAACTCAGACATTACTAAAGGTTTGTATAAAAGCACCTCTCTATATAGAAAACTAACAAGCAAGTTACCTAGCAGTATTTTATTTATTTATTTATTTATTTATAGAAAACACAAAATCTAAATATATGGAGGAAAAGCAGAGGTACTGTCCATAATTTCAATGTAATACCTAGAACTATAAGAGCAAAAGAGAAGAATGTGGTGAAATATAAAGACCACAGCCTCCAGCAGCAATGGGCATCAGTCAGGAATCCAAATCCACTCTTGCAGCATTTCAACATCTTGGCAGTGGAGTGCGGTCACCGCTTCTGTGCTCTTGGAAGCATGAAGGCCATCTCTGTTGAAAATATGCTGTCAAACTGCTGGTCACTACGGGGTGTTCCTCGGCTCCTCTCCCATGCCAGAGCCTGGCTTCGGTGGTACCGCACCTGAGCACTCATGGTAGGTCAGGATGCCTCTGTGTTCCTCCTCACTCTGGTTAAGCAGGACACATTGAACAGCACGAACAAAGCCTTTTTAAAAACAGTTTGATAATTGTTGTGTAGGGAGGTTCCTATGCTTTTGCTCACAAAGGTTTAGGGGCAAATATGATTCAAAGCACAAATAAGATACCAAATTTTATTAATAATGATCTTGTCTATACTTCAGTCAGCTCACTTAAGCTTTCAAATAAGAGAAAAAAAATCCAACAAAAACCCAAACAAAAAACCACCAAAAACCAAACCAAACCAAAACCCAAAACGAGCTGTGAGCTGACCAAAAGTCCAAGCACCTGGTTTATGAAACCATGAGAACGTGAGGGCCAGGTGCACAAAACGTGGTGTGTTGTAAAAGGTGATGCAGGAGGAATATACAGGGTAAACAACTACTTGACAAATGACCTGTATTCTTAGTGTAGTAATATAGAATGTGTCCTGAAACCTTTTATGCGTATTATCTTCCTGGATCCCCAATGGCTTTGCAGTCCCATGTATATGATGACAGCGCATGCTTTTAAATCCAGTCAACTGAATTGGCTTAACCACCCTTTACAGTCCTGTAGATCCACTTTACGAAGTTTGTTTTAGAAAAAATTGTCTCCGTGCAGTCTACGTGTTCAGAATACCAAACATAATTTTCTTAATTTTTTTTTTTTTTTTTTTGACACACGGGTTGTTTCCGTGAAACCAGTTTGATTACTTAGGTCCTCAAAGTTCAGCACACAGTTCAGGTGATTTGCTGATCTGGGGTACCTAGATCTCTGTACATGTTAAAAGCGCTCCACACCTCTCAGCTCATGATGTCGAATTTCCTCGTTATCTATTCTTCTGTTACCCCACCAGTTCTTTCAGTCTTAACTGACAAAATAACTACTTTATGTAGGGGTTGGGTTGTTTTTTTTTTGTAAAATTTGCAAATGTAAAATGTGTAACAAATAGCAATTTATTCTCAGTTTATAGCTTTACATTTTTTATCACACCCACAGGATGCGTAACACAGAAACAAAAATCAGTATGGTGAGAATTTATAAAACAGTTAGAGCTAATGGCAAAATCATTTCAAGAACTAACAAAATAAAATTATGAGTTTATTTGTCTAGCAAGCTGCACCTTTTTCTTTCTTCTTTTCTTATATTTGACAGGCAGGACAAGATGAGTGACAGTTTGACTAGCACCGTTTTGAAAATTAGGGGCGGAAGGGTTGTTTTCTTCTTGATCCACAACATAGAATTGTGCGAGGAAGAAAAAGATCCTGTACAAATAGTACACTTCCTCAGAGCAACATGAAAAGTATCTGCTCCGAAACTTCATTATGAGAATGCCAAATGTTCTCTCGATAACAGAGCCTATGGCAGTATGAGCTTTATTGTAGTTTCCCTTCGCAGGTGTTGATGGATTTATGGAGGGCTTCATTAAATATAGGCTTAAAGGATATCCGCTATCGCCCACTTGTCAAAAGAAAAAATAATATCAAAGCCATCCGTGCTGATCAGAGATGCAGGTGTTAACAGTGCGTTATAATCTGGTAGTGTTTAACTTGCCAATTAATTGCAGTAGTCTTGTCTGAGTTCAGACGTTTAAAAGATAAATTTAAAAGATGAATGCATCTTGTGTAGGCTTAGGGCACATGTACAATGATACCATCCTGCTAATGATTCTGGCTGCGGCATCCCGGTTCACGTTCGCATTTCTCTTACTAAAATGCTCCTTCCCAAGAATGGCTCTGGGTACGTGTGGCCACTAAGCCCTGGGAACGGGCAGCTTTGGCACGTTTGCTCTTATTTTGATGGACTGGACGTCATAGCCCGAGCCTGTTTCAGTTCTGCCTGGAGAAAGAGGGATGTTTCACCAAACCCACCTCTTTCCTTGTCATTTGTGTGAGTGAGTCAGTAGCACGGGGAAATAATGCGGCGTACGAGGCTGCCTGCTGCACGGTTACTGCATGACTGCAAGTTTTCGAGCCCTTAGCAACCAAATCCCTACTCCTGCACGCTTGTCTGCCTTACAAATCCTGCAGCGGCAAACACAGCTCTAAAAAATACCATGTGCAACGGGCTGCATTTTCAGACAAAGAAGGTGCACCCTGGTATTTGTAAAACATGCACTTATGAAATCAGATAATAACAGGTACAAAGAATAATGTCACAAGTTGAATTGCCTGTGGAATCATAAACATTTGGTGCAACCAGTTACATACCTACAGTCTGAGCCATCTCCTTAGCTGTCAGAATTACCTATAATTCAATACTCGTGTTTAGGGTGAAAAAATAAATAAACAAGGTAAGCAAAGCCAAATGTAGTTCCAAAATTGAATTAATCTCCAGCATATAGAAAGTCAAACATAATATTATTATTATTCTACAGTGTTCATTGGGTAAAACCACTGGCGTCCTACGCATAAAGACCTCTATTTAGTAGAACAACTAAAATGGAAGAAAATTTATAGCATATTGTGCTAAATAGGCAATGAGTACAATTTGCAAGTGCATTGTCAAAACTACCGTCCATTGTTTGACTGGGGAAATGGCATTTGCTCCTTGGAGGAATATCGGCACACCCCTAAAATACAGTTTATTTACATGTTCTTTAATCAGTGGAGCTTAGAGACCTGGATGCACGTGAGGATCAGCGAAACACATTGGAAGGCATCACCTGTGGGTGAGAAGCTGGTGTCACCGGCAAAGCCACAGGGACGAGGGGGTGACGGTGCTCTGTAACACAGCGCTGCAATGGCGAGCTGGGGGAGAAAGGCAAAAAAGATAAGGCAGGGAGGCTGGCATCCAAAATAGCAGGAACCGCTGTGGCAAAGGCTGATGGACGTAGACGTTTCTGGTTTGATCTAGGCACACCCTGCCAGCCAGCCCACAGGCTGTGCTTTGCCAGATTGAACTTTTACTTGCATTTGCAAACTTGAATGGCAGACCACAAGAGATTCGTGACTATTCAGCGCGTAAAACATAATCCTACTTGCAAAGCAAGCGTGCTTGTGCTGCCTGCTCTGGGAAAAGATATTAAATCATTCCAATCAACAGCCTGGTAGTTTTGTACAACCCTTTGCATTAAAAACGGGGGCTCAACCTTGGACTTGCCAATAAACAGTTTCTGGTTTTGAAAGGGGACCTATAATGTGCAGTGATAAAACCACTGACAGCATCTGATAAACTCTCCCTGCAGGGCAGCCTCCAGGGAGGCCAAATGGTCCAGAATTGGTTCCATGACAAATCATTTGGGCGGGGGGGGGCGGGGGGGGGGGCAGAGCGGGAAGAGGAATAAAAATCTGCTTGCTGTGGTGTTAATTCAATCATCTGGGGGGAAAAAAAAAAGTCCTGGGAGAAAAAACACAGATAATGATTTAAAATTTAAAAAAAAAAAAATTGGCTCCTTTTAATTAGCAGTTGTGCAGTATGGATTCTGCAGCTTGCAGGGCTCCTTTGTGAGCCTCAATTTCTGTGCTTACAAAAGTTGAGCATCAGAAGAACAAGCCAGTGGCATCAGAAAAACCAAAATGGGTTTTATTTCACTTGATTTAACAAATCTGACTTCCCAGTCTGAGGCTGGAGGTTTTCCTTTGGGCATTCCTTCTCAAAAGGCAAATGAAAATCAAAGGCTTGGAAATCAGGAGAGCACACACCTGCTGTGAATGGCGAGATCACATGTAAAACCTTTATAGCAAAGCTAACGCTATGCAAGAAACATGTCAAGGAGTGGCTTTAGCCCAGTCTAGGTCTAGTCTACAGCCTAGTCTAGATCTTTCACAGTGATTTTCTAATGAAAAAACCAGAAGTGTTACAAGACAGACAATTAGAGTGCCCGTAAGGGAGGCTTTGAAAGTTTGTTCGAATCTTCAGATGCTGCAGGTGTAAGTCTGCAGGCTGCAGTATCACTGCCGCTTGATTTCCATCACCGTTTGCCAAATTCATTATCCCTGATTATGCAGATACGTGTAAACCTGGCTGTGCATCCCTTTGCTCCTCTTTTAGGATTACTGGAATTGAGAGTCACCATACGACAGTCGTTTTTTTTTCTCCTCCCATGTTCTTGGATGGCGGAGTTGGGCAACGTGCCGAAATGATGTGAAGGAAGTTTAGCTGCTCCGTATAAAGGAGGGATGTCATTCATTCCTGTCTGAAACACAAAGATACCAAGAGCTAAAATGTGGTGCTTAAAAGAACGTTGGCTGTTTTAAAATCCAGTGCCACTTCCACCTCAAAACAAATAACAGTGACATTTGATAAGTTTTATTTCAATTACAGATTGAGCCTCGAGGCTGGAGGCTGGGGTTGTCATTAAAGCCAGTTACAGTGTTAGGCCAGTGGCTTTGTCGCAACGGTGTTATCACTTTTGACAGTTTTGGTCAAGTACGACATCTTGTTTAGGTTCTTCAGTTGCTCCTTTTATTAAATTATCATTTGAAGTGAATTCTATCATTTAAAAAAAAAAAATCTGCAGTTGATCATGAGAAAAAAAATGGAGCAAGTATGTTTCATGAGCTGAGATGTTCATGGGAGCAGAAGGGATTTCTATTTCTACTTTGAGTGTCCCCATGAGTGGATAAGAACAGTAGATTGAGAAGTAAGACATTAAAACATGGTATTACTTAACTGAAATACAGTCTAAAAGTCAGTTCTACAGACAGTTTTTTAATAAGACTGCCCTAGTTAGAAGGCATTGAAAATACCTGCCTAAACGTTCTCAGTGCTGGAGCCTGAAACTGGTGTAACTATTAATTACGTTGCTGAAATGTCCCCATTACAAAATGTCAGGATGACTCTGCTTCAACTGCAAAGAAAAAATTTAAATGACAATTGCAGTTTTTGTGCTGGTGTAATCCATAGTGTAACCTGAGCTAGAACGCAGCGAGGGCAAGAAGGAAAAGAGAGCTACCCAGAAACTCCAATGCGATTCGCTAGTCTTTGCTCTTATTTTTGTTTTTTTTACTTATATTATTTGGTTTTCTTTTTTTTTAATAGTCTTCATTTTTCACGGGGAAAGTACTAACTCTTATTTAAGATTACCTTGAGCTCATTTTAAGATCTATGCAAACATCCCTCGCCTTAAAAAAACAGTTTGGTACATTCTGCTTCTTAGCATGTTAAAATAAATGGTGATTTTTGAATTTACGCTGGGGCGTACCCACTCATTCTATGTTCTTGGTCATTGTGATTGTGGTATTTGAGTTCTGCAGAACCGTGAGCAGCTTAGCCTGACGGTGCAGGCAGACGAGATCCGGCAGCCCAGGACAGGAGGCAGCTGCAGGGAGTAGCTACAATAACTAAATGAGACGCCTGCTGTAAGTGCTCTAAATACACTGCGTGTGTAGGTAGGCACGGTGAGTCTCCGCTTAGCGAACGCTTCCAAGCAGGTTATTTGTTAAATGAAGGATTTTGCAGACTGTTTGAAAAGGAATGAGAAATAAGCTGGCCGTGCACTAGATGGAAATTCAGATTTTGTGGTGACCAGGACTGCGGTGTAAGATGCTGAGACAGATGTGTAGATCTGTTTCATACGATCTTTATCTGCACTGGGCATTTCCTCCATCCGTATAGGTGCACCAGTGTAAATCTTGGTGGTTTCAAACAGGAAGAAGCTACGCTGGTACGAATGACAGCCTTAGCAGCCTTGGTGGCCTCAGTGGTGTGGCTACGCAGGTGGCAGGAGCAAGCTTAGATGGGCAATGCCCATGGTGACTAAAGCACTCTTACCAAAATGGTCACTTTGTCGGCTGGATACGAGCAGCACCCACGGGCACCTGCCCGCAACAGCCGTGGTGGCAGCTACTGCCGGGTGCAGGCAAAACTTAGGTTACAGAAAATGTCTAACACCCACATTGTGATTCCCCTTGAGGCAAACCCAGCTGAAGAAGCTCCTGGTCCAAACCTGTGGCCTCCTGAGGCTGTATCATTCTCACTGGTGCTGCTTGGCTGTTCGCAGGCTGCACTCAGCATCCAGCTCCTAGTGGCATTTGATTGAGACAAATAAATAAAGGAACTCTCCCAGACAGACGGCTTTTGTAAAACCAGTCCCTTTGCAGAGCTGACGTAGAGCACGGTCACAGAGAGCGTTACAGGGGAACGGCGAAGCGGGAGGAAGTAATTTCAAAGGGGTGGGGGCTGGATCCCCATCGACCAGTGGTGACTCTGTGACATGGTGCCATCGCCTAACTAGTTACACAACCTGAAGCAATTTTTTCTGTTATTACTGACACTTTCTCAATCACTTGTTGGTTTTCTACACTGACTTTACCCAAGCTTCAACCAGGCTATCATCACAGTTTCTGGTGGCTGACCAGATACCATCCCAACTTCCCTATTTGTGGTTTTCTAGACGTAATTTAACATTCCACATTTTAAGAAGGGTGTCTTATATGAATATTCGTCTTGACCAATTTTTTTCATGACAGTATCACTAGTCAAGTGTACTTCATTTGAATAGGACCATTGCAATACCAGTTTCTAATCCTCCTTACGAAACACATCTTCACCAGTGGGAATTTTGTTTTTCATGTTTGAATGAAGAATAAGGTCAACAGCACGAAAGGTCCGTGGGCTGGGAGTGAGCAGGGTGTGTGGTTCTTAAAGGATTCCTTTGCTTTCCTGTTTATGGCAAAGAACATGAAGATGTGAAGATGGCAGGAGGAAAATGCAGTGGAGGTAGAACAGTTGGAGTGAAGCGAGATGAGTGGATGGAGAAGACAGAACGGGTTCAAAGACCCATGGGCAGAGTTTAGCTGGGATAGGAATATGAAGCAACCGGTGGGGAAGACTACAGTGGAATCCAGGAACCTCATCTGATGAAATACAAAGTTTAGCAGGCCAAACGCACATATCAGCTTCTGTAGCCCAGCGCTTTATTGGAATCTGATTTGTATAGTTTTAACGAAGATTTAGTCACTGTGATTGTACAGAAAACCTTGAAGGCAGAAACAGAAATGCTGGTGCAATTTGTCCCTAAATTTGCAGAGGAAATCTGAATCAGGATCCAGAAACGAGCATTGCCAGGGTGGGTGAAGGTAACCGAGCAAGAAGGGTGCGAGCAGCAGCCCTGTAAGCTGGGTGGGGGGTCGGTATAAAGAAGGGGAGATAACCTGCACCTCCGCGCTGGCTGCAGAGGACACAGGGGTTGTGGCGTGGGCCTTTCCCCCGCGGTGAAACACCCCACGAGTGCGGAGCCGGTGGGTGCAGAAGGCCGGCGGTGCCGGTGGGGGACGTGGAGATGGCCCCTGCGGGGCAGGGGCAGGCCGGAGCGCGGGGGGGCCACGGGCGCTGGCAGCCGGGGGGTCCCGGCGCCCCGGGTGCGGGGTTGGGGCAGAGCAGGTGCCGGGGGCCGGGCAGGCGAAGCGGGGCGGGAAGGGAGAAGCGAACCGGGCCGNGCCTCGGGGCGGCGGCGCGGCCTCGGCTCCCCGGGATGCCCGGGGCAGGGGGGAGCCGCGTCGCCTTGCGCGGCCGCGGTCCGAGCCCGAGAGGAGGAGGAGGAGGAGGAGGCAGGCGCTGACAGGTTGTTCCTGACGCCATTGCCGTGGCACGCCCGGGCGGAGGGCAGGATCCTGCCGGGCGGTGCCGCGCTGTGGCCGGGGGCTGGGGGGAGCGGGGTCAGCCATCGGCTGGCAGCCCTTTGCGTGGGGGAAAAATCCATCCCGGTCGGCCCTTATCCTCATCGCCTTCTCCATTAGAGCCCTCCAGACAAAGCGGTGCCTGGGCAGCAGCGGAGATGGGCGCTGAGGCCGGCCGGTCTGGCCCGGGAGGGGCGGTTGTGTCCCGGATGCCCGGCTCCGGCCCAGCTCTAGGCCCGGTTTAGTGTGTCCCGGCTCCAGCCCGGCTCTTGGCCCGGTTTTCCGTTCCCGCTGCTGCGCCTGGTGCGGGGCCGGGGAACCACAGGCTGGTGCTCGGGCGAGCGCTCGGCCTTCGCTGAGGGGTAGCGTTGGGCCGGGAATGGTGTCTGTAGGCTGCAACAAAGGTCTTTGAAGGCTCTGTTTAACTCCATCAGCTAAAGCAAGACAACGTCCCTGGTGTTGCGATATCCTGAGTGTGGGATGTGTTCCTAAAGAAGATGTATCTATATATTTATAGTGGTATTCCCATGCAGGCTGTTAAATAAGAAAAATGATGCTTTAACACTATATCAGTAGGAAATTGCATCACTATCCAGACAGGTTGGTTTGTATGCAGTGGGATGTACAGGGTATCCGAGTTGCCTGGCTGTCAGTTATTGCAGTGCTTCTTTTGTCCCTGGATATTTTTGTTTTTAAAATGTGGTGAGTGATATTAGCAAAATAAACTAAAATATCAAAGGAAATCCTGACTGCTAGAACAAGAGGAAATTGATACTTTTCCCCTTGTTTGTTATGTTTTCAGTTGATAATTTTGATTACGATTCCTCGAACTGGAATTGTTCCACATAGTTCATTCATTATTAGAATTATTTCTTATTATCAACATTGTTTCTACTAATTGATGTAGCAATATCCGTGCCAGTTGATGCTGAGCTGGGAGGTGTGTGTGATGCAGCAAGTTAATTCCCCAGCGCCCGTGTAACATGCATCACTGGTCAAGTACCACGAGGTGCAGCCGCCATGGCATTAAATTGGGTGACATGACTGAAAGGGTTCAGGGAGAGGTGGATGCCTGAGAAATTTCTCAGAGCTTCTTTTCCTAAAGTTCTCTAATCTCCACCAAGACTCTCTTGGGTATTACAATGTGGTTAGTAGTGTCTAACAGAAATTGCCCTCACCTAACCTGAGCTATGGTTCATGGGTTGTGGACTCTACCTGATTAGCAGTCATGGAGATGATGTTTCCTGTGTTAGCAAGAAATTTTGTCAGCAAGAAGTTGTGAAGGGAGACTGCTTAGGATTTTTCTCAATAGCAGTCTGAATAACTTGGATTTGAGGTTTTTGTTTGGTGCGGTAACTCTGGGGATGGGACTTATCATATATTGGGAACTCTTGTTGTACTGATAAATACCCCGTGATTTGTTAATAATTTGATCAAATGATAGTGTGGATAACAAAGCAAGTTGAAGTCCAGCAAATCCAAGAGTATTATAAACCAAAGGAGAAATCAGACAGCAAGTCAGGGAGGGATCCAGGTGTCACATCCAGAATGGAGTCCTGGGAATCCTAAGACATAATCAGGACCTTCCTTCTTCTGTTCCCTCTGAGAAAAACCCAGACGAAAGCACTTCCACGTGATTTTCCTTGATACATATGAAAACCCAGGGATAAGCAAGGCTTGAAAGACTTCACCTTAGCATAGCCCTGACCGCAGTTTTTTACTGCGGGGGCTTCCTTGCACCAGTGGGGACAAGTTCTCAGGTAGAGATTTTTGTCTGTGTGGTCTTCCGGAGTGGGGAACAGATTTCTGCTCGTGTACTGAATGACTTTATAGAAATCTTCATGTATGTTAACAATAAAGTAAGAAATGCCTAATTCTCCTGTAGGCAGAAAAAGGCAGGTGTCATCCAAGCAAGGCTTTCATTACAGCTTCAGCCTCCAGTGTTTCCTTTGAAGGGAAGCCAGGGAGGAACTCGCACAGTAGCCTTGCAGAGATGAATGATGGTACAGGCAGCTGAGATCTGTGTCGAAGAGAATCCATGTGCTTAATAAACCAGTGGGAGAAGTGGTTATCGGTTCCTGAGCATAACTTTAATGTGGATCTGCCTTGCTGCAATCAAAGGCTAAGCTCTAAATTCTGCAGCTGTATGACTGTATTCAGCCACATTCTTCCAAATGCTCTGCAGCACTCTGAAAACCACTGAGATATGTGCCAGTTGGGAGGGAAGGATGGCATTAGCTGCAGCGGGGCTGTTGGTGGGATGGGAGGTGAGTCTGAGCTTCCCAGGGGCTGAGCTCTGCCGGGAACAGAGCTGCAATTCCTGAAGCACCCCAGATGCTCTGTTCAGTGCATGACACGAGTTTTTCCCTAAATAGCTTGTGGTCTCAGTCCACAATCCTGCGAGGCATTTTTTTTTTTTTTTGAAACCAGCAAACTGCTGTGCTCCTGCTGCCTCTGCAATGTGGAAGGGCCTTGATCCAGAAACGTGGGGAGGAAGAATGGGGAATGAGACGGGGAAGGAGGAGCTCCACAGTAACATTTCATGCGGCCATTCCATTGTTTGTGTGTGTGCGCGCTCTTTGGCTCTATTTAAAATGGCAAATTCCATTTCAAAGTCAACAGAGAGAGATGGGAGCTCCTGCCCTCCGTCTGCCTGCCTGTGGGTGTGCCTCGGCGCGTGCAGAGCCGGGCTGGTTGCCCACAGCCGGGCTGGTTTGCCTGGTGGCCCTTGGCGCATGAGCAAGGGTGGGCTGCAGGAATGGCAGTGCTCCTTGCCCGCTCCCGAGCCACCCCAGCTGCGCCATCACACGCGCTGAGACAGGGGAGTGTTTGAATACTGCGGAGGTGCAGAAAAGGGCTAGGTGGTTGTGCTCTGGTTTTGTGTTTGTTTTTTTTTTTTAATCAATGGAAAATTCTTTATATGCTTTTAAAAAAGTGAAATATGGAAGGTTGGTTTGTATATTAAAGGTGCCAAGGACTTAACAGCACAGCCTGTGAGAAACATAGAAACATCATCTGAGAAATGTGCTGTTGTAGAAGTGATTGAATATGTTGATTAACTTCATTAATTTGACAAATACTACCCCAGTATTAGACAAATGTGGCATTTCTTTTCTGTTAGGTTTGTTTTACCTGAAAAATGCTTATGAAAGCAATTTTCATTTGCTGTCTCTAATACTTCTTCATCAAACATGCTGCACTTCTAAATAAAAACTGCTTCTTGGTAATGGCTCTTCTGGCATCTGACAGTCAATCTGTCATATTAGTGCTTCTTACATCATCACTAAGAATGTGTTTTTGTAAACAAATATCCTCCCAAGTGAAGTACACATTAGACCTTTGTGCTCTTCATCACCTCCCCATCCTGTAGATGCCTGTGCAGATTAAGGGCCACATCACTTACAGGACTCAAAGTTTCGGATACAGTTCACATTTAAAGTGATGCTTTTGAGTGGTTGTGACTCTATTTGGGGATTTGTGAGTTTGGTTTCTTTATTATTATTTTTACCAGGTTATTCTTTAAAACATGCTGTATAAGCTTCCCCATATAAGCTGTTTTCATACACTTTTCATGTTCTCTCTGTAAGATAATTTTTAAAAGTTCATGATGTGTAGTGACTTACTAGTTTACTACAGAGGTTATTGCAATACTGTTCTTCAGTGCTTCAGTTGCAAAACAGAGAAGAAGAAATGTTTAGGAATGTGTATTCCTAAACTTTTATAGAAAACTGCTCACGCTTCTGTAACTTTGTGATTCCCATTCCTGGAAAGTGCACGCTAGTTTTATCTCTGTGGAGCAGTGTGAACTTTCATCTGTTTTTCTAGACAGTCTTTCCCTTTCGAGGACGTAGTCTTCTGATTTCCTGACGAAAGTATTTTATTATTCCTAATAATGCCAATAGTTCTCTCCTGCCAGAACCAGCCAGCTTCCTCCTGCGACACTGACCTTGTCCTGAGCAGAAAACTTCAGAGTAATGTGATGGCCTGAGCAGCCCCTTCCCTCATCATCCAGGTCTTTAAGCTTGATACACAAAAATAAGGATGGTGTCCAAAGAAACAGTAGATCACAGAACTGTGCAATACCTATAAAATATTTTCAGGGAGGAACAGCTAAGTTAACTGGAAAAAGCTGGTAGCCCCAGTCAAAAGGACTTCTTATTTCATGAGCACCAGGATAATCTGAAAACACGTTTGTGTACTTGTTTGTGTGTGCTCAGAGTACTTTGTTTCTGGTACCCAACTGAATGGATTTGTCAGAATGTTTTTTTCAGGGTTAAGATTCTTCAGTTTCCAGAGGAGAAGAAAGGGAGAGGAGACTGTCTGAAACGTTCCTTGTTAGTTCACCACCCATCTTTCTGCATCTTCTTTCCTTTTTGCTCTCAGTATGAGTTGTGTTTTGTCATCCCAGCATGCGGGCATCCCAAGTCGGATATTTAGCGGTGTGGCCCAGGACTTTGCACCCTAAGCATGGCTGTCTCTCCCCGCAGTACAGGTCTGTGGCAGCTTTGGGGGCTTTTGCTTTGGCTCCTGTGAGTGGGCAGCAGCCGTGCAGTGCCAGCAAGCACCGGGCTTTCAGCAGCGTCACACCGGCTGTTGTGCCGACACAACCTGGTGCAGTAATGAAAGCGCCTGTGGAGACCCGTGTTTACTCACATTGCAACATCGGCACATGTAAGACAGAAAGGGTTCAGGTAGTGAAACTGTCCTGTCTGCCTGTGACCCTGGTAAGTTAATGAAACCTGCCATTAGTCTATTAAAACACGATCTGTCATTGCAGCTGCTCCTGGCTGTGTAAAGTGCTTTGTGAGGATCACAGATGTCATATGGAGAATTTTAAAGCAGAACTAATAAGCTTAATAATGTATTCTTCCTTAATGAAGTTTAAGACATCATCGAAAAGTTTAAAAGTTTAAAAAAATAAAAATTATGACAATTGACTATCTTTGGATGGGAGTGATAAACATCTGCCTATAAGAATGAGCACGTGGTTCTGTGCTTGAGAAACGTCTGTGTTGTTACCAAAAGCTCATTTTTTAACTTATTTCAACAAGCCATGGGCACTTGCGCAATTAGTGTGCGCAGATAATCGTTGCCGCTTAACATTCCCGCAAGCCCGGGGTTTGGATTGTGGGCTTCTGCTTGGTGCCCACCTGGAAAGCACAGGCAGTGTGCTGGGTGGTTTGTGGGACAAGAGGAAAAAACAAGGTCACGGAAGAGGTAAGAGTTAAATGCCAGCACTGAGGTTGACTGGGTGCCTTCATAACAAAAGCTCTTGGGGGATCTTTAAATGCGTATGGGATAAAAATCAGCATTTGCTGTTTTTCAGGATTTTCAGGCAGTGGTGCAGGAGTTCCTTGCTGAGCACTACAGGCTCTGGAGGAGGCTTGGAGTCACTGACATAATGGGATTCCTGAGCGCTGATAAACCTCCCCGTTGAAGTGTCGCAACCTGCGACTCTGTTATTGCTGGTTGTAGTATTGTGTTCATTGGTTGGACTTTTTTTTTTTTCCTCAATGAATTCCTTTAAGTGGCATAGAAACCTCGTGCTAAAAGGCTACGTAGGAGCTTCTTAGTAGAAATGCTGGATATTCTCTACTTGAGCATTGACACTACCAATAATTGCTTTCAAAAACTTGCTAGGCAGGAAGTTTTTCTTTTGTTTGTCTAATTAGGTTTTCAGTTTGCTTTCCCTGTAATTCAGGAGGTTGCGAAAACTGTGACTCCAGCCAGGCAGGAATTTCACAAAACTGTTAGTTTTACAGAGCAGATTCTCCCATGCCCTTTCTTGCCTATACTTGGAACTGCGTTATTTTTAGATTGATTCGCAAACCTGATAGTAACACAGCATTTGTAAATCCAGATTCTTACAGCAACAAGTATCTTTGCGGTGGGAATGCTATGAGAGGTCATGGCTTTAATTACAGAACATGTGCTAAATTTGGGGTAATTTCACTTCTGTGCAATTGCCTTCTACTTCCCTGCCTTCGTAGGTGCTGTCAGTATTGGGGGCTGCCATCTCATTTGGAAAAGCACGAGCGTAAGCAGTTTCACAGTGCTAGGTGTTAGCATTCAGAGTAGTGAATTCATAGTAATTTGGAAAAGACTAAAAGCAATATAATTGTATGTAAACAGTTGGGCGGAGCGTACTCTTATTAAGGTACAACATCCTGCTTAGTTTATGGGCTTCATTTGCTATTTTCTTACACACTTATGAAAAAGTACTGAGAAGTCATTCAACTTTCTAAAGTATCTGGAAGTCTGCTTTGGAGATTCAGGTATTGGTTTGAAGATCTGCCCAGACGTTTGCAAAGTTCTTTGGAGCATATTCGTGAATTTTACTTTGTTAAAAAAAAAAAAATAAAATTAACAACGTAAGTAAAAAATTTATTAAACTGATAGGGGTGCTAAGAACCCGTTTTAAACTAATAGAGAGTACTAAGTAGTACCCTCTTTGAGCCTTATCCTATTGTAAATATTATGATATAGGTGTGTAGGTATTTTTGCTGTTGAGTACAATCCCTGGAAGAGGCCTAGCCTAAAAAATAAACAAAGGTAACTGGTTTCAGATGCCTGATTACAAGGACTGACTGACTCTCTCTGTAACTGGGGAGCACGTTGTGATGAAATGGGGTGTATGGACACCACGTTTGCCCCAGTGGGCAAAGCCTCTTATTTGGAGCTTTATCATACAGGTCATTCTGGATTCATAGTCATTAAAACACGGAATCAAGGCTAATCTTATGTGGTTTTCTCCATCATGAAAGAAGGAAAAACACTTTTGCACCTATAGAACATATCTATACCACCCTTTTCGCTATTTTCCATTAAAATTTGGGATACAAGTGACTATTTGTCTTGGGTCTTCATCTGCAAATACAAAAGAAAACTGTAATTAAAAGGTATCAAGGTAATAAAATATACTTCTGAAGCAGAGTTTATGAATTTGAGTGTTTAACACCAACTTTACTGTTTGTCTCATGTTGCTAATTGCATTTCAGATGTGGGTATTATACGCAAATGTGGAGAAGGAAGATCTACTGGTTTTTCTTAACAAGAGAAAGAAAAGTTTGTAGACTTTTTTTTTTTGACAAAAATTGATAGTTTCAGGGGCAAGTGTAACTTTTTGAAGAGGGTTACTTACGTTAATTGTGGTTTTATGGTACTACCTAAGAAATAGTCAAAGGTGGATTAAAAATGTTAACCAGTGCAGCATAACAGGTGATGTCCCTGTCTAAAGGTGACCAGAGATGGCAGTAGTGGTGCTGCAAGTCTGTAGGAAGTCAGATGTCTCTTGTATATACCTGACTAGGAAAGCATCTCCAATTATTTTATTCCAGTAGTTTGATCTGGACTTGCATTGCTTGTGAGGGTTTTGAGCAGTTTTACATTACCCACTGTGTTCTTCTGTCAGATTTTCCTGCATTCTCCTAATTTTCTTTTCTTCAGCAAATGAACAGTTTGCAAGTCAGAGTTGACAACTACCAAGGCTTTGGTAAAGCTGACCTCTGCGTGGTGCGTAGGTGAAAGCAGCAGGATTGTTACTGAAATTGGGGAACCTTGTAAGTACTCTGGTTTTGGAACGGAGACTTTGACTTGCATGGAGCTGGTAAGAGGTTATTTGGCACCATCTGAAATTTGTGATTCCACGTTCCTTCACTACCGATGCGTGGGTGCTATGTAGTGCTCTGCTGTCTTGTCAGCATTTCTGAAAGCTGCTTTAGCAAAAAAACCTTCTCTCCTGTGTTTGGGTGGCACCTGGGCGCTTACGGCTTTGGTTGTTCTTGAGTACAGACTAGGGAAAATCCACCTTTGCAGGGCTCATCTGCCACTCTTCATGAAATATAATAATGTCAAAGTAATTTGATTATGCAAAAATCCTTTTGTCTAGTTTTAAAAACTTGTGAGAAATCATCTTGCAAGTCAGCCTTGTGAAGCTAATGTCTATGCCTGCTCCTGGAGCAGTGAATCCCACGGTGACGCCTTGTCTTTACTTCTAGAAGCAAAGTTGATTTTTATTCCTCTTATATACTGAAGGAACTGACTCAACTGATAACACTTCTTTCTGTTTATTTGCATCCAGCAGGGCATAAAACATGGTATCTTTGTGGAAAACACATGGTGTTGTAAACTCTGTTCATCATGCTGCATGCATCTTCTGGCAAGGCAGTGCCTTCAGGGGTCAAATGCTTTGAGTACTTCCTTAAATAGTTATTTATCTCTTTCGGTTAGGTGTGTATTTAACTAAACATTTGCAGCAGAATGCCATGATTCAAGAGCAGGCCTTAGCAGTGGTTTCTGGAAAGATGTTTGTAAGAGCTCTGAAGCTTTTGGTAATCAGTCTGGCTGATACTGGCTTTCCCAAATGTCAATGAAATTCAATAGGGCTGTTTTTAAAGGAAGAAGGGGGATTGAGAAGAGATTGGCTTTCAGTAAGAAACAGTGACAACAGAAAAATGACCCTTTTAGGGTTTGGGAGGGTACAATGCTGCAATTTTGAACAGAGAGGCTTTTTTAAGGTACAAGAGGGATTGCTGATAAGTCCTTGCATCTCCCACGAAGTAACCGACGCTCTGTGTGAATCATTGCTGCCATTAAGGATTCGTTACATCGATCAGTGCAAGGTTTTATTCACTGCAGCCCATTTGGACTGGCTGAGGTGAAGGTCCCACGAGGCGCTTCACATTGATGGCGGGCGGCCTGGGGGCCGTGGCGGGCAGGCTCCAGCCTGTGGAAAGAAAGTTGCTGTTCTCTGCTGTTACTGTTGCTTAACGAATTGCATGTTAATCCTCTGTGTTTTTCTAGAGAGTAACTGTTTCCTGTCACTTCATCCCAGGGTCTTTTAGTTGAGAAAAGCGGTGTTTAGCCTGAAGTTTGTAGGCAGCGCAGTGGTTTCCGGAAGAGGGAACATGGTTTTGTTATGTATGACACCCAGCTGTTTGCTGGGTAATTCCAAATATAGGTACGACGTGCCATTGCTAGGATTTTTTATTGACTCTGGTGAGGCCAGAGCTCCCTGACAGCAGCGGGGAGAGGTCGGGGTACTGGCTGGGCCATGGCTGCCGAGGGGACCCTCGGCGAGGAGAGGTGTGCTAGTGGTTCCATCTGGCTGAGCTCGTGTCTCCTGCCCTGGGCTTTAAATATCTCCCTGGAGAGAAGAGAGAGTTTTGGTGAAGTCGATCTGGCTTTCCTGAATTCCCATATCACTTTTAGCAAAGGCCAGAAATAATGTTAAATAAATGGCTTGAATGTAAGCCTGAGTCGAAAAAGTAAAAAATCAGCATGCTGACATGTTCATTTTTTATTTATTTTGAAGAATTTTTGGAAAACTGGCATCGCAAGATATAAAAAGTAACTGTAGTCCTGGATAATTGAAACGTGACAATATTTAATGGAACAAGAACAGACACTGTTGACAAAGCAGACAAAAATGCGGGAAAACTCAGAGGTTATATTGGACTAATCTGATTGAAAATAGGATAAACTTAAATCCCTGCAGCCGTTTCTCTGGCAGCTCGGGTCTGGTGCCGGGTCTAGGCATTGGTCTGGGCTGCCCAAACTCGCAGCCTCCACAGTGGTGCCGAAGAGCTGAAAATACTACAGCTAAAGGAACAAACTGAGAGTGTGTAGCTGGATCTACAGTGCATGTTCTCAGTTGATGAGAATGTGTATTATTCATTAGTAGTTAACATACAATTTGCCATTAACATAAGCAGAGCTAATGACTGTAACAGTGTGTAAAAATAAAATTAGTAATTATTTAGTATCTATTTTCAGATTCCTCTTAAGGTTTCATTTTTAGAGGATTATAGATTATTGTTGCTTGGCAAGACTGTTTTAAAGTGCAAAAATTCAAATGTGCAAATATTAAACCCTTCTGTTAAAAAGGTGTAAATTTCTGTGAAGTAGGGGTTGCAGGGAAGGAGGACAATCTCTGTCCATCTCCATCTCTTCTTTTCTTAAGGACACATGAGATCACTTTACGTACATGCATTCATGTTTAAGTTCGGTTAAGGGAAAGCCCCCTTTTGAGGGAGTTTCCATACACCAACAAGAACACAGAAGAAATAATAGAAAGCACCTGTTAATATTTTTTTTTCACGTGAGCTTTCTGTCATAAAACCTGCAATGCAGGATCAGTGCAACAGCACCTTTCTGCCCGTACCCCACACCTCCTTGCTTCCTGAAGCTCTCCCAGCAGCTGGCGCTGACTCAGTGTAGTGATGAGCTTGGTCCACGCTTCTCCATGCATTGTTTTCCTGACAGCAAAGTGAGGAGCCTCCCCAGCCCTCTTTGCTGCAGGCACATTTCTAGCTCTGCCACAGGCCTGCCCAGCTTTGAACATGTGGTTGCGTGATGTTTTAATTACAGCTCCAGTGCCATATGAGATGTTTGCTCAGTGGACTGCAAGGCAGGTCTGCAGTGGCTGTGGCAGGTGGAATGTCTGTATTTGGTAGAAAGTCAAGCCCTGGGTTTTAAGATGCTTGTAATACGGTGGATAAGTGATAGATGGGAGGTGGGGAGTGACAGATGAACAAGTGATGCTCAGCTGTTCTGTCTGGCTGGTGGAGAGGGTCTGGGGTGCGTGTGAGAGTCATAGAAACATGTTAAAAATTAACTCATTTATTAATTAATGTTCCTTCTATAGGTGTTGTGAGTGCTTAAGATGCTGTGGGAGGAGAGACCCAAGGCCTCGTACTGTTTGGCTTGGCCATCCAGAGAAGAGAGAGCAGAGATACCCTCGCAATGTGATCAACAATCAGAAATACAACTTTTTTACGTTTCTCCCTGGGGTAAGTGTGAAGAAAGTTGCTTTTCATCATCCCTCCCCAATGCTTTCCCCAGTTTCAGAGGTTTTATGGTAGACAGGTGCACAACCTGGAGCTGGAGGAAGTAATTAATGTTTGGGTTGTGTTTGGTGGGCCTCCTGCAAAGGCTGCCTTAGGGCAGCAGCAAACCAGGCACGGATCTGTCCTGAGTGTCCAGGAGTACTTTAAGACTGCCCTAAGTTAGCATTTAGACACTAGAGGAGCATGCAAAAATGTTTCTGGTGGTTAGTTCAATAGGCATAACTTCTGAACTCCATTAATCTCCTCCCTCCTCTGTTTTTCTTTTTTTTTTTTTTTCAGGTGTTGTTTAACCAGTTCAAATACTTCTTCAACCTTTATTTCTTGCTTTTGGCCTGCTCTCAATTTGTCGTTGAAATGAGGCTTGGTGCACTTTACACATACTGGGTTCCTCTGGTAGGTAATTTAAGATTTATTTATTCAAGAAAGTTTAATTTTGATGAAATTTCTTTTGGTGCCTTATCTCTAGGGCATAAGTTTGCACCTTAAATTATTTTGTTAGCTTACTTCGTCAGGCCAGCTCCATACACATCGTAGCATAGATGCCTCTTCTGGCCTTAAGCTTTATTTTGTAGAGGTTTGACAAGGATGCGAGAGGATTCTGCCCCCAACTTGTTCATCTGTGGGCTGTTAACACGCACAGAGCTCTTGCTACTGGTCGTGGTGACTGCGAGGGCAGCAGGGCTTCATGATTAACAGGAGAAAATTAATGGCAACTGGAGCAATGTGTGTGTTGTTCACAGCTGCATCTGAACAGAGGGTGTGATCATGGAGGGTGTGTGTGGGGTGATCACACAAGGGCCAGTGCTTGTGGGAGCACAGACCAGCCTGGCAACTGCAGTGAAGGACTGAAGGGCACCTTTCAAAAGTGACCTTAATGAGTGGCCATATGCACAATGATGGCAAATTATGCTCCCCTGCCAAACAATTTGACCTGAGGCCTTGGGATAGGTCAACAGGCTGCTTCATAGTTTAACCGCGTTGTAAAAAACAAATGAAAAAACTGAGAAACACCCCTTCACAAACCTCCCACTTATAAAAATCAATATATAGAGGCATATTCACACACACTCATTCACACTCACTCAAGGTGCAGATACTCTTTCCTTCCTGTAAATTATTTGCTCTTTTGTTTTGATAGCCGTGTGTTTCACCTGTAATCAAAGGAAATCGATAATAACCAGTTTTGAGACAGTGCTGTCAAAGGACAGAAAGAGGAACAGTTGCATAGAATCGGCTTTTTAAATCTCTAAAATGCACTGCATGAGCCAGTTAAAACTGCTTAAATATAGGTACCTATGTGGTTTTTTTGTTTATCCCAGTAAAACTATTATTTCTTTTTCTACGTGAATAACTTCTCTGCTACATTTCAGCTCATAGTATTGTAGAATAACTTTGGTTCAGAGGGACATCTGGTCCAAAGCAAGGCTTTCTTTAAACTTGGGTTGGTTTAACTCATCTACCTGAGTTTTGAAAATCTCCAAGGGCAGACATCATTTTGACTAAAGAAATGACACAAAACTAACTGAGAATTGATTTAAAAAGCAAGGGACCTTTCTAAGTGCTTGTACGCTAGTTTGAGAAATGGTGGTGGTAAAAATTCATGGCTCTATTGAGGGAGCTGAGGAGGGGCAAAGGAAATTCTTCCTGCCTTTTAGACTCTCAGTACAGTGAGATCCCTAGTAAAAGCCAGAAAGAAGCGAAGGGGGCAGCTTTGGGATGTTGCTGCTAAAATTATGTTTATATTGAAACCTGGATCTCACCGAATTCTCTCTCGAGCGTGTGCTGTATTGCATTTGCCGTATGAATCTAATGCTAGTTTCATAAGATCCTGTCCTATAAATAAAGTATACATGCACCCAGAGGATCTCTCTTTCTGGGTTTTATATAGGCAGTTGTGACTTGTCTGTGCCAGGTGAGCAATTAGAATTTGGCATATTAGCTGCCAGAAAGCAGGATAAGAAAGGTCTTTGTTCATTACTGGCTGCTAATGTGAGTGTTGGGGATGGAATGACATATGAGATGACACAGTGAGCTGGCACATATGGGAATATTTTTGGGGTGATTATTTGAAGACTCTTCAAACAGCTGAAAATTTGAACAGTTGAAAATAACTGATGCTTTTTTATTTTATTTTGGAAAGCAGATAGGAATTTCCAGCTAAATTCACAAATGCCACTTGTAAATAGAAGAGAAATGTTCATTCTTTTCTTGATTTGTTGGTTATGGGAAAGAGATCTTCCACGGTTGTGGTCCTGAACGCTGAGGGGTGAAATGCTTCTCTGAAAATACTGTATTAATGGCTTCTTACTTTCAGCGTCTGTAAATACAGGATTGAATACAGGCATTTTAAAAAAAGTAATTGGCCATCCTTGGGTCTCTTCATGTGTCTGCACTTTTAAATACTGCAGAAACGTACTACATTGCATTTTGACTGATGTCAATTAATTTAGATCATGCATTTAGGTGCATATGCATATACTAGAAATAGGGACTATTTAGTTTTATTATAGGATTGTGAGAGCTGGTGAAGTGCATCTCAGTATTTTAATAATTAAAGAAACTGCGCTCCTTCAGTCTTAGTTGTTCTTCATCATTTTTCTTTGTTTAAAAGAAAGGTGAGAATTTAAATTTTTAGTGTGTTGGGTAGTGTCAGCAATGTTTCACAGCAAGACTTTCCCAAGGTGGTTGAAATACGTTATTTACACTCTTCAGATAAATTTTACAAAGATTTGCTTGGGGAGGTACTGGCAGAGGATCGCGTAAAGCTGAGAAACAACCGTATTTTTTTTAAGCAACAAGTCTGTTGTCAGTTCGCTATTGGGAGTTCTGCACAGCAGCACATAATATCACTATAATGATTTAGTGAGAGAAGATAGAATAAGGAAATGCAGATTGTTGGCATTGGTACTGATAAATATTGCTCTTATTAGAGGCAGATGTGGTTTTTCCTGACCTTTTCATCCATTCTGTTTTCCCCCTCTCCATGCTCCTTTTAGGGATTTGTGCTCGCTGTTACCGTCATCCGAGAGGCCGCGGAGGAGATCAGATGCTACATGCGCGACAAGGAAGTGAACTCGCAGATCTACAGCAAGCTCACAGCGAGAGGTCGGCTCGGCGGCTCCAGCGCGCCCGCTGCATCCTGGCACGGCCGCCGCAGCGCCGGGGGTTGCAACTCAATCAAACGCTGCTGACAGTCAGAGAAGCAGAGTTCAAGGAATGGGGAGGGGGTTATGGGCTCGCAGGCACGTGGCTTCGTGGCCACGCTGCTGCTCCTGCTGCTGCAGAGGCCTCAGGGGGCCGGGTGGCTTCTCAGGGATGGCTCCTTGCCGGGCTGCAGTGGATGCTGGGCTTTGCTAAGGGTTTCCCAGGGAGATGCACAGCTAATGCGGGGATTCGGGGGAGGTTAATTGCCTCAGATAACTTCAGAGCATCATCTCGGTGACCCGAGGTGTGGGGAGCGGGCAGTCAGTGCATTTTCATGCGCGGGAGCCTGTGTGGTGGGCTGGGAGCCAGCACGAGGCAGGGGTGAACTTGCGAGCAACTGATGGGATGTTTTTAAACCCTGCTTGCTCCTAAGTCCAGTGGAGGGCAAAACGTCTTCCCCAAAGAAGTCGCTAAAGAAAATGAAACTGGACCTGAATTGCTCTAGGTTGTGGAGGTGGATGTTTCTAGAAGGGAAATGTGCTTTCCTTCCTGCAAAGCTGTGACATGAGAGACGTTCTCTGTAATGTTGCATGGATAAAGGAAGGGAGAGGCAAATACAGCAAACAGCATAGTAGGAAGAAAACAGGAATGGAGCTACAGTAGATGTGATAATGTTTTTTGGTGATTTGTTTGGTTTTCTTCCACTTTTGGTAATGGTGCATTCGTCTTCCCCCTGCATGTGTTTTTTGCTTGTTCACCCTGTTGGTAAGAGACAGATGTAAGAAGGATTCGTATAAGCTACCAATTCAGATTCTTTAATGGAAACAACAAATGTGTGTTTAAAAAAGGGAGGCGGATCCACATAGTCAGATAATTTGCAAAAGCACTTTTGTAGAAGAATTAAACCTGCGAAAATGTCAGAAGATGGTTAGAGGTAGATTCGAATAATGAGGGTGGAGGTAGGCTGTGTTCTGGTGTCTAGGACTGGGGACCCTTTTCAGCACACGTACCACAAATCATACTTAAGTACATCTGTACTGAAGGAGCTTGTGAGTGCATATGTTAAATTTAAGGTGTTTGCTTGACATGCTGACATTTTCCATCACTTACTGAGCATTCAATACCAATCAAGTTTCATAGTTTTTTTCTGAGTTCTACCAGACAGGGACTTGCATCATGCAAGTCCTTTGCTAAAAGTTTACTGTGGGATTGTTATCACATCTTTTGTGTTTTTCTGTTAGCAGCTGATGTAGTTCCTCAATATTGGCAATATCTTCTCTTGTATTTTTTTGTATACATCATCTTTAGCCCCTTTCTCCAACTGTTGAGGAGTTGGGAGACCTCGTTTGTAAGTGAGCCCAGGCTGCAGCTCAGCTGTGTCTGATCCCTGGCTCTGGCCATTGTTTACAGCTGTGCCGTACCTAACAAAGACATTTAAATTCTCGTTTGAAAAATAGAATGCTGCCTCGCTATAGAGTTACTCCTAATTCCATGACAATGATGGTGAGGCCAGGGTTTTGTTTTTAAAAAGGGAATGAACTGAATTTAAGCAACTTCTTTTTTTCATTTCCAATTTCTTTGTTATAAAAGGTTATACCCCTGAATTATGATGCAGTGAACTAGGTGTGGTAAAAATATGTTGCTTTCAACACTTGCACTTTTAAGAACAAGGCTGCTTTTTAAACGTAATAGCTTAAAGCTGTATATATTTTACATGATGGGAATTATGAGGCAACTCTGAACTAGGGAGTTGGAGTTTCTGAATATTAAATCCCCTTTTAATAACGTGTTCTTACTACAACACTTAAAATGCTTGGCAACCAACAAAAGCCTCATCCAAGAGGGGTGTACTACATCTATTTAAAGATATAAAAGAGTTGCCTTCTGGATTCTATTCAATGATCTATAAGGGGCCTGACCTCTGCTTTAGTTCTTTTCATATTGCTATTACGTTTCCCATGAATGATTTCCCTCCCCCCAATCCTTTAACTTTTCTAATTTTGTGAAAGAAACCAAGGAGGATTGGCAGCTGGGCACTAGCTGAAAATCTTGAGCCACTTTATTTAACATGAATTTGGTTCAGAAACAGGAGAGAGACTCCCTAGCAGCATTGTTTAGAGTAGGAAAAACGCGGGAAAATTACCTATGATTTGACTTGTGGTTTGGGGAGAAGAGTCATTTTCGGTCTCTCACTGAATCTGATGTCTCTCAGTAGTTGAGCTTTTCAGGGCACCTGAACATCCACTTTTTCACTGATTAAAACCTTAGCACCCCTGAGAATCACCTGGGAGCACAGAAGTCCCTTGTGAGGCCACCATGACTGTGGGATGGAAAAGCGTTGGGTTTGTTTTATTGTATCTATTAGTACAGCTAGAAAAAGTAGGCAAGCTTTCAAGGAAACCCTTCATCTGGTCATAAGTAGAAGCAGCAAATATCAAAATAAGCTGAGAACAGCTGATCTTAACCGCTAATTTTTAGTGTAGCTGACAAAACTCCAGGTAGAACTTGCCTTGGACAAACAGTCCTGGTTGTTTTTTTTTTTTTTTCTTGTGTTCTAATAGCAAGGTTCATGGTTCAGGATATTGGCGCAGCCCTGTACTATAAAGGGGCAGTGCAGAAGGGTACTGATGCACAAAAGCCCTCTGAAATGTTGCTATATCATTTTTTTAAACGTCACAATAGTTTCACCTCTATAGCCAGTGGTTTTGGGGGGGAGATTAGGTGAAGCTCGACACTGAGCGTTGCCGTTCTTGGATGTTGGCTATAATGGATCAAATGGAGCGCTGCAGCTTTCTCCAAGCTATTTTTATTTCCCCTGAGTATTTAAAGCACTAAGCTGCTGTTAAGGTGGCTGGAGAATAGTTTTTCTTATCTCCAACCTTGGCCTCCCCACCACAACCCCACGGATGCAAATACATTCTCAGGTCTGAATGAAGTCAGGGAGCCTTAAGCGCTTGCCTATACGCAGTTCTGAACAGGGACAGGAGTAAGCACAGATTTCAGTGCTTTCCTGAGTCGGGATCCTCACGTCCTGTGCAGAGCCTTCAGGCACAGCTCCTGCCGCCAGCCAGAGCTCTGCAGCGCCAGCGCACCCACCAGCCTGGTCCCCTACCCCTGCGGGGAAATTTGGGATTTGCAGCTTTGCTCCTGTACATGAAACTTTTTTTCATGCACTCGTCTTGTTAAGCTTTTTAAGATTTATCAAGCTGTTTGTATTGTAGAGAAAAAAGGAGAATCCTCTTGGTATCACATTTTATTTTGAATATGGTTGCTGAATTCCAGGGACTAATCTTTTTGGAGGGCAGTGTGAGGCAGAGTAGAAAGTAGTGTATTTCTGTCTTCCTTTATTTTATATAACATCAAAAAACCTCCTCTTTTCTCTTTCTACCGATGTGATCCATTTATGTTCCAAAATGATGAAACCAGCAGACTTCTGGAAAGCATTTTTTTTTTAATAGAAAGCTTTCCATTTAAAGGACAGTTGTTTGGATTGTAATAAAAAATAATCAAATTTCAATCCCCTATTCATAAACCTACAAGCTGCCTTGTGTTCAGAAGTCTGTGTGCTGACTTTCTGCTTGATAGAAAGCTAGAACTGTGCTTGCAAATTCTTGGTTTGTTTTTCTTCTCTCACAGCCCCCCTCCCTGGGTAACGCTGCATAATAGAGAGAAACTCCGCAGAAGAAATGGGAAGAGACCTCCTACTGCGGGGTGCTACTTAAGATACAGATCATTGGCATTTACCAGCCATATAAAAACAATATTTTCCCAAACCCTCTGAGTCCTGCTCCACAGTTTATACAGCATAAAGCTGCAAAAGCCAAAAGTTTGGTGCAGCACATCGAAACAACCCTTTTTTTTTTTTCAGATGCATTTGGCTTGTTTTAACAAACCTCTGGCTTCATCTTTAGTGCCAAATTAAGTGTTTTGATCTGTACCTTAGTGAAGCTCTGCAGATCTGTTGCGAAAGCTTGACTTAAGTGCTCACATGGTAGAAAAAGGCATCTCTTCTCGCTAATACATTTAATACTTTAAATTATCTGCTTTATGGTACATCCGTCACGGTCCGGATTTGGTGATAATTCTGAAGTCATAGCTGAAGTTGGAACAAACTGTTTGCATTTTATTGTGTTTAGGTTTTTGTCTTTAAAACAACATATAAATCAGGATACAGAAAAGAATGAATCAAATGTCAATCAAATAGTAAGAACTGATTCTTTTTTTAAAAAATAAGAGATCAAGACTAGTTGCTTTTTAAAATTGTGCTAATCGCTGATTTGTATTCTGATTAACTTCTGCAAATATAAACTGGAAGCACTGTAAATGCTAAATAAAGCTATGTGTATATAGAGGAAGCACTTCTAGATGCATTTATAAAAGCAGTAATTTATTATTACAAAAACACTTTAATAGCAGAGCAATATTGGGGAATGAAGCAGTTGTGTTATTAGCTAGTTTCTTAAATGTGTGTGAGAAAACATCTAATGTTTAGGAGGTAGTTTCCCCCACAGAAAGAAAAAGGAATTACGGAATTCCCAAGATCAAAATAAAACTAATTCAAGTAAGTTGCTTTATGGGAGTCCTGAGTCAAAGGAAACATCTGGTCCCGCGCCTTCTTAGCAGGACATATGGTACATACTGCAGAGATGTCATCCGTGAGAGGCCAGGAGTATGGCTGCAAAAGCAGAATTAGCTTTGCTACCTAAAAAGGGCATCTCATTTATACAGGAGTTATAAAAATGTGTATTGGTTAGAAGGGTCCTCTCTTTCTTTTACCTTAAAACAGCTGAGGTTGGGAGGGTTATTGAACAAGACAAATCTGCTCCAGCTTTGATTTTTCTTGCATTGGAAAAACTTTAAAGCAGATGATACTGTTTTCAGAATAATGATCTAAAAAGCCTTCTGTGTGCATACTGGTAGGAAATCATCACGTTGTAGCTTTGTCCAGGTGTTAATTTTTCTTTTCCCGTGTGAATTTGCATCATTAAGGAAGGCACGACAAAATTAAGTTTCCATTCTTGAATCCTGCGGGTAGTGTTTCCTATACTAATAGTCACCAAATAAATCCTTGTGATCTTTAAGAGAAATACATAAAATATGGTTAAACAAATCCAGCTCTCCTTCCAAGAGATTTTTTTGCACAGTGGTTCAGGAATTGCTATGCCTATGTGGGGAGAACACGCAGGTTTTTTTTTTTCCCTCCTTTGCACAGGAGAATATTCAAAAGCACTTTTTGTTGTTTTGTGAATAACCGTATTAAAAGGGGAGGAAGAGATGTTATCTGTCAGACCCTTTTAGTGTCATAGTACCTAACTTTGTATAGCCCATACAGAAGACTGCCAGGGATGCTTTTTTGGATCCTCTTGGATTGCAGCTTTTCTTTTCAAACCTCTGCGTAATGGACTCTTAATCCCTGGTATGCTTCCTGCCCCAGCGAGATGTCTTTAGCCCAGCATTCATTTTGTTTACCCCCCCCTTTTTTTTTTTTAACTAAATTCTCGCAAGGCAAAACCCAGAATCTGTGAAAGACCTATGAGATATTTGTGAAATGGGCCAGGACTGCTTATAATTTGTAGGAATAATTACAGCATGTAAGGAAGTCTGCATTTATTAGCAGCAGTGATGAAGCATGTTGTTAAGCACACAGTGTGTCACCAAAGCAGCAGGCTGCCGGGAGCCCAGAATGGCTTTCATTGTTAATTTGGAGCAGAAACACTGAAGCATATCCTGAGAAGGATGCTAATGAAGGGACTGCCAGTAGTAAAATCCTGGTGACCTTTGTGCTTTGTGCTAATTTCTATTCCCCCTCCCTTCCCCCTTCTCCTTTCCCCCTGAGCTGCTATCTGGCCAGTTAGCCCATGAATTTCGAGGTACAGTAGGAGTGTTGTCCGTGCCGGGGTGAGCTCCACGTGCCTCCTCCACTTCCACTCAAATCACAGCAGATTAAAGAGGCTTTTGTTGAAATATAACAGACAGACACATAGAGGCAGGGTTCAAATTAACTGATTATAAATCACTAGTTAGTCTGAGAAGCCAAATCTAGAGCTGGCTAATGATTTGAAATTACTAGCCAATTGTTAAATTAATCCTGTGTTTTAAAGCAACGGGGAAATGTTTGACAGCTGCAAAGAAATAAATATTTATGCGTTTTCTGTAGGACCTGTATTCTGCAGGGCTCGTTCAGGCTGAGGCAAAGGAGAGGTGGTAGAGCTGAGCCAGATACAAGAGCTGCAGCACGGAAGGAAATGAGCCTGGTTTTTAAGATGGGCCCATTGTACTTACGGCTTCCAGCTCTTGGATTGGGAGTTGAGCTTTAAATTTTCAACCACCTAAGGAAAAGGAGTCGGGAGTTGATGGTTCCCTATTGTAATTTTCCTCTTCTTGCTCTGTTGTCTGCCTGACGTTAAGCAGTACAAAAAAAAAAAGTTTAAGGGCTTGTTTCAGAGTTGTCGCTAGAGAGTGACCAGGGGTTTCTGCGTGCAGGGCTGGAGCTGTTAGACGAGAGGTGTTCAGCCCTTTTCGCGGATCGAGACCCACGGCCTTATGCAGTGGGACCAGTGGGCTCAGCAAGTCTTTACAGGGCAGTGTTCCCTAATTCTTGTGATAGAAACGCTACCCATTTTCTCCTGAATAGTGGGAAAGGAAGGAAGGGAGGTAAGGAGCATCACACAGCACCCACAAACCGTGTCCTGCTGCTGCTCTAATGCACTGATATCTTTCCTTTGCAGGGACTGTGAAGGTGAAGAGCTCTAATATACAAGTAGGCGACCTCATCATTGTTGAAAAGGTTAGCCTTTATGTGTATCTTCTCTGTGTAAAGTACTTTTTTTTTTTTGCAAGACCATAGAAAATGAGGTATTTTGAAGTCATGTTTGTTTTACAATAGGCTTAGAATGTCAAGGGTTGAACACTAGTTACAATATTTAATAACTTTTCAGGGTTTCCCCTCCATCGCCCCACCAAAATAGCATCATCATCTTTACAAATGAGATGAAATCTGTAGACATGCGCCTATAACATAATTTTTCCACTTATACTATAGCAAGATAAAAAGCCTCCCTTGTCCTATCTCTGGCTGTTGGACATAGGTTAAATACCTGGTACAAATGCAACATCCAGTTGTTGCTTTAGGTGTAAATAACACAAATACCAGGAGACTTAGTGATCCATTTGTGGGCACTGGAATGTATAGGTATATTTCCCCCTTTATACAAGTTTGTGTGTGCTTTTTTTAATCCACTAATTTATTTTTTTTTCCACACGCTGCGCAAGCAGCTATGACCTCTAAAACCATTAGTATGAAAATATTCAGTACAAAAAAGAGAAAAATGGCAGCTGTAGATTCCAGATACATGCTTTCTTCTAGCATGGGACTTCTTGAAAGGAAACCAGCATTAGTTTAAAATTTCTTCATACTTCTAGAATTACTCACTAGCCCTTTTGTAAACCTAGCTGGTGGGTCGGATCAGTGGGAGCTGGCACCAGTTATTATTCTGCACTTGGAATTCTGCAGGGAAGTGAGTTCAGGATTCAAAGCAAAATGAATATCAAGCTTCAGTTTGACAAAGAAATCCTCTTTCTACCCCATACCCCCTTTGCTTGTCACAGTGGGGCTGTGGAAGGCGGCTGCACACGCGTGCAGGGGTGTATGCACAATAATGGCCTTTCTTCTCCTAACAGAACCAGCGGGTCCCTGCTGACATGATCTTCCTGAGGACGTCGGAGAAGAATGGTAAACATCTGGAACCAATTGTCAAAATAGCCATTAACCTTTCACTGGTTGTTTAGAGAAAATTATCTTTTGGAAATGTGAAAGAAATAGATAATAGTAAAATTTTAGAGACAGAGAATTCAAATGCTTTCATGGACCGCCACTTCTCAGGATGTTATACTCTGGTTTTGTTTGCCAATCAAAGAACGTAGATGCTTGAATCCAGGGTAAATGAATCCAGTTGCATAAGAGTTTGTGGTTTAGATGTAAATCATTTTACTTGCTGTTCAGGTTTGTTTTGTTAAGTGTGGGATAAGGAAATGTTTGATCAGAAGGGTTAGAAAACATAAGGACTAATGAGAATATTTCAAATGTCTCAATGTGCAGGGTCTCACTGTATTCTGGACTAGTGGAAGGAAATTAAAGTGTGATGCAAGAATGTAATTCTTAAGTTATTAACAAATGTTACTTGAAACTAGGTACTGTTTTTAAAGAAAGAAGGGTATCCTAGATAAGAAGCCGCTTCATGAGTTATAGATGTACCTAAGACAGGTCTGCAGAGAGCACTGACTGGTGTTGAAAATCCACAGGGTCTTGCTTCCTTCGCACTGACCAGCTGGATGGTGAGACAGACTGGAAACTGCGGCTGCCTGTTACCTGTACTCAGAGGCTGCCAACTGCTTCTGTAAGCTGCCTTCGTACAAAATACTGTACTTGGTAAACTCGCATATCTGTCTTACCTGAAAAATGTTCAGGTGCTTCAGTTGATGGGCTCTTTTGAGAAACAGGTCGATGCAGCATTGTTCTGCCCAGGGCTCAGTGCATGCTACAGTTCAGCTTTGGCAACAAAGAATATATGGCTAAACCAGCTCTTCTGAGCTCCAGGCAAGATTTCAGGGAAGGTGAAGCTAGGTGCTATGTGCTGCATGGCTGTCACCACAAAGCTGTGCAGGTAGGCACTGGGGTTGGCAGCTAGAGAATGACCTTGCAAGTAAGAGGTGGCTAATGGTAGGATGCTCCTATTTTATTTTTCCTCTCCAGAGACCAGTGCAGTAACTTACTGCAGGATAGGTCTTGTTGCAGGATAGGTACACTTGGTGGTGGTACTTCTCAAATGCTCCCTTTCATTCCTTGCACTGCAGTATGTTCAGAGGCACAATTCATTCATTTTCATGAAATGGTTTCAGAGGCTGTTACGTTTTCATTGCTCGCCTTTATGAAAGGAGGAGCGTCACCCTGGAAGTTCTACTGAAATAAGCATATAACCTCCATCCAACATGCTGTTTCCCAAAACCTCTAGCTAAAGTAGTTTATGTATTGTTTTGTTTTTCTTGGTTTTTTTTTTTTTAAAAAAAGAAAACAAGAAAAAGAAGGGGGGGATCAGAGTATCTGCTTTATTGATGTTCTATCTGTAAAAAGTGCAAGAAGTTTATTTTACACAAAGGCTTTGAACTAAGGCATTCTCTCCATGGAGTGACTAGTGTAGGAGTCAGCAGTGAAGACACTGTGCAAAACTGGCATACCTTCTTGTCACCACAGAACTGTTCCTAGTTCCTTGGTTGCCTTGGAAGACTAGTCCAAACCTTCTTTGCTACGAAGTAATAAGTGTCTTAGGCTTTCTTGATTGTTCAAGCTGCAGTTTCTTTTATGGGGCACCAACATTTAAGTAACTCCCAGGAGACTCTCAGGTATCAGTTCAAGAAGTACTCTTCAGTGAAGCTGGTACACCAATTGTATTTTCTCTTAGACAGTTGGTCTCCAGTAGGTAACACAATTTAGTAATTATCTTAACTTGATAAGTAACTCTTGCTCAAAGTATTTTGGTAGAAACATTTGTACATGATTAAAATTCGGTTGTCTAACTGTCTGCCAAAACATGCCTGTTTTATAGGACCTACTGCAAATCCGATCCTATGTATATGCAGAAGAACCCAATATTGATATACATAACTTCGTGGGGACCTTCACAAGGGTAAGTCTTGCTGACATATGCTTGAAGTCATCTATGTAGTGTTTGCTATGCAAGCCTGCTGAATGCTACCAGGATGCCAGTGTTTTTCAGGAGAAAAGTGGTCTGTCTTGCCATTCCTTGTCTCTTTTTTTTTTTTTTCCCCTTCATAAAATCCATGAGATAAATCTGAAACGAAAATATGGCTATTGAAGCTTTGACTTCAAGACAATGTCATAGGCTGTTTGGGGTTAAGGACCTTACTCTGAAGGTATTAGATCTGAATGTTCAGACAGAGATTGGTAGTTACGTATTCATGGTGCCCGTTCAGAAGGAAATCTGGATCACCATGGACTCTGTAGGATTAAACTCCTTTAATTGTGAGAAGATGGGATCTTAGCTAGATCAGGCAATAAGAGTCTTAATTCTGAGTCAGTTGGGTTTTTTGCCTTCGATTGCATGCAACCTGTGGGAACTCAGTTATATCTGCCCCCTATCTCAAAGGACAGCAGCTCAGAGCCACTGTGAAATATCACCATTAAATATATATATATATATCTCTTTTGTCTTGTTGGGAAGGTGCATTGCCTACCTGGGGCAAAAGGTTGGGTTTTTTTCATCTTGGTGGGATTACAAGAATTTTGAGAGATTCATCTAATACCCTTGGTGAGCCTTCAGAGGACAAATGGTTTTGTAACAAATAGGAGACAGTTACAGGTTTTTAGAAGTTGTCTGCTGGTATTTTAGTTCAAAATTGTAGGGTTTGCCCTTTTTATCTTTGTCACCGTTTAATCTGTTTTAATAGTGTTGGAATGGAAGAGGAGTTTGAGTGGCTTGGGGAGGCAGTTCTGGTATAAAACCTGCACAGACATTAATTTGCTTTCTCATGCAAAGGTACAATTGTGTAGAATTAATCTTTTGGTGCCTAAGAGGAATCATGCTTTCTTGTAACTGTTCTCTGGTGCGTATCAGACAACTTTCCAGGCATCACTGAGCAGTCCAAACAGGTTCTCAGTGAGATCTTACAGTAGCAGGAGAAATGCTATTAATCCGCATGAGCCAAGTGAGGGAACGCTTTCCTGTAGTCCCTGGAGAGCTGCCGACAAATCCCTTTCTCATCTATGATTCCCGGGAGACTTCAGCAGGCAGAGGTATCTTAATAGAATTTTTTTTTCCCCAACCTTTCTGCTCCACTGGAACAAAGCGCTTGCGTTTTTAACCCAACCAGAGATTCACCCAGCTTTATGAAAATCCTCCATCTTATCAAGAAGCCCTCTGCCAACACTCCCAGCATCCCTCTCCAAACACCTCTGTGTAACTCTGGCATCCTTTTACACTACTGACAAGTTTGTTTGTTTTTATCCTGTTGTAGGAGGACAGTGACCCTCCAGTGAATGAAAGTTTAAGCATAGAAAACACTCTATGGGCCAGCACAGTGATTGCATCAGGTAAGATGGAGGCATGTGTAATTTTATTTTTTTTTTAAGGGAATATGTTAACAATTTTTAAAGGTCTTTTTGTAATGGAATAATAATCTCTGTCAGTTGGAGAAATTAGCAGTTGGAATGAGGTTTCCCACTTGTCCTAACACCTCTGGGGAGCTGAGCTGACATCTAATTGCCTCTTGGACATTCCTAGATGAGAAAGAATTGGAGTGGCCTTTGGGCACTTCTTTAGCATCTAGGACCAGAATAGCACTTAATTGCTCTCCGCATTGACATCCTAATCTGTAACAGAAATGGTGTCAAATAGATTCTGGTAACAGAAGCTAAGATGAAAGATTTCCAGGTAAGTGCTTCCATTGAGTTTGTCTTCTATACTTTCAAAAAGGAAAATAAATTCTTTGACGGATTTTCGTTTATATATATGATAAGCTCCCAAGGCCTGAGATTAATCAATGCCCTCTTGTAGAGGCTTGTTAAAGTAAAAGCCTTGTTCCTGTCCTGTCCAGCGTGCTTGCAAGGTTTGCAGGGTAGTAGCTGTAGGAGAGTGAAATTCTGTTCTGGAATTAAAGTTGTTCAGTGGAGAGACTTCACAGTGCAGTAACTAGGTGTACATGGAATTAATAATAATGGGAAGGAACATGAACTTCAAAAGTTTTTTTTCTGAAGTACTGAAAAGATTTTTATTTGCTCTTTTAAAAGCAGAAAACAGTGAATAAGTTTTATTCCTGTATGTTTCTATTTAATCCTGCTCTGACTCTCCTTTGAAATGTATTACAGTGTTGTCACAGTGCTGTGACCGAGGGATCGTAAAAAAAATAGTTGTCCAAATACAATTTAATCAAGTTAATTATGTTTATAGATTAGTAATTGCCATGCAGTAGGTAACCTCCCTTCCTCCCCTCTGACTGTAGACACAGGTAGTCAGCCTGGCGGCTTCAAATACCCATCAGGCTGCTTAATGCATGAGTCTCTGCTCATTCTGCTTTTGAACAAAAGTAAGTGGAGAAATGGAAAGCCATTTTCCTTGTGATTCTGTCCTGTATGGCTCCTCTCCCCGCAGCATGCTTTCCCAGAGGGGCTCCCTTGCCTCTTGTATCAAAGCTATTTCAGTGCTGTTTCGAAGTCCTGGGCAGTCTTGGTTGCATCAAGGCACACAATGACCTCCTCTCTGCCCAAATGAACTTACTGTTTGAATCCAGCCCTCCTTTCTGAATATGAACAAAGTTATTTGTAGATAGACATCTTTGAGCTCAGTTAATAGGGATAACATTTGCAAACATTTTCATCATTTCAAATGGTTGATGCAGTTGAGTCTGTTTTGAATGGCCATAAAACAACTAGAAACACTTTTTATATGTACCAGTGGGCCTTCAAGCTGTTTTCTAGTCCTGGCAGGTTTTCCTCCTCATTTTGACTGACTTGATCAATATAATACCCAGTTTTGTTTCTCCTATGGCATAATAAATAGCATGTTGTAGGTTATTTCTGTTATGAAAAAACGGGGATGTTATTTTTCTTCTTCTGTAAGTGAAAGCTGTCAAGTTGTGGTGATGCCATCTCACTGGGGCAGCCTTTGCTTGTAAAATGAAGCAGAGCTATGTGGCTTTCTCCATCTGCTGTAGTAGGAATGGGTCTGACTCTGACTGTTTGCGGTTGATTTGGAGTAGCTGTGCCATCTGCTGATTTGAATTGTGATGATCTTACCACCACCTGCCATCTGGCTCCACTGATTTCTTGTTGTTTTTTGGGTTTATTTTTTTTTAAAGGAATGTTTTCCAGCATATTTTTAGAAACCACCTCTTCTGAATCACTCTTACAAATAATTCACTTGCATTTTGTTAAAACTTTGATCGTTAATGGGTGCAGGGGAATAGCAGAGTATAAAATAGCAATGTATTTGCAGTAGTGCTTTTTTTCAGCGTTGTTTTTTTCCATTTTTACAGACTCCTAAAATTTTCTGGAAAAAAAAATAAGACTTTGGCAATAGCAGCTTTTAAGCTCTTGATGGTAGATAGCTTTTTCTTTATGGCTTTTTGCAAAGTCTTTAAGAGAAATTTGTAGAAAACCAGTAATTTATGGTGCTAAACTGTATTATGTTTCTGTGAGAAGAAAAGGGAGAACTTTGCTCTCAGCTCTTCAGCAGCTGTGGGACAGAGCGTTAAAATACACTGATAGGCTCCCAGCAGCTCCATCTGTTACAGTAAGGTAGGAGTTGGTATGATTTGCATCTCGATGGGAACAGCAATTAGGCAAATACTTGAAGTAAATTGTAGATTTTAAAATAAGGTAATTCTGTCTTTGAAAGCTGTCGGAATTCATTGGTTTTACTCTGATTGTGGCAACCTTCACCAATAAAAAATTGTAGCCCAGAGCACTGATTTAATTTTGATGCCCAATGAAGGACTGCTATCTAGTGTAAAGCGAACTTACCCACACCTAAGTGGAACTCAAAGCGGTGGGAGGAAAACCAAGAAATCTTCCATCCTTAGAAAGTTTTATTTATAGTGGGGAGAGACAACTGACATCAAAAAGGGGGTCAGGGAACGTCGAGAGAGCAAAGACTTCTCTTTCCATGTACATCAGTTGATGCAGACTGTGGCGCTTCATCAGGTCCAACCGTATGCGCAATGTGGTTGAAGACTTACTGATTTTTTGTAGGATGTCTTCCGTTTGAAGTCTGTGTTTTCCTAGGTTTTATATTCCAGGAACCGGGTTTTTAATTGCTGGTTGGTATTGCTTCTGAAATTAACCTGCTAAAAATCCTTTCCAACTGTCAAGCCTTTGGATTTAACAAGTATTTTTATAGAGAAAACAAACGGAGGTTGTTTTACTTCAGCTGATGCATGCTCTGTTTTGTTTAGGTACTGTTGTGGGACTTGTCCTCTATACTGGAAGGGAACTGCGGAGTGTGATGAATACTTCAAACCCAAGAAGTAAGGTATGGTAAGGATGCAGCCTTATAATAAATAAAAAGGGGCAGAAATTTATTTTTCGTTAAAAAGAAAATCCTTCCAAATGCTATGCGTACGTACTATAGGGACAACTTCATAGGAATAATGATTCATATCTTCCAGCCTATGATTTCAGATAGCTACCATAACAGAACCTATTTCTCTTTATTTTTTCGATCATGTTGTACATGTCTTCTCACTTTATTAGGATTGGTAAAACCATTATTTTATATGGATATAATGAGATAGTCCCAGTTAGAACAGGAAAGCTTATTTTGCTGCATTCTTCTATTATAGTAAAGCTAAGAAAAGATGCAGGGATGTTTGTATAATCTGCAGCTTTTGGCAGCATGAGCCCTCTCACACCTCTTCATGCATTGCTTAGCTTCCAAAGGATGGAAGTCTTATTTAATAAGCTGGCAACAATATTGCTTATAAATTTAAAGATCTTTTGTAGTGTTTCAAAAGAGGAGTTGACTAGTAGAGAATGGCTCTTTGCATATGGCAGTTCATTCCCTTTGTGAATATTACATTGAGCTAACCTCTTCTGTGTTTGAAATGTCTTTATTTCTTTAGATCGGTCTCTTTGATTTGGAAGTGAACTGTCTTACCAAGATCCTGTTTGGGGCTCTTGTGGTGGTCTCGCTTGTCATGGTGGCCCTTCAGCACTTCGCTGGCCGTTGGTATCTTCAGATCATAAGATTCCTCCTCCTGTTCTCAAACATCATTCCCATTAGGTGAGGCAATTGCTAGTTCTTCCCAGCAAAATACTGTTTCCTTTTCATTCTCCTCCATGCTTCTAGTATGAACAAGCACATAAACTCTTATCTGTTCCTCACTTGACAAGTAAGCAAATCTAGAAATAGAAATCAAATTACTGTTCAAACATAAGAATTGCTTTGTTGTTTCTGCTGAATTTGTTTAGCATATTCACACGTTCACTGGCTCTAATGACTGTGGATTAGTCATTTAAGGCCCCTTCTCTCGGTGTTCGGGCTGCCTAGTTACGTTGATAAAAGCAGAGCAAAAAATGGAAAAGGCGAGATATTTGTACCACGTGTAGTGTAATAGGACCCAATTACCTTTTAGAGGGGACTGAAACTTTAATATTTAATTGCGCTATATTAATAAGTAGATTGTTACTTTTGGTGTAAATCTGGGATTTATTTCAGTTCCATTTTTAACCGGCTGTCCGCGTATCAATCACGCTGTCCTTACTCGTCTGTGTCCATCTTCCCCTCAAATTATACCGGTTCTTCTCAACGTAATTTTATCATCTGTCTTTGAATTACAGTACCATTGCAGCCATGCATGTTGTCCCCATTTGCCACCTGAACACTGACTTTGAACATACTTCTCCCAAAACACCCTCTTTGGCAGCTCAAGCTCAGGGTGGGAGACATGTCCTCTCATTGCATTGGGGTAGTTCACAATGATTTTTTCCAAAGTTTAACTGAAGATACATTATTTTTTCTTTTTTCCCCTTCCTCCTGCATAGTTTACGTGTGAATCTGGACATGGGGAAAATTGTCTACAGCTGGGTGATCCGCAGAGATTCCAAAATCCCTGGGACTGTGGTTCGGTCCAGCACTATTCCTGAGCAGCTGGGGAGGATATCCTATTTGCTTACAGACAAAACAGGTATTTAGGTAGAAAATACAGTTTTGAGTCACGGTATGTTGTTGTTTGGATTTTGTTACATTTCTGGCCAGCCAGAGAGCATAATGTACGATTTCTTTGGACTAGAAGAAATATGCATTTCCTGTCACTTTGACAATATGATTTAATCAGTTTTTGAAAAAAAAAATTACACTTTTTTTTGGTTATGAATGCACTATAAGAAAGATAGAATAGGAATATTATGCTACTGCAAAGAAACACTTCAAAGCGTGCTTTTAAACCCAAAGCTGAGGGTAAAAATAAAAGGAACTTTTTTGAGTTAGTTTTCAAAGCCAGATGAAGATAGCTTACACATGTAGGCAGAAATACCATCAGTCTGTCCGCTGCTGTTCTTACATTTTTGAAGTTGAGCTTGAATTCAGAAGACCTAAGCTGCAATGAAAAGCTTGGTCTAACATAGAATCCTGGTCCCACTGAAGTTGTTTCCTAAAGTTGTCCTTGGTTCCAGCAGGACCAGAATTATGCCTGCAGCTCTTGCTATCGCTGACTTTGGGGTGAATAATCTCATTCTTACTTACTGGCATGGTAATGGGCACCACTGCTTCCTGGGAGAATCGGCCCTCAGGGTTGTTAGTACTGTCTTTTTGGCTGGCCTGAGCCTGGTGCAGTGACTTATTCAGCTTGTGGCCTAGTTTCACTTGGATTTGGGATACAGCAAGGACAGGAACGTTTGTTGGGGAATAGACGTTTTGGTCCCCACTCCATGTCTGGTGCTGCTTCCGTTACAGGAACTCTTACGCAGAACGAGATGGTCTTCAAGCGACTTCACCTGGGAACGGTAGCTTACGGCCTGGACTCCATGGATGAAGTGCAGAGCCACATATTCAGTATATACACACAGGTAGAATTAAATTGCATTACTTAACTTTTTGTTCACAAAACAGTTCTCCGGGTCACTAGGTGAATTAGTATGGCACGAATCTGCCTATTAACTTTTTGGAAAACTCTGAAGGTTGTTGGATGCTTAATACATAAATATTATCATGATTGCTTATTACATTCGTAGATTGTTTCACATCTACTGGTCTTTTAACTGCCACAGCACATGCACGGATCTGTAAGTTTAAGTGCGTGTATGTGCCTGTGTCTCGCTGCTGAGGTCTGGTTGTAAAATAGCATACTTCTACTTAAATAGTCACCGTTTGCAGCAACGACAGCATTTGCTTTGATGAAAAGTTGACTCTGGGTAATATTTAATGGATTAAATTGCTGTTTGAAATGCTGTGTACTGGGGCAATAAAAAAGGAAGAGGTACCATTGGTACTCAGTAAGCAGTACCACTACTGCGGCTTTAGGCCTGATGGTTAAAAAAAAAGGAAAAGAAAATGGTAAAAGTGGGATTCTTTCAGTAATGCACCGGGGATCTTACATGGTGCATAACTGATGTCTGCTTTGAGAACTATCTACACCTAAAGAAGGCAACAAAGTCAGTATATAAAGCATAGAACAGGAAAATCCTGTTTTGGGAAGCCCCTCCCTTGCATTCCTCTTTCAGTATCACGGGATGAGCCAGCATCTAAAAAGCCTTCCTCATCTCTGTTCTTAGATTTTTATTTCAGTTTTGTATGATAACCAGGTAATGCCATGTGACTCGTCTGGGTCAGCATACTGTATTCCTAAGCATCTTCTCCATTGTAACATGCTAATGAATGGAAATTTCATATAAATACACGCACTTCCTTTGTAAAGTAAAGGATGATGTTTTACTTAAGAATATTACTACCTTTAAAAAAAAATAAATAAGCTGTCAGTGGCTGATGTTCCAGCCACCCCTCTGAGTGGTACTTAGACAAGATTTAAGAATTGTCACTAATTATGTAATCATGAAAGCATTATTTCTCATTTTCTGTTAATAACCATTCTCTCAACTACAGCTGGAAATAACTATTTTGTGACTTAGTGACAATTAAATTTTTTTTTTTCTTTTGTAAAATGCGATTCCACAGATGCAATCTGCAGATGATAGTGATGGGTTCCTGCTATTCCTGTGTCGTATGTCAAGTATTTTCAGTTCTCAATAGTTGTGCAATTGCTTCAGTCCTACAGAAACTGCAGAAGTCGTTTTTGAAGTGCCTGTGCCTTTCTTTGGGCATGCACGCCCAATGCAGTGAACTGGGTTTGTTCATGTCACATTGGTTTTGCTTTGCTTGAGAGATTTTTAGACTGAAGTGCTCTTTCTGCACCCCCCACAAAGTGGAACATGAAGCCAGCATTCTTGTCTGGAAGAAGGCACTATGTACTGTAAATAGGATTTTTATTTTTGGATTTTGTTCATGGTGGCAAAGACGCACAGCAGGTTTCTTTGACCTCTGTGATCTGTTTGGTGGCATAGCTTTTCCCTGGGCAGACTACAATGTGTTTTTAACTAAGCATAAGATAGTTGGTAAATACCTGGTATTTTGAGTCATTAGCTTTTTCACTGGCATATGTCTTAGGTAACTTGTAACTCCTCTAGCTATCTCTCTCTTTCCCTCCTCTGCTTTCACAGCCTTCTTGGCATCTGGTTCTTCTCTTGGTGTTCAGACCCTTAAATGACTGAACTGTACTTTAAAAAAAAAAAACCAACACAACCGAAACAAAAAAACCCCCATACTTCAGATCTATTTGCCCTCGTTTTGTACTCCATCTCCAGAGGAAACTTGACTACTGGTTAATTATTTGCCAAAGTAGTCAATATTTGTCAAGAACATTTTGGTGACTGTGACTAGTCCAGTATGTGACTAGTGCTGTGTGTCAATCTAAATGCACTTCATCTGGGGTTTGCTGGTGTTTGATTTGGTTAAAGGCTGTTGCAACAGTGCTGATGAGCAGCAATATTAAATTTGAAGATCTTATGTGTCCTAATCACTAGAGCGTGGAAAATAGCATGTGGAATCACACTGGTAAAGGATATGTCTCATAAAACATTTATCATTACCAAGTGAGATTCCTTATAATGAGAAGCATTTGCTGGCAATGATTCATTTTGAACTGTAGTTCTTATTCTTTGCTCTTATTTTTACCATGTTGTGGCCTTTGACCTGGAAGTGAAACTTTTGTCCTCTTGACACTAAAGGTTAACAGAGCAGGAAACTAGATCACTGTGTGTCCCTTCTTCAACTAGGATAATTTAGTAATTGTGCAATTATCTGAAGACTCCCATTCTGATACTAAAAATAGTATTAAAAATTAAATGAATGTAATTAAGATTTTCTAGGTCCATACGAGTCATCTGGTTTCTGTTTTCAGCAATTATATTCTTTTGCACGTGAAACCCAATTGACTCTCAATTTTCAAAGCCACTGGTCTTTTGTGGAGCAAAAAGTGGTTTCACCGAGTCTTCTGACTTTCCAGTCGTTTGGTGGATCTGCAACAAAGGGTGTTTTTCTCAGTGCACTGTTGAAAAACTTTGGTAAATCTTTTGGGGCACTTTGCTCCCCCAGTAACAATGGTAAAGAAGTTGCTTATGCTGGGATATGTTCCTAATGATGGTCTGAGTTAAGGTGTACAAGACTGCGTCTCATTCTTGGGGACACAAGAGTCTGTACAGCTGCCACATTTTACTTCACTGAACTAAAAACTTAATTTTTCTTTTCCTGCAATAAGACTTTATTCTACTTCCTTTCTTATAAGCAATCTCAGGACCCTCCTGCTGTGAAGGGCCTTACCTTAGCCACCAAGGTGCGTAAAACCATGAGCAGCCGAGTGCACGAGGCGGTGAAGGCAATCGCGCTGTGCCACAACGTGACGCCAGTGTATGAGTCCAACGGGGTGACAGACCAGGCTGAAGCCGAGAGACACTACGAGGACTCCTGCAGGGTGTACCAGGCTTCCAGTCCTGATGAGGTCAGTATCCAGTTGGATGTATAAAAACATAAATATGACCTGGTTGGTTGCTGCAGAAAAAAATGTTTGGTGAAAGTACTCCAGTCTAGTGAAGGGGATAATATTTTAATGCATTTATCGCACTGATAACCCATGAATAGACCGTAAGTGCCCTCTTAGCTGATATACTCCAGCCAAATCTGTCTCTCTGCCTGAAGCTACAGAGCTACATGTGACCGTTACATCAGCCTCTGTATCGCAGAGTTTCGCTCATACTTATGCACCTTCGCAGTTCAATGCCATGAGTCCTTTTGACCACACTTGGTATATTATAGGCAATCTTGTCTTGTTTTGGAGAGTGACAACTTGTGGGAGGGAGTTAGAGCACTCCCACAAATCAGCTTGTCCCTGATCTGCAAGGTTTTGCAACTTCCAGACCAAGTGAAAAGCTGTAAATCATGGTGGGTAGCACTGCTGACACAGAACACACCCCTTCCCATGCAGTCGGAACAGACCCACAGCCCGAGTGAATCCTGCAGAGTGAGTGAAGTGCACAAGAGTTCGTCCCGGAGCAAAGCTGTGCCCTGCCAGTTCTCTGCCAGCACCCAGTCCAGCCAGGGCTACGCAGGGTGGTTCAGTAGAGAGAAACTTTACGGCTCTCCAGAGACTCACTGGAGACTTTTACTGAACACTTGAGACACCAGGTTCAAAACAGGACTTAAGAATAAAGTGTTCTTTGCCACCCTCTGCAAAATTTGGAAAATTTTCCAAAATTGTTCCAAAGTTGTTTCCTTCTGTGACGAAGACAGGAAGAATAAAACACGGTTTCATGTATTGGTTATGCTTCTTGGGTACATCATCTTTAGTGCGACCAAGGTAAAACAATTTGTTTTCTATTAATTTGTACAATTACACGTGCTCTATGCCATTGAAAGAGATTGAAGTTTGAAACTTTCCACAAGAATCCTACTGACAGTATGAGATCAGGTCACTCATTTGACTATATTCAAAGCGTTATTCCATTTATTGCCCCAAATAAAACAGATTTGCCTCTGATAATAACCTTTTCACCTTTGACATCAAAAGAGAAGCTGGCTTTTCTCATTGGTAGAGGTGAGAAATTGTTTTGCATAGAAATAAATTTATTCGTTAGCCTGGCTATGTGAGGATTTTGTAATTGTTGGATGTATCAATGAAAGACTTGACACACAGAGTTTAGTTTCCACATTTCATGTACATTCAAAATATTCCCTGTAGTGTAGGCAATTCACTCATTTCATATAATGTGTTCTTGTCGGTATTATACAAAAGCTTCCCCCCGCCCCCCCCGTTGACGTGCCTACGGTGACAACAAGCGCTTCCTCCTCCCTGGCTCTGGAGCTGGAGAGCAGTGTGCTTGTGTGTCCTCTCCCACCCCAGAATCTAGGTCAGTGTTTTGCTTACCTGCGTTTCTCCTCTAATGTGTTGCTCTCCCCTGTAAAGACAGCTTACAGAAATCAGCTGCCTTTGGACTGAAACAAGTTCTGAATTATTTCCAGATGGGAATTTTTGTGATCTGCATCTAAGGGTTTTTTTTTTCCTAAAGCGTTTACTGGCTATTTTTGCACAGATCCTCTGTTTATTTACATATATACTGTGGTATATAGTGAGGTTGGTGATTTTTCTTTTCCTTTTTCGCTTTATACTGTTCTGTCTTTAAAATATTTATGCAGCAATTTGTCTCAAATACCCAAGGGATTATTGTTTGTTTGTTTTACTATAGCATGATAACTAATCCTTACAAGATTATTGTTTAAGTTCTTTTTTTCCTTTCTTGTGGTGTCTTAAGTAGAGAATTACAGTGGGTTCAGAAATCAGATATGCTTTGCTGCACTGAGGAAATCTTGTCTGTAGGTCTTAGATATACAAATATTGTTTAGACATGCTCGGTGTATGTCATACTAGATGGTACAAAACGCAGGATCAGCACAAGTCGAGTCCTTGAGAAAAGAGTGATGCAGTTAAATAACATTCCCTGTAGGGGAATGGCTTTGGACTCCTGTTAAAGCCAGCCTTTGAAATCCTATATCAATAAAATATTGCCATGGCAGGGAAGGTCAGTTTATGAAATGAGTACAAAAACTTGTATTCTCTTTACTTTAACAGCAAGGGTAATTTCTACCAGTTGGCATAGGATTCATTTCCTGTAACAGAAAGCAGGATTTCCTAAATTTGTTTCCTGTGCACACTGCCATTTAGAAGTCTTGAAGTATCTTTATTCAGATATCGGTTACAGCCTTGGGGCTCTGCAAGCGTGTCAGTTGTAGCCATACAGTAACTAACAGGGGAAATGAAATAGATATAATCTGATCAGAGATAAGAGTGCCTGGGATTCCTGGGCAAACAGTCTTTAACCCTGACAACCCACCGCAGCTGCCAGGACATGAAAGGGTGCACCGATCAATTGGTTTCTGCCTGTTGTCTGTCTGCCTAGGCAACCCTAAATGGGACGTTTGTAGAGCAACTCATGGCACAGAAGGATCAATTTGTCTCTTTAGAATGAAATTTATTAGTTGATAGCCACTTCAGTGGTGGCTTGGGTAATTTAATTGTTGGAAAGAGCGAAGTTTGGGGGACAGTGTGCTGAGCTGCTGTAGCTGCTCTGCTCTGTAACGCTCAGTTCTGTGTCTGACGTGGCCTGGATGGAGCCGCAAACTCCTGGAGTGCGGTCAGGGACTTTACTGATTTTTTTCCTCATCACTCAGCATGGGCTCCCTTGAAGGTGTATGAGGAGTTCCAAGCCTGCTTAAATTTCCTTGATTTAAGCTGTAAATACAATTTTGCATCTTGAATGTTTCTCATTTTTTGCTGTGATGGAGAGCGCCTCCAGTTACTGTTTGGGTGGTGCAGAGTACACCACTCCCATCTAGCACCGAGCTGGGAACACGCTCCCCGTCCGGGGCTGCCCAGACCCTGACGAAGAGCCATCGGCGCTTTGTGTTGTCCACCGGTGCCGTGGCACTTCCCAGGGGCTGGGACCATTGTGTTGCCTATTGAATGGGGACGGTAATTTCAATGCTTTTAGTACATCTGATAGGAACACTTCAAAATTATATCGCTTTCCCTCTCGGTAATTATTCATTAAGTACTACAGAGGCTGGGAAGTGGCATGTTCAAAGGGGTCAGGCCCACTTCCCCTCCGGTGCTGAATGCAGTCCACCTGGAGGGCCATTAAGGGCTGACAGGACCCATGCCTGCTCGGAAGCAGCATGGAAAAGGGGGAATTTCTTTCATTATCCTTCCCCTTCCACTGACGTTCCTTTTCATGGTCTCAGGGCCAGCCAAAGTGACTGGCCTTGCACAATGCGGTGCAGTTAGTTTGAAGCGTGTCACGTGCACGACTTAGCACCTCTTGACATGCTGCTCATCTGTTTGTTACTCTGCTTTGCTTTTGGGAGGTTTAAATACTTCCTGACACAGGATTTAAATGAGGCACTGGCAGGGAAGGAGGGAGGAGGTGTCTGTGAAAGTAAGTTGCAAAGGAGATGCTTTAAGGAGCTGGGAGCAGAGGTTTGTATCTTCAGACATTTGCAGTTTACCAACATGTGCAAATCAACAGCCAGCGCTGCGCACACTGAACATCATACAACATCATGTTGTGAAAAATTCTCGATAATTATTTATTAACCAGAGTACTAGAAACCCAAGCTCCATCTCTGCTCTGGGAGACTGTTAGGAGGATTATCTAACTGCACACTTTAATGCACTAAGGATGGCTTGAAGAAACTTTTGAAAAAGACAAGCTTGAAAGAGCCTTTGATTTGTTGTAATCTTTGTGAATAAGCCTGCAAAAACTTACTAATATTAAAACAAATATTGATTCAAATTGATTTAAAGGTCTTTCAAGGCAAAGCCAACTCAATTGATTTTTTTTTTTAATCTGGCAAGTTAAGACTTCTTTATGAAAGAAAAATTGATTTTACGTTGTCTCTTAAGCCTAATTGTGGGTGAAAGGGAGCCGAGTTAACATAAGATTCTTCAATTAGACCCAATTGAATCAATTCATCTAGTAAAAATTTGACTCAATGCAAGTATTTATAGGTTCCATTTTTATCTGTATCTCCTGTATGTGATTTCCCAAAATAAATTCCATTTTTGTCTAAGGTATTTGTGGTCACTTAAGGCAGTAAAGGCAGAACCTGAAAGGCACAAGGGATAATTAACCTTCAAGTCAGCAGCAACCATGTGCCCAGCAATCCCGTGCCTTTGAAAATGTCTCCGTAAAATGCTTACAGTATTTCGTGTCAGTTTGGAGAAAGTATCCCTTGATCCATTCTGGAGGCCAGTGATACATGGGCTCATGTCAGCTGCTGCTCCCATCCGTTGCTGCCAGGACAGCTTCTAGAGTTAAACCCCCGTATCTCAGCAGGCGCAGTCTTAGATGGATATGTCAGCGGAGGTGGGGATTCCGGGGGGATCGAAAGGGAAGCAAAATGAAGGCTTTGGTCTTGTGTCATGACTCTGGTTGTCATCTAGTGAAAGCTTGTAAGGGATTCAGCGTTGTAGGTCCTTAAATACTAGAAGCTGCAATCAAAATGATTCCCAGAGAAGCTCAATTCAATGAGTTCTGCGGTGTGGCTTGAAAAATCTGGGGTTTGTTTTGGGTTTTTTATTTTGTTTTTTCCCATGTTTGGGGAGAAGGGGTTCTTCTCTGCTAATAAGTGTCTGTGACCCAGCCTTCAACCATCTTGTTGATCAGTACAGAGGCTGAAAATTGTTGATGAATTGTTACTACCAAAGAAATAGAGTATAACACAGAGCTCATTTTGTTTGTTTGCTGTTTAAATATGAATTTTTAATGTGCTTTGCATTAGTGTTTCTGGCTTTGATACTGTAAATCCAGGGTGAATGCGTCGTTTTGAATTCTTGATTTCAAAACCAGCAAGCTGGGAAATAGCACATTCAAAAAGTAAGTGTTTGTAAAGAGATTTTACCTGATGTGCCCAAGCAGGGGTTTGGGCACCCCAGGCCTGGGTTGGAGGGTATTTGTGCCTGCCCTTGCTGAAGGGTTGTCCTTCAGGAGATGGCAATCACAGGCTGGGAGCCGACCACCTTCTGCTGAGAGTCTGGGACAGCCGGGCAGCTGAATCACACAGGAGCTGGGCTGCCCAAACTCCAAAAATACTGGAAGTAAGCTTCTGGCTTTGGGAAGAGTCCACTAGAACGAGCTACATAGGAGCACCTGTGTATATCAACAGATCCACTCTGTATACCATTAATGACTGATGCACTTCTTCGCAGCCCCCACCCACTGTCCCCTCAGGGGAGGTATGGCGTGGGTTGGCCGCCCTCACCATGGCCTTCTCCTCTCAGGTGGCCCTGGTACAGTGGACCGAGAGTGTGGGTTTAACGCTGGTGGGCAGAGACCAGTCCTCCGTGCAGCTGAGGACACCAGGTGGCCACATCCTGAACTTCACCATCCTCCAGATCTTCCCCTTCACTTATGAAAGCAAGCGCATGGGGATAATTGTTCGGGTAAGTGGCTTCGGGTAAGCTCTCGTGTCTTTGTGCATCTCTTGCTAACGCAACGTCACACATACAAAACATTTGCTCTCAGCTGTGCTGTTCTTCCTGGCTGAGTTTTGCAGTCTCTCCTACCTCAGGCTATGAGCGGGTTCTCTGTTTTGAGCTAATAGCACTTCATTACCAGGTTTTTTTAGTGAGTCATTCTTTTCCTTGGCCATATTTGGCAGTAAGTGCAGTAGTGCCCTGAGACATCTTTAGTTTATTGCTCTTTGGTCCCTTGTTCAAAATAACAAGGAGTCTAAGCTTCCATCTTCCTCCAGCTGCTCCTGCCCGCTCACATTTTTAATTCGTCGTGTGCTCTGGGTGGGTTTCAGCCGTACAGCTCCTCTGTCCGACACACTGGTTCCTGCTGACACGCCAGTTCCTGAGGGGCACCGCTGGGCGCAATGTCAGACTGGGGATGGGTGTGCAGCCAGTCCCTCAGCCAGCACTGCCACCAGCCGTGAAAGCATGTCCTTGGCAGTGCAATGGAGGCTCCAGGATGGTGCTGGGAAGGAAGCGGGAGCTCAAGCGTTTCCCTCCTACTGTGAAACTGAGGGCCCTGGGAATGCTGGAAAATGTTGGGAGGGAGTTTTTGCTATGAGTGCAAGGTGGAAGGGGACGTAGGAGGGACTGGTGGAGCAGAAGAAGAGAGCTAAAATCTGAATGTTTTGGCTGTCTGTGTGCCGAACCAAGGCTTAACAGCTTTGATAATCAGCAGAGATGCCACTTTATCTCTCAGGTAAGGCGGCTGTTTCGGGAAATTTTGAAGCTGGCAAAAGAAGTAATCAGTTACCCTGTCCCCTGGGACCCAAGTTCTGTGTCCCCTCCCACAGCAGCTGACACAGCGAGGGGGAAGAGGAGCCCGGTAAGGGCAAGACTGCTCTCTCCAGGGGAGCAGGCACTAGCAGCGTCTCAGGGAAGCTGAGCTAACTTTGAAGCCTTGCTCTGTGTCCCTGGGATTGTCTTTTCGACCATCCAAAAGCTCCTGCCCGTCCTGTCATGTCCACGGGGGTCATGCTGGGGGGAGCTATGTGGTGGACTGCGGCAGTGAGTCAGCCCAGGTCACAAGTGCTTTCTCCCCTCGGGGTAAGCCAGGAGCAGGAACCCGAGCAGGTTCACGAGTCCGGCTTGTACTGCATCTCCAGAACAGTTGTGATGGTACAACAGGGGGTGGTGGAGATGGCAGCAAATGGGAAGGAAGGAGGGGATCCCAGACCGATGCCACAAATAACTTTAGGATATTGTTAGAGGTATTGTGGAAGGGCTCCCCAGATCTCTGCCAGGCATCAAAACTCCTCTCAGACCCCATGGAAGTACAACACTGCAGGAGGCGGCACTTGTAGCTGCAGGGAACTGTGGAGACTTTCTTTTTTTTGCGCTGTTTAACAGAGCCCACAGCCATGCTGAGAACACGGTGTCATGAAGAGGGTTTGAAAATAGCTAAGGTTAAGCTAAAAGGTGCATTTGTGCAAGTACTTTTATCATCATCATCAGGCACTTCGCACGCTAAATATGTGCCCAGCTGAAATTGTACATCTAACTTTGTGGTTCTATATACAAATACGATACAAGATCAGGCTCTCAGAAAAAAATTACCTTAAAAAGAAAGAAGAAGAAAGTGTGGGTGTTAAAAACAGTTGAGATCAGTTGTCACCGTTATCATCAGCAGTTGTCAAGATAGTGCTAGAGAATCAATGTTAGTAAGATAAACAAACCCAGCTACGGTAAGGCACTTCCATTTGCCTGCAAAGCAAACAAGGTGAAACAGTTTGAGTATTTCTTTTGTAGATAATTATAACATCCTTGTTATTTTTTACTGAGAGTACAGACAGATAATTGGTACCAGGAATCTAAAGCATGAATATGAAACCTATAATCCAGGGCAAGATATGATTTGTTGTATCCTTTCATGGGATCTGCAGCTTTGTTATTTAGGATAGGGAGAACGGGTAACGTTAATTTCCCCCCCCACCCCCTTGTACTTTGTGGTAAAACTGGGTTGCTGCATATTTATTTTGGGGTATCAGGAAATATCTGGTATCTGGGTGTAAAAATATCCTCTGCCTCATGTATTTTTTAATTACAACAGTAGGAGGAATAGCCTTTGGTTTTAGTTAGAAGTGGTTGGGACCAGTGTTGCACACGTGGGCCTCTTCGATAGGAGATTAATTTGGTCTGCTTTATGGGCTGACGTTTGGTAGCATCACAATTCTCAGCTTTGTGGTGGTGTAAAATGGAGCAACGCAGTGGTTGAATTCAATAGCAACAAATATTACGGAGAACTTCAGTATTCCTATTACCGAGAGATTTGGTGATGAAGATGGAACTGTAATATGTGCGTATAATTACTTTCACAAACCCATGAAGGACTGAAAATTGTTAAAACTCATGCAGATGGCTATATTTGCATTATCACGCCTGAGTATTTTGGGCCTGGATCTCTTGTTCCTCAAGGAACTGCTTTTAAGTTCTGAATCACACGCCGCAGTACGGTGTAGGGGGGGGGAAATTTGTATTTCAAGTTGTTCCAGGGTTTGGAATATTAAAACATGCCTAAGGGCAGGAATGTTAGTTGAAGTGGTCTGATAGGCTGAGCTTGTACAAAGTAATCAGTGTGTTGAATCTGTGAATCTAGAGATCTGACTGAATGCATTTGAAAGTACACAGTCATCCGTGTTCCCACGAATGTCTCGTGCTGCGTGGGATAGCTGCAACAAGTATAGTGCATATCTGTTTAGATACAGGAAGTGTGAATTCTTCAGGTTAATTATTTTTATAGTGAAAATGACATGGAGACTTCAGGCCACCTTTTCAAGACCTAGAACAAAAATATTAGCAATAAGGGAGGGAGAACTAAACAATCTCCCTCCCCGTTGCTTACTGTCAGTGCAAACTTTTGATGAGGTGCTGTTTTGTCAAAGGTATAAGAAGCGGGCTAACCATCTAAGCCAGGGTACGCTTCAGGAAATTGTGTTTACATGCTTAGCAGAGAAGTGGATACCCTGACCTTTTCTCATCTAAGTGGAAAGGAGTCCTCTTTTTTTGTCTTTTATTTGAAGCTTATTCCTTTTACATTATCTGTTATCTATATTCTGCCCCTTTAGGAAGAAGAAAGTTTCTGGTTTGCATTTCTGTATTTACAATATTGCTGCTGCCAAAACCAGCAAAACTCCCACTTGTGGTCAGTGGGAGCAACATCAGGCCCATATCCTGATGGTAAATACTGTTAATAGAAGCATTGGCCCCTCTCTGTTGTGCTTGTTAATTGAGTGTCTTTATTTTGCAGCAATTGAGCTGCTGCTAAGCCACTGAAATCGGCTCCCTGTATACCCTCTGCAGAAGTAGGTTTTGAGCAGCAGATGCTGGCTCCCTGGGTATTACTTTGTCATGTTCCTATATGCTCCAAAATAATATCTTCAAGCAGGGTTTTCATTTGCATTAAAAAAGAAAGCAAGAAAAAAAGAGTTGATAAATAGGTAGTTTTCAAGTAAAATTTTCTTTTATTAAGCATACATGTATGCATGTGTAAGCACTCTACTTGGTTTTGATCCACAACTTACAAGGTGTTTACTACTTTGGTGTGTCTTCTAAAACTGTGCTGCTTGTTTAAAAAACAGAAATGAGGGAAAGTAGCGTGAAGTATCCAGAAGACCACAGATACAGTGGGCAGCCGGGGAGGGGAGGGAGAAGCCGCAGAATGAAACTGCACTCGGAATTGTAGTGAGTAGAATTCAAATGGTAATATTTTCTGCTCAACTATACAGATATTGCCCATTCTTATAAACTGCCTTTTTTTTTTTTTGGCTAGCAGGAGCCATTGCGACTGTCTTGCCAGGCTTCCTGTACAATCTGGGTATAAAGTTTCAGCAAGTGATTCATGTGTCCAGCCCAGTAAAGCTGTTACTGAAATCCTTGGCAGAGTCGCCCATCTCCCCTGCTGGCCCTGCCTGCTCTGGCTCCTGTAAAAAGATCTCCTTCAACACGTAACTTTTAGTAAATAAAGTAGTAGTTAATATTGAAAACAAGTAGCAGATGTTGCCTCGTTTAGGATATTTTTGCAATATCTGCTTGTTTATTTGTGATCAGCTGTCATTTCTGTAGCTGATTATTGCAGTTCTAAGAAGTCTTGTTCTACCAAAGCAGCCACTCTTCACCGTACTGTTTACTGACTTAATCTTCTTCTTGAAAGAAGGCCTGTTTGTTTGACCACAATATTTTCCATTCTTCTTTTTCTTTGCGTTTTTTTCCCCTTACCCGTGTGGAATGATCTTTGTTGTAAAGCAAAGATAGTGCTATTGTCATATCTGGAATTGAAAGAAGCCTTTGAACCGTGGCCAGAGTCAGACCACGGTGGAAAAAGATGCCTCTCCAAAACAATATAACTGGCAAATCTCTGTGTAGATTTATAGTGTGATCTTACCATAATATGAGAACGCACTAACCTCCTATTGAACTCGGTGAGAGGAAATGACTAATGCAAGGAGATAGCTGATACAGTATTTATATTGGACAAAAAATCTAAACTATCTTAAGCCAGTTCTGCAGCACGGGAAGTGGAGTCTTTATTCAGTTTCCTACAGAGATGTTGTTAGACACTTTTTAATCAAATAATTTAATAGATAAACCTTTACCTTTGGCTACTGCCAAAAGCGTTGTGTTTTATTTAAGCAGATTCTAGTTGTTCGGTAGAGTGACACGCATTTTGCTTTGGGAATGTGGGATGTGTGGGTATCTGTATATGAAGGCTGCACGTTTCAGGACATTGAAAACCATGCTTAACCTTGATTATAAGAATCTTCCTTGTGAATATCTTTATGAGCTTGGCAAAAATGCTCAGTAAAGCAACTTCATTATCCTTGGCTACTTCTTAATTTCCCTAGCAAAAATGCTTCTTTATCTTGTTGGCATTTTTCATATGCACATCAGGTGCTGCTTTTTTTCACTATGGAAGTAAATTCTGTTTCGCCAGTGCCACAGGACCTTAGGCTTTTACCTACTGACTCAAACTCTTCATGCGGGAGAACCTTCACCACTAGTTTCTATAACTGCAGAACAGATTGACGTGTGTATTAAATAGTGTGAGGATGAAAAAGCGTCCGCTGTGCTTTTCTTTCATTTCTTCTTTTCCTGAAGTAGTTTTCCCCTTTGTTCTGTCTATTTCCAGACCTTCCTGGGCTTTTGGTTTTGCGTGTTAAGTTTATTTTCTTCCTATCCCTGGTGGCTATCTTGGTTTACAGAGCAGTTTGTTCCTTACTCATTGTTTTGTCTCCTTTGAGGAAATTGCCAGGGTTTCCATTAGCTTGTAATACTAATAGCTGTGACCTCCTTAGATATCTGCCTGGTCAGAAGGGATTTTTTAATTTGTGGTAATGTATCAGATAAGGCAGGCAGCAATCTAACCTTTCTGCGGCAACCATAAACTTTAATTATGCTTATGCCATATAATGTAACAGAGGGGGTAAATAAGAGTGATTTTTACTGTTAAGCTTCATGCATCTGTTTTACTGTTTCACGTAAGTATGAAATAAATTTTCAAAGGTGAGGGCTAGAGGTTATTCCAAAGGCACATGCAGTCAGGATTGAGAAGTGTCTGCATGGAGATGCCGTGTTGCTGATTAAGAAGCTGATCATCCTTGTCTAAAGCATTATTCCTGCTGCGAGTAACCAAGTTGCGATCGAAGAGGCATCTCCTTTTGGCCCCGAGACAAGATGCTGAGCTAGATGGACCTTCAGCCTGACCCAGTGCCTTTTTCTGACTGTTGTGTAGAAAACTCATCACTTAGCTTGCTGAGGCCATCCCAAATATGCTGATAATCGCCCAACTTAGGCTTTTCTGGTTTTTATCTGCAGGATGAATCAACAGGAGAGATCACCTTCTATATGAAGGGGGCTGATGTGGTGATGGCTGGGATCGTGCAGTACAACGACTGGCTGGAAGAGGAGGTATGGAGCTGTCCCTCCTATGTACCGAGGGTTTCTCATGCTTTTCTCATTCCGGGGCAACGTGTGACTGTGTGGCAGAGTGGACATAACTGCTAAAACATCTGCGAGCCGGAAGGTCACTGATCATCTTGGCGATTCATTGGATTAGACTTCAGCCATACATACATGCAGAAACAAGGAAGTCAGGTGGCAAATTCAACATAGTTAGTGCAGAATAAGTCCTGTAAATAAAATGGATTTTGCTCAAGACTGATTGCCACTCAAGATTACCAAACTTGTCTTGGGCTTGATCCTGTGCTTGGCTTTATTTTAGACTGAAAGGTCTCATTTCAAAACTACATTTGGCAGCTTTGTACTGGGATATGTTTGTCAGGTTAGTAGTCATGTTGACAGAGTTCATAGCAGTAGTTTCAGTTACTGATTCTCCCTACCTCCAAACCCTGGTGTTCAAAGAAATAATAATACCTTCGTCTTATTTTAAAGAGTTTATGGCCAAAGATGTGAAGTCTATAAATCAAAGGCTTGTGTCCTTTTGCTTAAAGGCAGAGAAAATTAAATCAATGGGGTTGTTTTTGCCACGCAGGTGTAGCAGAGAGGACATTTTTGTTTCTGATCACTGGGATAGATTACAAACTATTGCAGATCGCCTTTATTCCTCTCCGGTTTATCATGCATTTTATCAGATGTTATAGGCTCACTGGGGTTGCTCAAATGGGATGGTTATTTTCTTAACCTGCTATCTTACATTGCCATCTCTGCAATGCTGTGCGTGAATCATCTTACTTGAGATGCAGTTTATGGTTTACAATGTGATACTTCTTTCCAGTGTGGTAACATGGCTCGGGAAGGCCTGAGGGTTCTTGTCGTAGCCAAGAAGTCTCTGACGGAAGAGCAGTATCAAGACTTTGAAGTAAGTTTTTATTTGTTTTTTTCCTTTGTTTTTAAACAAACAGTCACTGAAGTGATTCTCACAGACCTCTAATGATAATGCTGCCTCTCATCTCCCTGCTCCTCCTGCTAGAATTGTCATTCTTCAATGTCTTGCTGTTCTTTTAATCAAAGTGGCTTTTTAAGTGATATGTATGAAACTGGATCCCAGCCAGGACCCTCCAAAACAGTTCCTGAATCCTGCCTTACGATCTTTTGTGGTTATAAATTCTGCAAATATTCATCATTTGTTAGACAAGTCGTGTTTGTGTGGGGAAATGTGTTGGCTTTTAATTTTCCTTGTTACGTTCCAACATCCAGGGAAACTACAAACAACCAGAATATAACCCCGTCGGGCTTCATGGAAATGCGGGCTTCGTGCCTGGGGTTTGTGAGATGTGTTCCTACACACAGCACTAATTTGCTTACCCCAGGCAGGCAAAATGAGGAGGAGAACTGTTCAGTTAAATGCAGAGATGAGATAATGGAAATGCTTAGGATTCTCTATTGCCCTGTTTGTAGATGTGTTGGCTGCAGAAGCCGTGGCTAGACCTGTGGTGCGAGGGGGGCACTTCCAGGCTTTCCGCAGTGCCACTTCAGCAGCTGCTGTGCATTTGTGTGCACAAGGACACGCTGTGTGCCCGGCTGGCACAGGGCAGAGACAAAACAAAAACTTCCTGAAATATCTTCCACCTTACTCTGTAACATGCACCTCGTGTTTGTCAGCCATTGCAGGTGGCATCCCTGAATGGCAGTTAACAGAGGGAGGTTAACTGGTAAACCCTCGTGCTGGTTAAGCCAGTATTCCACAAAATTGCAGGCTGGCCGTGTGTGACCGTGGCTGTGTCTGCTCTGTCCTCAGGCACGCTACGTCCAGGCAAAGCTAAGCGTGCACGACCGCTCCCTGAAGGTGGCCACAGTCATCGAGAGCCTGGAAATGGAGATGGAGCTGCTGTGTCTCACTGGTGTGGAGGATCAGCTGCAGACGGACGTCAGACCCACTCTGGAGACGCTGAGAAACGCCGGCATTAAGGTCTGCCTTACCTAATGTTACCCCTAGCAGGAACGCATATACCCTCTGGAGTATGTGGCACTGTCCTACAAACAGTAAATTAAGACAGTTTGGGGGCCCTGTCAAGGTAAAAGTTTCACCAGGTGCCCTTTGCAAGTGGGAACAGTGGGGCTGGCTGATGCATTTTAAACATTACTTTGGGAACAGAACATGCTGGAAGTAGTAAATGTTAACGCATGAAAGCATGTCACCTTTGTGCTTTTCTTCCCCCAACATGCTTGTGCAGAGAAACCGAGTGTGTAGGCAGGAAAGTAGCTACCGGAGACTTCTGGGCAACTGTTTCTTTCAGGTGGTTGCATGAAACAAGACCGGTTCGGATGGGTTCAGTCTCTGGTGCACAAACTCCCGTGCTGGGCTTGGAGCAGTGGGCTGTGAATATCTATGTTTTCAGTGGCCACTAGAGGGGGTCTGAACCAAGAGAATCGGGGACTGCACAATTTTTTTTTCCAGCTTTATGAGCTCTAGCATCTGAGACTCGGACAGGGATCCTTAGTTTATCTCTCTGAAAACTTGTTGGTCAGATCCTGGAATTGAAAAATCGGGGGGGGGGAATGGACTAAAAATTTGGATTTGTGCAAGAAAAATGGGTAAAAGGTTCTAGTTGTGGTTTCTCTGTTTTAAGTAACACAGCGAGTGAAATATTGAGCCATCCAGTGAGTCTAAAGCCGGGCTGTGTGTTTGGGTGAAATTCAAGGTTTGGGACAGGCTTCCAAAAGTGCTTTCTTTTTGGAGCCATCCCTGTAAACAACAGGGGCTTCAGCAGAGAAGTGAGATGAGCAGAATCAGACAAAGCCCCTTGGCAGCACTGCGGCTTTCTCCCCCTGCGGCATAGTCTCATATTCCAAAGCAGTTTCATTTTTTCTCTTCGCCTTGGCTGGAGTTGGTGTCGGGGTGTGGAGTGTGTCGTTGCACAGCGAGTGCGGCACTTCTGAGCGCTCCTTGCAATGGTATGTTCATTAGGGTATTGCATGCAAGAAGTAAATCAAGAGTGAAGGCAGTCTTGTAATTCATTACAGGGACCATCTTGTTAAGATCAAATCTTTTTCCAACCTCAGATTATTAAACAAATAAGTGAGTCTTTGTGTGTTTTTGGGGGTTTGTTTTTTTTCTTAGTTTTGTTAAATATTCTTCGTAAGTGTCTTGAAAGAATAAAAACACCGGTGGAAAAAAAACAAACTCTGATATATTTACACTGTTGAGGGAATTCCCTGCCAGATTATAATAGGGTATTGCTGCTGACATTGCTTTCTAATGCCCTCCCCCCTCCCCCAGCACAAAATAAAAGGAGCAGTGTATATTTAAAAAAAAAATAATATCTAAGAAAAAAAAAAAACACCCAACCAACTTAGTCTGTTCCAGATGCACACATCAGCAGTGAGCTAACCCCAGTTGCATCATCCACATTTCAGGCAGGGCCATGAGGGATCTTTCTGCAGCAAGGCCCTCTTATTTCAGCGTAGAGAAATAGCCGGGGTGGGACATATTAACACACGCATACAATTCTTTAGCTTGCATTTTGTGGGTTTATCAGCAGAATCTTGAAATATCGCAGGTGGGAAAAATGTTATACATAGTTTGTAACTTCTTTTGTGTTTTGGCCTCTTTAAAAGTTTTGCTTTCTTTCATCGGTGAGAATTTTCTTGTATGTTTTAAAATAGGGATTTTTTAGAAAAATAATTTATATATGTATTCGAACAGTCCATTTATATGCCTGAACTGGCAGGTGGTACCTCTAGATGTCCTGCAGACGTGGTTGTTAAGTTCTGTATTTAATCCATTAAATATTTGGGTTTTAGGTGTGGATGCTGACAGGGGATAAGTTAGAGACAGCCACGTGTACAGCCAAGAACGCACATTTGGTGACGCGGACACAGGACATCCATATATTCAGACTAGTGAGTAACACCCGCCTTCCCCTCTCTCAAGACTTGTTCGGGACCCCATATTCTGGGACAGGAGGGGTGGAGATCACAACTGTTTTCCAACAGTAGACGCAGAATATTCTTATTCTTTTGACCCCCCTTTCTATCCCCTGAGCTTTTGTTTATCTGTGTGCTCTGAATAACTCACTATGTTGCCTGTCCCTATTACTTCTGCTCCGAGACTCGTTTGGTTGCTTTTTCACCCCAATGAAGCAAACCCTTCCTCAGTTGCCATCTTTTTCCCCAGGTGACTAACCGTGGAGAAGCCCATCTGGAGCTGAACGCCTTCCGCCGGAAACACGACTGCGCCCTTGTTATTTCTGGCGACTCGCTGGAGGTAGGCTCCAGACACCTCAGGCTCTTCAGGAACAGCCCCCAAACACTGTGCCTGAATTAGGATTTTTTTGAAAAAGAAACTTTTGTAGCGCAAATGTTGGTGACACTTCTGATCTCTGTAAACTAGATGTGCCTGAAATTCTATGAGTATGAGTTCATGGAGCTGGCTTGCCAGTGCCCTGCTGTCGTGTGCTGCAGATGTGCTCCGACACAGAAGGCCCAGATTGTGCGATTGCTCCAGGAAAGGACCGGCAAACTCACCTGTGCAGTAGGTAAGGGACTAGTTAGGGAGGAGTGACCAAGGTAATGGTCACAAACTTGAACATAGGAAGTTCCGTTTCAACATGAGGAGGAACTTCTTTACTTTGATTGAGGCTGGCAGAGCCCTGGAACAGGCTGCCCAGAGAGGTGGTGGAGCCTCCATCTCTGGAGACATTCAAAACCCGCTCGGACGCATTCCTGTGCAACCTGCTCTAGGTGAGCCTGCTCTGGCAGAGGAGTTGGACTGGATGATCTCCAGAGGTCCCTTCCAACCCCAACCATCCTGTGTGTGTGATTCTGTGTGTGTGTCTATTATTTCTTCTTTTGATCAAACAGCCCGATGTCGTCTCATAACACCTGGAAGTGCTGAGTTAGGGAACAGTGGTTTTGCGGGAGGATTGATAAGATAAAATATTGCATCTGGAAACTTCACTGAACAACTGCTCGTAAATATTTGGGGTGATATCTTTCCCTGAATTTGATCAGATAAAGCGCCATTATTAATCTGTGAGCTTTATTGCAGCATTGTAGGTATAACGGTACACCTACAAGTCAAAGTGATCAGTAACCTGTGGGTCTATTAAAAACAAAACGAAACTTCTTAAAGAATTTAAATTCATTATTTCTATTCAAAATCCTGCTTTTGTTGATCAGGTTAAATGTTCCTTCTAATACTACAGTCTGATGCAGATGCCTTTAGTGGGGTTGCAAATTGCCTCTGTTGCTTAACTACCAGTGTCGTGTTTCTGTGTTCTGACCTGCAGGTGACGGAGGGAATGATGTTAGCATGATTCAGGAGGCTGACTGTGGTGTTGGAGTTGAAGGAAAGGTGAGATTGCCTTGTGTTTACTAAGAATGCCTATGGCAATTCAGGAGCTAGTTTGCAACTAACTTTTAAATGAATCCCCAAAAATTTGTACAAGCAAGTGAGAAGCTTCCACAAGAACAATCATCAGACCAATAGCCTTATTGTGAAAAATAATTTGGCTGTAACGGAGGCTACTGTTTAACAAGGTTCAAATTCATTATTTCTTTCTTGGCAGATTCCCTGAATTTGGACCATCATGGTTAGTTTGGGGGTTTTTAATCATGCGTAGATGCTCTAAATGCTGGAGTTGTAATTACTCTGGTAAGATACACCCTACATGTACAATTAAAAACTGGTTATATTAGTTTAGAAAGCAAACTCTGGGTTAGAGCTCTGGTTCCTGCGTGTGGAGCTGCTTGGAATGACAAGACTGGATTTGGCGTCAGTGGAAAGGCTCTGCTTGCAGTGAGCCAAAACATTAAAATTGAGTGAACTTTTGAGACTGAAAATTTGTGTTCAGAACTGACTTGAGTGTCACGTTAACATGCGTGTTGTGAATCATAATCCAGAGAGTTGCTTGGAATTGGAGGCCAGGGTTCAAATGGGAATTCTCTTCATATTTTTGCTCTTTGCTTAAAAGCCACGGTGGAAGGCAGAAGTGCTGAGGTAATACTCTCCCCCACCTAATGTATTGCAAATTTTTTTGGAAATTCTGTCAGTAATAACTAAATAATGATACAAATTTTTTTTTTGTTTCAAATTATGGAGTGATCTCACTACGATTTTACTTGCTTTTACTTCCTTACAGGAAGGAAAACAGGCATCACTTGCAGCCGATTTCTCTATCACTCAGTTTAAACATCTGGGTCGTTTACTAATGGTGCATGGAAGGAACAGTTACAAACGGTCTGCAGCTCTCAGTCAGTTTGTAATCCACAGGAGCCTGTGCATCAGTACAATGCAGGTAAATGGACTGCCATGAGGGCTTTTCCAATGGAGAGTTGAAAAAGCAAAATCAAAAAGTACAGGTTCTGTGTTTCGTTTTAGACGCAACTGTTTCTTCTCCTGAAAAGTTGGAACTTAAAGCTGTTACTTTGATAGGAAAACACATAAGAAAGTTCCTGGTATTGGACAAACATCAGCAACTTTTCCAAAATTGGGCAAACAATATTCAACCTCAGAAATGACTGCTTTCACACAATGTGTCATCGCTGTTATTTAGCAATGCCAGGAAATGCTGAAAATCTGAAGCAGGGCAATATTCTCAAGGCCTCTGCTGAGTAAGTGTGCTTATTTTCAGGTGTGTTTTAACTTCAGTCTCACAATTTGAAAGCCTTGCTTAGGCAACTGAGGAGGACCCGGCTCAGACCCTGAAGGAAAGGTTACCGAAAGCTCAGTTTGGCGTGCTGTGGAGTATTCACAGGAGCCGTGCCGCAAAGGCTGCTGAAGCACGTATTAACCTTCCCAAGCGCTCAGCAGCTCGCCGCAGCAACGGAAGGTGGCCCGTTCCTCTCTGTTTCAAAAGGAACCTTAGAAACAGATTTGGTATTCACTAAATTGACATTGTTCGTGTGTGCTGAGCCTCAGTGTAACAAAAATGCAATTGCCAGTTGGCAGGAAGTGTTGAAAGAGATTTTTTTTAAGAGTTCATGAGCCAAATTCCGTTCTTAGCTGTGGTGACTTGGGTGAAAGTTACAGTTAAGGACAGAGGTTACTATTTGGGAGTTGCATTTCCATGCCATAGCGTACTGACATATTCCTTAAAAATACTAGGGTTTTTATTAAGTAAAACACTTAATGTTTTTGAGAAGGCTAATGATTCTCCCCTCTCCTCTTTTTAGAGGAGAGGGATGCATAGAGACAAAAGGCTAAAACTCAGGGGACAGCCTAGCTTACTCTGCAGCTAAAAACAAGAACAGGAAAAAACCCATAACTTCTGACAAAAGAAAAATTAATCTTGAATTCTATGGAGTTTGTATTAGTGAGTGTTTACTCTTTACGTTGTGAAGGCATCATCAAGGCATAAATAAGTATGCACCTGTCCTTCGCAACATCTGGATGACTTTGATCAAACCAGTGGGCTTTGGAGGAAACTCTTTATGTTCTTTTCTGTGGAATTACATTACAAAAACTTTTCCAAGTCCAGCTCTCCGGTGTTTGCTATTAAACATAGCTTTCATCCAAGGTTTGCGTAGGAATAAAAAGGGTTGATATTACATTCTTCTGTCTTTATTTCAGGAATTTGGAGAACCCACTGCAAGTACGTTCCAGTTTGAACAGAGTCTATTTTTAAGCTGTTAGTTTTACTGCAGTACCTATCGCCTGAAAAGCTTATTTCTTTTCTTTTCTAGGCTGTTTTCTCATCAGTATTTTACTTTGCTTCAGTTCCTCTCTACCAAGGCTTTCTCATCATTGGGTAAGAGCTCACATTTTACTAATAGTGTGGAAAACCTGTGCATAATGAATAGATTTGGGCTAATTAACACGCAAGGCATGCGCATCTCCACTCTGCATGTTTCACAACACTGCTTCAGAAGATGGTTGTGATCCGTGTCCCCTTTCTGTTCCTCTGCACTGAGCAAAGCCACCAAGGCAGCACAAGTCCTTCTGGAAGCCTTTCCGAAAGGACAGCTTGTCACACTCAAAACATGAGAAGCAAGCCGTCCTCCAGGAAGCGCTCCTTCGATCCTAGTAAAAAGCAGAGGGACAGTCGTTATGCTCCGGTGCCTGCACAGCGCTGACAGCCAGTGCCCAGCTCCTGACAGCATCAGAAAGGGGGGACAACCCAACCTCTTAACAGGAGGAATCAGTTCCTCCCTAAAATATACTGTGATTACACTTCCCCATGACTTTATAGACTTTTGAGTGCATAATTAAAAAAAACCAAACAGCAAATTCATCTCCATTGCCTCCTGATGCAGACAGGATCGAGCCTGAACTGTAGAGCAAACTTCGGGGTGGAGACGGGTCTGTCCTTGGCTCCATTAATAACCCTATAACACCGGTTGCAATACTTGAACCAGTCGTCTGTGTATGAGTGTTTCTAATCAAAAGCCATTCAAAAAGCAAATCCTGCAGGTTTTTCCTACATGCAAAACTCCTGGCGTGTTCCATTTGTGAGTTTTTATAATACTTATGTCATTTGGCGCTTCAAGAATACTGCATTTCCTTTCTGAAGACCTAGCATTTCTGTTTGCTCATCTACACCTTAGATAACTTACTGGTCTTCTACCTTCTTCCCAGCTACTCCACAATTTACACGATGTTTCCAGTGTTTTCTCTAGTCCTGGACAAGGATGTTAAATCTGAAGTTGCAATGTTGTACCCAGAGCTCTACAAAGATCTTCTTAAGGTATGCGAGACTCTTGTGTGTCTGTTACGGTTTAAGGCAAGATCCCTGCCTTGATTTGAAACTCTCTAAATGTGTAAAGTCAAATACATTATCAGTAGATACAGAACTTTATCATGCATTTTCAAACAAAATTGTTTTAAAGCAAATTTGTATTAACAGATACAACCAGATTTCCTGGCAGTTTGTTATTGAATGCGACATGAAATGCAATTTATTAAAAACGGCTGGGGAAGTAGAAGTTCCATTCTGTGGGAAATTCTAAGGATTTAATATTACCGATTTGTTCCAAAATAAAGGGGAAAGAGAAATTGTCGGGGATTTGGCACTATCCTGAAGCCAGAAAAGGGGATGGGGGGAAGGGATATGCTCATTTTATGGAGGGAGGAGGTTATCACATAGTTTCTTGAATAGAAATTTGCCTTGAGGATGATCTAAAGGGGCCTAAAGGTTTGGTTGCTGTGCTGTTTTTGTAGTGTTAGTATGAAATCAGGTCCTTCTCCTTGACAAAGAAAACTATTTGATGTTTACCATAGAAATATTGGGAAGGTAAATCTTGTCTTAGATTCTTTATTTTTTTCCTGGAAAATTTTTTGAATAACTGGGGTGTGCAGACTGGGAACATCTTTCTTAATTGAACGAAAGGGTGGACTGAGTCTTCAACAGATCCTTTCCCTCAAGGATTTCTGTTAAACAGATACTCTCAGAAGCAAAGCCTGTTTTTCCAACAGCCTGAATAAGTCTCCATCTGGTTTCACTTGCATGTTGTCTCTTATGTCATAAACCACTAATTCTCCAACCATCCTTAGGCCTGGTCTAAACATAGGGGGTTTTTTGTACTGGTATAGCTGCATTGGCTGGAGATGCTTTTATTAAAACCTGTCTGCCTTCAATATGATGGTGATTTGTGTGTGTGTGTGTCTAGAAATATAATATTAATATATTCATATATATGTGTATACACACATCCTATATTTCACAGTACAATGACTAAACTCGTGAGACATCTTTGCATTGAATTAATCTTGTGTGCAGTAAGGACGAGGCTGTACTGTCCTGTGCAAGCAGTGAGCTTCCACAGTCCCAGGCCTCCTTTGTGCATCATGAAAAATGAGAATAAAAAGACAGTACTTCAGGGTTGGTTGATTTGGTTTGTTTTCTTTCCAAATCACCTTTAAATTCTCTTTTATTAATTGCTGGGTTGATCTGTAAGTGAATGTTTATAAAAGAAAACCCAACTGAGCTTTGTCTCTTTTTTTTTTTTTTCTTCCCCCTCCCTTAGGGACGACCGCTATCATACAAAACATTTTTAATATGGGTCTTAATAAGCATCTATCAAGGTAAGAAATCACCTTCTGCTTGTGCCTTTGGATGTTTTAATGAGTACAGAATATCTGTTTGTATTGCAGGAAGTTAAGTAAGGCACAAAGTGAATTTAGCAATGCATCCTTGGGATAATGAATACATTTTTTTTTTTTTCTCGGAAAATGTTGGCAGCATTACCAAAGGAAGAAATTATCTAAAACTAAATATTGGCAGCAACTGGTCAACCCTATTGTAGGCAATGATGTAGAAGTTCAAAGCGTTGTGCCTCTTCCCATTGGGACCATCCTTTGTAATTTTGTGGCAGTTCCTTTCAGTGCTTTAATTGCTCCATCTGTAAAGTAGAATTTGTATTTTATCTAAACCCTGTCTATTAGAAGTGGCAATAGTTCTGCTTATTTCGTAGCTGTCTGTAATGAAGGACTAGAGCAGAGCTCAGGTTCTTGATCATATCCCATACACTCTGATCAGGCTGCTAAAACAGTTAAGCAAATGCCTTAATTAAAATGCTTCTGTTTTCCAAAACTGGATGTAGTAATTGGGATATATGTCTAAGAAGGTCTTTTCTTTCAGTTTGCCTTTCTTTTATCAAGTAACCTTGAACTCAAATAGTTTCTACAAGTGTTAATCAGGTAATCATGGAAAACGTGTAAATAACGTGGAGCTATGAAGCTAAAATGGCAGTATGATTCCGTGTCAAAATTTCTTGTTTTCCAACAAGACTCCTTTATCAACGAGAGTCAGAATAAATGTGCCAAAATAAGCAGCTAATTCCTACTGATTAATTGATATTACCATCCTCATTAGGGAGTGGAACCAAGAATATAAAAGCTCTTTTGGCATTATCTTCTGAAATCTAATGCGGTAGAACCCCACGGTAAGGATAATGGCATTTCTGATGCTGTACGGCTGTGATGGCAAAGCCAAGGCATTTATAGAAAATTCACAAGTGGTGGAAAGCTAAAGCCAGAGGGTGATGCATTGAGGGAAAGATTTCTTATTGAGCTAAGACCACTATCTGGTTACAATATTTGGTTAAAGTGACTTCACTTCTGATGTGCTAAATAACTAGAAAACAGCAGGCCAAACAGTTGGGCTAGTTGCTAGCAGAGATGAACCTGACTGAGAACTTGAGCAGTCCTAAATTTTGGAAAGTTCACAGCTGGATTTGAACTTTGTGGCTCGAGCTCTAGTCACTTGCAGGTTTTCCCTTCCGAAACTAGCCTAGTGTGATGGATGTTGGTGAGGATTACTCATGCTGCTAACATGAGTTATTTGTGCAGGTGGCCGTGCGGGTCCTTGTGAGCATTCCCTGGCTAGCCAGAATGGGAGTACGAAACAATGCATCATTAACAGTGCTTTAATGTGTGCTCCTTTTTAGGAGGAAGTGTAAAGGGGAGAGAACTTGGCCAAAGTAGGGCAAAGAGAGTCTAACTTGTATCCACTGAGCTTTTCAGCACCTTACTTCCATCTGGGCACTGAGGCAATGCAGTAGGTTTTAGAAGTATTTGGTATCTTTTAGCTTCTGAGCAGTGACCAACTGCTTTCTGGGAGGATAGAGTTTCGTGACGTTAGAAATCTCCAGTTGCCAAAATAGCGTGTATTAATTTCCTATCTCCGTGTGTCTATGAATATGATAGACTGTTATAAAAGTCTGGGCACCTCTGCTGCAACTTTTCCCTGTCTTCTCATCAGTTCTGTCTCCTAAATAGTAACTGATTCATTGTCATTACGTTCATCAGGCTTCATGAAAAACATTCTCATGGCATGACTATATTTCAGCCTTTCCAAGACGTAGGGGTGGGTTTTAGAGCTTAGACTGATGTTTGAATAAAACACCCAAATGTTCCATTCCCTTGCAGGTAGCATCATCATGTATGGAGCACTTCTCCTCTTTGAATCCGAATTTGTCCACATTGTTGCCATTTCCTTCACGTCCTTGATTCTCACTGAGCTACTGATGGTGGCATTGACGATCCAGACGTGGCACTGGCTCATGATAGTGGCTGAGCTGCTTAGTCTCTCCTGCTACATAGCTTCTCTGGTCTTCTTACATGAGTTTATTGGTAAGGTTAAATGCCTCTTCTCCAGTCATTTCATTTATGACCTGAATAGTAGCAGGATTATAAAGAGCTGAATTGAGCTTAAAGGCTGTTGATGAAGCCAACGATAATTATAATGGCAGTGGTTCTGACCAGAATAAGCTCTATTTGATTTGAAGGCACTTGAAAGGTATTTTGTGGTTCCTTCTCATAGCAAAGTGCTAGGGGAGATAAAGGAGGTCAGTAGACTCTGTGCTGCCCAGTGAATTTCATACGTACTTTCAGCGCTCCACCACATATCAGCTGTCATATGTAACAGTGGTCTTTGTTTCCATACGGGAACTGAACTTGAGACTACGGATTGAAGCCTCGGTTGTTGGTTTGAAAGATTTCAGCTTTTAACTGGGTAAACGAGCTGCCTCCTAAAACTTACCTTATTTTATGTGCTTCACTGGGGCCCTTCTCTTCTGAGTTTGGTTGTTGGGGGTTTTTTACTTGCCTGAAACAGAGCTAATTCTTTTCCCTGGCTAAAGGAAAAAGGGTGAGGAATTCCAGATTCCCTCAGTAGCTGTTTAGTTGCAAATATCAGATCCGTAGGGCTTGTTCCAGTTTTTGTTTGGGAACCACAAGGTGTCACTACTTCTTCCATAAAGCTCTTTGGTAGCTTGGAAGACAATGAGGATAACTTCCCAATGGGTTAGATCCATATCTCTTGCATATGGGTATACCAGCTCCATTTTGAACAATGCTCGCAACTATTTTTGGACTGATTCTGAGGTATTAGCACTGAGTCAAAAGATGCATTTGCTGGACTGCCAGCAAAGTAGCGGAGGGCAGCTCCCAGAGTCAGAAGACAAGTAGTCCATTTACGGGAAGCTTAGTATTGCCAGGAGATGGATGCCCCTGTTTCAGATGGGGTATGCACGGGCGCTTGCCTGTGAGGAGTTGCACGCCTTAATGAAATGTGCTGTGCAGAAAGCTGTATCTTTTGTGGAAGAGAAGGGCAGAAGCGAGGAATCGGGGACTGTATGAGCTTTGAATTTGCATGTGGAAAAGGTGAGGCTGTTTAAGAAGCACTGGTAGATTGAATTGCTTTTCTGCACCTCTTCCAAAAACGTACTTCCCGTCATCATTGACTCCTTGCTGTTTTCTTTTTACAGATGTTTACTTCATTGCAACTTTGTCGTTCTTGTGGAAAGTCACTGTCATCACTCTGGTGAGCTGCCTTCCCCTCTATGTCCTGAAGTACCTGAGACGAAGGTTTTCTCCGCCAAGCTATTCGAAGCTCACATCCTAGGGCTGCTCTCCTTGCACACCGGAGACAAACATTGCACATGGCTGAGAGACAAAATCATGTAGTTGTTACTATAACGAATACGTCCGATATTTGCATAAGGATCATGTGGTAATCTCTATTACATGCTGCTTTATTGAAAAAGACTTCACAACTGCTGTGAACGGAAACCTAATGATAAAAGGGAGTTTTTTTGAGGGCAGAGGCACTTGTTAGTTCATCCAGTTTTTGTCCCTCTTGTTCAACTTAGCTGGGGTCAAATGCGTGTAACTGCGATGACGATGGGTTTCTCATGCATGGTTAAAAGTATCTGAAAGCTGCTAACTGACCTTGGAATTTACATTTGGCAAATTTAAGTTACTTTTTTTTAAGTATCTGTGCTGTTCCTTGCATTGTGTTATGTTGTTTTGTAGTATTTATCTTTTTGATTCAAGTAGTTACATTCGTTTTTTACATCTTGGAAATCCCTTAATGTAGGTGATGCACTGTACTGCTGACAGCTGATTCCTGATTTATGGCATGCTGTTTCCATAACGGGGCTCCAGCATGTCGGATCTACACACACTTGAGAATCTGAACGTGTTTGAGATTTTCCTTCAGTTGAAATGTGGTCAGTCACCCTAGTGATTTTGGAGGTATCCAGCCATTGATAAATACGGAGAAATGTAGTCCGAAATGAAGAAATTAAATTTTGTTTAGTTTTTGTGCTTCCTGTTAGAAGAAGCTGGTGACATAATAGCTTTACTCTGTATTTATTTGTATAGGAGAAAATTATCTAAACTAAAACAAATCCTCTTTGGAAAAGAAATTTGCAGTTGATCAGACTTGAAATGTGTCGACAACGTGAGAAGAGACTCGTACTGTTCTGCAGACAATGTGGCAGACGTGTCTTGAATCCTTGGAGACTGAAAGGAAAGGTCACAGAGCTGCTACTCCTCACAGCTACACGAAATCTGTTTCCTGTTAGGGTGAAACTGCGAAGATGAGCTGCAAAGAAGCTGAGGCACTCCTAGGTGGATGTTGTTCATGACACACTCCCTGCAGAGGGGCAGTTTTTGCGAACCTTGCGCTTGCTTTGCTCTAAAAACCAAACCTGAATCACAGAGGCACGAGTGGGGTTCGTACAAAGGTGCTAGGCTCGTGTGCAGAGCAAATTTACTTACTGATTTTTAATTTTAAAAAAATTAAACTCAGTGAGTTCTGTTTTTATAGTAAGGATTGGCCCACACTATAACACCACGAGGTGAGCAACTTAGTCTGCTCAGGAGAATGGTGGAGAGTTACGGGAACCTTTTACCATTGGGTCCATGCATCAAACATGGATGAGCTTTTCATGGCAGCCACCCTCATCTAATGGCTGTTTAGTCTGTGCTAAATTAGTTGCTTGCTGTCTCGTTCCCACATCATAAAAAACACCGTCAGAGCTGGCACTGCTTGGCGCCGTTGTTGGTCGGCTGCATGGGGCTGCCCAGAGCCTGAGCTCCCTTCTCCTCCCTCAAGGCAGCCCTTCCAGGTCAGGGCAACCACGCTGGACTGAGGAGCAGAAGCTCCCTGGTCGTCTCTGTGCCATGCTGAACCTCTTTAATGGACTGCCAGCTTCTGGTGCCATTGCTACAGGTGTTCCACTGTCACGAGGAGCACAATGCTGCATTAAAAGGTCTGGTGTGAAAATGGGAGTGGTGTTTTACAAGAAGAGCTGGAGTCTGTGTTGACCCATAGTGGTACGTCTTGAATTTTCAGATAGCCGTGGCTTGTGTGGTCGATGTGTGGTAATTGCTCCAGGGAATGTTTTGCACAACCTGACCTGCCGTCCGTGCTCTCAGTTCCTGTGAGTAAATATCAAAGAGGAGGGGAAGCAAGTTCCAGAAGACTTAGAGAAAAATTGGATGTACTTCATAATGCATGTGGCTCAGAGTGAGAGGAAGGTGCAAGTCCATACGACCTTGTTATTTCATGTGGGGGGAACTCTCTTAATTTAGAAAATTATGTTTCAGTATCCTTCAGGAATAAGAACAGCAAACTCTATTTAATCTAACTCGCTGGGTTTTCTTCTGTTCCAGCCTTCTGATTAGGCTCTTGTCCGAAGTCCTGCTACATAGCGATCGCCTTCAGAAACAACCTACTGGCTAAGGAAAGCTAATTCTTAGTATTCACCTTTTCATAATATTTTGAAAAAATTGCCTTCTTTCCCCCCTTCTCTCCTATTTATTTTTTTTCCGAAAAATGGTAATGATATATTTCTACCTATTTGACACACGTGTTTGTGTTGGGAAAGTCCAACGCTTCAGTGCTTTGTCTCACAGAGGAGAAGCAATACCTGAACAGCCCATTCACGGGGAATTGGCCAACAGCCTTTTGTGAATTGTGCCACTTTGCCAAAAAGATATTTAATGTTGTCCTTATCATGACTTGCTACAGCTCCTGGAGAGTGTCGGCCATGCAGGTGTTCTGGAGTCGCCCAGTCAGCGCTTGACTTAAGTCGATTTAAATACAGGAATCAAGAATTTCTTTTGGCAACTTCTTGTGACTGAGAAGTCAAGTCCCTCTTGTCTGTTGGCAAACACATCGCAGTACACGTCTTTGTAAAGCCCTGTCCCTGTCTCGTGTGTGTTAGTAGTTAAATGTCCTGCAAGAATAACAGTGCCATGCTACTGTATGTAAATATTTGAGACGTATATATGGTAGAATTCACTGTTTCCTGAAGTCAATACAGTTTACACTGAGTGGACCATATTTGCAAAATATTAGCTTACACCAAGAAAGGGAGTGAATTGTGATTTCGGTTATATTTATTGAGTCCTAACTTTAATAAGGAACATGTATTTAGTGGAATTGATAGTAATCTGTAGCTGTGTTTTGGAGTGCAAATTATATTCCTTTGCAGCTAGTTATTTTGCACAAGGTTGTAAATCCGGGAAGTAATTCCTGTCTGGGTATACACTGCATTTTTTTAAACCAATCAGAAAATTAAAACTGCCATCTAACAAACAGCAGGAAAGAGGAATGATTGTTGTATTTTTCAAGTTTAGCACTTTATGTCTGCAATCTATTTCTCTTAAGTTATTTAACAAAATGTTTTTAAAAGCAAAGTTTAATACATATGTTCATACTTACTGTACATTTGAATAAATGGATTCTCTGCTGGAAATTTAATTTAGTCTTTTTCCTCTAGTACGCTCATAATTTGTGCTTATTGGGAGTGAAGCATTGTTTTCTTCTTCTGTGTAGTATCTTGTTTGTAGCCTTACTTCGTGTTCTTCCTATTCCCTTCTTTTGTTCTGGTTTCTGTACTGTAGCAGTTCATATAGCTTGTGTGCTTTGGGGCCGTGCTCGGAGCGATGCTGTGGGGTAGCGGTGTGTGTCTCACAGCGTGCTCCTGCTTCCCGGGGCTGCTTTAGGGAAGCCAACGCTCTGTGCTGTGCTGCTGCGGTGGTTAGTTAACGTGGGGGCTTTGTGACCTGCACTGTTCTCTTCTTGCATCTCCGCAGTAATTCCATGTTGCGTTTTTTTTTTTTTTCTTTAACTCTCTATTTGTTTCCTCTGTAGAGCTCGTCCTCTTCATCTCTGGAAACGCTTGTTTTGCTCTGCTGATAGTGCAATTGAAATGAAACATTCTTTATTCAGCAGCAGCAGCTTAAATCTGTGCAGGGTCTTATCAGAGCTGGGCTGGGGAGTGATGAGTGACAGCCCTGGTGGCCCCTCGGTGTTGGGAACTACGTGCTGAGAGCTGCAGCTGTGGCTGGACCAAACTGAGCAGCACCAAAGGCGTTGTTTTTCTGTGGTCTACTGAACTATCACAATTAAACGCCGTAACAACCTCTCTTGTCCTCTGCAACTGCTGAGGAAAATTCTGCTGTAGTTGAGCTGAGTTTGTGAGGGAGCCCCAGAGAATTAGATGTGTGAATCCCTAAGGCTTGTGTTTTGGCTTTATCTTTTGGAGAAAGCTGCTGCACCACCTGATGCATCCTAAACTCTTGGTTTGCACCAGCAGTGCTCTAAACCAGGTATGTGAACTACTGTAGCGAGCAGCTCGCCGTCACGAGTTCTTTGCACACAACTGTTCGGATGGGGTTTGACTCATCTCCACAGTTGCTGGGGCCAGTCCAGTGCCCGCTAAAATCTTCAGCGTGAGCTGGTAGGGCTCTCTTAGCTTTTTATTTATTATTAGCTATTTCATAATTGATAAGCTCTTTGATTAGCATGAAATCCTGGGTTCTACAGCTTTGCCAATATGGTCCATTACTACTGCCTACTACAACTTGTGTACTTATATGCCTTTGAGAACATTTTTAATTGTTAAAATTGTTAAAAAAATAAATGTTAAGTTAATTTAATTTTTAATTGGGGAAATGGATTCTGGTGTCAAAATGATATTTACTGTGATGCCGATGTTTTGTACCTGTCATCTAGTTAAACAACGTGTAAATACTCTTGATTGAAAAGAAATACGAATGCCAATTATTTATTGTTCTGTGGAGTTATATGTTGCAGTTGTGTAAAAACTTAAAAGGGAATGTTGTAAAACAAGGTGGAAAAATAAATTTTATGCAACTTCTTTACTTCATCCGCATGTACCATGTATGATGCACCTGAGTTAGTCCTGGCGTGATGAGTCCGAGATGTGCTTTGACAGTTGTAAGTACAGAGGTTAAGTTGTGTTGTGGCCCTTTAACTTTTCTGTGGGGGAAATGCGTATCTGAGACACAGTCAGTACTTTCTGCTGATCAGTGTAGACCTGCTTCATTAATGTCTTTGTTATAAACGGTTTTCTAATGGTCTTAACAGGAAGGGTTTTCTTTGACAAGGGGGGGATGGTGATTGGGAGTGTGTGTGTGTGTATGTGTATTTATTTTTTTTTAAAAAGTTTTGGTGTAAGCTTTTGCTGGCCTTCACTTTCTTAGTGACTTCTTGCAAGATTGCTTGGGCAGGCTGCTGGCCCCGCTACCATCCTGCCACCGCTCCCACCAGAGGACCTGGGTCCACCTGAGGACCACCAGGTGGAACTTCAGCCCCGGGCTGCCGTTTCGCTGCGGCCTTTCCTACAACCGGTTGGTCCCAGAGCACCCGACCGTCCCAAGGATTTTAAACAAGCCCCGTGATCTGTAAATTCAGTTTCAAGAGACTCAGCTCATTCAGGAAAATTCTGGTCAAATCATCCTCGCAATTTTTGGTGCAACGCCAACTAGGCAGAAGATGGTCGTTCCTGCTGGTACCCACTGCTGTGATTGCGGAGAAAGTTTTTTGTTTGAAACATATATATGCTGCTCTTGGAAAAGCAATGATGCAATAGCATTAGGAACAGCTATTCTTGGAATGTTCTCATCACTTGAACGTTTGATTAAGTAACTGGCTCGGCACAAGAGCAGTCCCGCGGCTGGGGCTGGCTGTCCTGCTTCTGGGTCAGCAACGGGAGGGAGAGGCAGGAGTTCAGCACTGAGTATTCTCCAGAGGGAAAACTTCAACAGCACTGATTAAGAATACAGGATGACGGTTTTCTACCAAAAATGTAATAGAGCCATAAACATGAAAAAAAAAAAAAAAAAATTTAAAAATAGGATAAAGTGAATCTATAACTTGGGAGACTATTTCATGAAAACTGATAAACTATCCCTCAGATCATTAAGCAATTATTAAATATTTATTTAATAAATATGGGACGCAGATGCCAGTATCTTAACCTTTTTCATGGTTAACATTTTTGTATAAAATATTAAATAAACAATTTTTGTGATGTTTGCACACACCAAATGAGTGCTGTAGACTCCAGAAATGACAGTAACAGACTTCGCTCCCAAGTGTTACCAATTTCCCACTCTAAATGGGTTACATAAGCCCTAGTTAGTGGTTCTTTTAATTTATGGATGGTTTCTTTTTAATGGTGAAATGTGTAATTAAAAAAAGCTAGAAATAGTTTTTCTAAACTCACTCTGGAAAGGGAAGGAGAATTTCTGCATTTTTTTTTTTCACCCAAACATTGCATAATAGTAGAAATGTCAAAGATTTCCATGGGGTTCAATTTCATTCTTCATGTGGCTGTGGTCATACAAGAAGTTTGAACACTGCAGGGGTTGGCAGATTTTTGGAAGATCACGCATCCTGGGATAAGTTTTCAGCCTAGGCTTTACCAAAGAATGCCTGGCCTTATTTTTCGAATTGTGGTTGTATTATACACTAGACACTAGCGTGTCTTCTTTTTTTTTTCTCTTTTCTTCTAAAAAGAAAAGGTGCTGGCTGGTAATTGCGTGTCTAACTATGGCCCTGAGCCTTACGTGTTGTGTGAGGATGTACAGAAGCTTCCTTTTGCCTTAAACCATTCAGAGAGAAGAAAAGCTTCTCGATGTACCCTCTGTCTTTGCCTTCTGATGGCCCAAGTCATGCAGCTATGTGCCTACTCTGCCTCTGCTCCATGGCATTACTGTGCCGTTAAATACCCTCGTCATGATAAATCTTCACTAGAGGAAGGTAACTGCTCCTGTTCCCGTTTCACAGGGGGAGCCTGTGGTCTCCGGGCTGTACCCGAAGTCCCTGGCAGAGCACAGACTGCAGAACAATATTCTTGTTTTGATTATTAGGCTTAATCCCCACCTTAAACAGTGGAGTCAATCCCATGGGAAAGTTACTTATTCCTCAGAGTATTCAGATGCATGTTTTTAAATTATGGATGTGATTGCAGGCTTCAAAGATACTGTCCTTAGGTGGAATATTGATAAACCCCAATCCAAAAATTCTGCTGGGTTCTTCCATCTTAAAACCTGGACCTGCAGATCCGAGTTACATCTGAGCTAAATGTTTTGCAACCGCACGTGAAAGCGGTGAGTTCTGGAGAGCGTGAGCAGCAGTTGGCAGCAGAAGTAGCATCGCTGTGACTGCAAAACGGTAACACGAGGAGAAGCTGCTGAGCGTGACAGCAGTTACTGGTAGCCCTACATCCCGGTCCAGCACCTATGTAAGGTCAGTATCAAAAGTGATGCTCTGGGTTTTTGGGGCCACGAGCTGGCATTTCCTGGCCTTAAAACTCTCTGGGTGGTGTCAGGCTCTCTGAATTACATGGTGAATCTCTGAATTTTTGCTGCTTGTAACTATAGATGATGAGGATCTTGCAGGATCTGGCCTTCGGAAGAATGTCCTTCCCTCTGCTGCTCTTCCTCCCTTTGTGGCCTAAGACCTGACTGTTATTGAGTGAGTGGGTTACAAAAAAAGGGCTTTAAAATCATTGCGTTCCCACTTTAAAGCCTCCCCCTCTTGGCTTGCTGTAATTGTGCACGTAAGGAGGAATATTGTGTGCTGTTCAGCTTCTCTCACAGAAAGAAGTAGTAACAAGAACAATCTGTGCAAAAGAATTTAGCGCATTAAATATGGGGGTAATAGTCATTCTCATTTGTCCTTTTATGTGAAACAGATTTTATTTTAAATGTACACTCTGAGTAGCTTAACCATATCCAGAAACTTGTTTACCAGGGCAAAAGTAGAATTACCCACAATATAAATTAAGAGCATGAGTAGAGGTGAATGGATTGTGCTGCGTGATTCTGCTCGGTGGGCTCGGAAGCGCCGGAGCTCACCTCGGTGGGTACGGGGGACGCGGGTATCGCCTCTGCTCGGGAGCTCAGAGGACAAAGTATTTACTCATGTGTTTCACATCTGCTCTGAAAAAAGCCATGTTGTAGCTCTGCTGTAGGCGTTATATTTCTGTGCCGTTACACGGCTCTGCCCTGTGCTGGCTCCTCTCTTTTTAAGACACGTCACTTTGGGTTTGTTTTGTACAGCGGCAGGTTTCACCAACGTCTGACTTGTCAAAAAGTGATGCAAATTGCTATTGATCGGGATTCCTATTTAAAATGAGAACAAACCATTTGTCAGTGGTACCATTATATAAAGTGCCACGTAATGGTCTCGATGAAGCGTGTTACCTGCTCCAGCAGCAGTGGTGTGACGGCCAGGGAAAGAAACACCGCTCGGCACCGAGCCTAAGGGATGCTGCCCGCAAGGCAGAATTCCTCTGCATCCTTTGTACGTTCAACATTAAGACTTTGACTGAAAGGCACATTTCTAAGGATCGGCATTCCCCTGTCCGACAGCGTCTCTGCTCCAGTGCAGTGGTTTGCAGTGAATCGCTGCGTCCTGCACCTGCCCTTGCTGTGACTGCTGACGGGCAGGGCCATCGCTGTCACTCTGGACAGGAATCACAGAATCATAGAATGGTTCGGTTTGGAAGGGACCTTAAAGATCAGCTAGTTCCAACCCCCCTGCCACGGACAGGGACACCTGCCACTAGACCAGGTTGCTCAAAGCCTCATCCAGACTGGCCTTGAACACTTCCAGGGATGGGGCATCCACAGCTTCTCTGGGCAACCTGGGCCAGTGTCTCACCACCTTCACAGGAAAGAATTTCTTCCTACTATCTAATCTAAATTTCCCCTCTTTCAGTTTAAAACTGTTACCCCTTGTCCTATCGCTGCACTCCCTGATAAAGAGTCCCTCCTCAGCTTTCCTGTAGCCCCTTTAGGTACTGGAAGCGTCTGTAATGTCCCCCCGGAGCCTTCTCTTCTCCAGGCTGAACCACCCCAACTCTCCAGCCTGTCCTCACAGCACAGGGGCTCCAGCCCCTGATCATCTTCTTGGCCCTCTGCTGGACCTGTTCCAACAGGTCCATGTCCTTCTTGTGCTGAGGAAGGTCCCACAGGTGACTTGGCTCTCCCGGGCAGGCCAGGGTGCCGACTGGGGACTGGGAGTTGAATGGGTCGTCTTTACCGTGGTTTTATTACCTGTGGCTTTGATCTTGTTCCAAGAGTTAAAGGCTAGGACCTTTGAGGAGAGACCTCTGGACCGCAGCATGTGGAGAAGCAGCACTGCCAGCGGTCCTCTCGGCCCCGGCAAGGTAGGGTCTTTGCCCTGGAGATGTTGCTGGAAATGTTTATTGCTCTCCAGCTGCACCTCTGTTAGGCTCCCTCCTGTTCTCCTTATGTTTGACAACCAGCACGCCACGAGCTGTAAAATTTCAGAGCCCTGGTGAGGAGCAGCCAGGGTTTTAACCGCTCTCTTGCCAAGGCGGCCTCGGCGTGAGGCTGCAGCGTGAGCGAGGAGGGCTCTTGCTGTGGGAGCTGCTCCGGTGGGCGGCCAGCCCAGGAAACCCGGTGCCCCCCTGCCCGACCAAGGTTCACCTCCCGAATCCCCCCGGCGACATCGTGGGTGTCAGCCCTCGCGCTGCTCCTGCCTGATCTCCACGTGTGCCTACACACCGCCTCTGCACAAGATGACAAATCACTTGATTTGCACACAAGATCCTTGTCTTAATTTAATTTGTAAACATAACTGGAGCAGTTACAGCCTGCTGTTTATTAATGGAGCTTTAATTATTTAGCATGGCATCTTGGCTTCATTCTAGCCTGGAACAATTACTTTAAGCCCAATGACAAACAGAAAAGTGATTTTAACATGGAAGATGAATAAAATTAAAGAAGAGCAAGGAAATTTTTTTTGCCTGAAGTGAGAGCTGGAAACTAACACAGGTTCTTCTCCTTACCTCTATTCGTGCCCAAGGTAAGTAAAACCCCTGGAGAAGGGGAGGGCCAGTTTTAAACACGTTCTACACTATCGTTGGCTGCTGTGAGCTGCTCCAAAGAAACATTTCTCAATTATTATTTGCAGAGTGGCGTAGGGACCTGGACCTTTACAGCTGAGCTGTAAAGTGAAAAAGAACTTTCTAAAAGACCAAGGTTAGATGTTATCAACCCCTCATCTATCTTGCTTTCTCCAGATATGCCACTTTCCAATCTGTACTATCCCTTTATTTATTTGTAAAGATGCAGTGCTGCTTTTTAGCTGGATCCAGATAAGTTAACCAAAGTGACAGTTTACATCTTGGGCTGAAACTAGTGCCCGAATTTCTCAGGCAACTGTCTATAGACTAAAGTTGCCCAGTTTTGCTTCTAGGAAATCTCAAGCCTCCTGCTGACCAGATTTTGATATCTGATCTTTCCTATAGAGAAGGAGAAATGAGTCAGAAAACAGATTTTCTAAGGGAAACTGCTGTTTGCAACACTAACCCATGAGGAGAAAATCTTTCCAAAATCAGATGGGAAAAGTGCATTGTGTTGGTATCTTGGCAGAAGACCCGCGGCTGGTGCCAAGGAACAGGTCCCGCTCACCCACACCCTCGCACAGTCCCCAGGTTTTGTTCAAGTCCGAGTTGAATTCTTGCGAGTCCTTGTTACCGAGGTGTGGAACTAATTTTTACAGGTGCGGTGTTCACCGTAAACAGCCTTCACCAGAAAGAAACATCTTGTACTTCGCACGTGAACGACAGCTATTTCCTTCAGCAGCTTCGCGCTCTTTTGTGATCTTTCACCGGCGGGACACTGCGCGGGGCGGTGATTTATACACGTTCCCACTCGTCTGTCTTTCAGCTCCTGTTGCCATTCCAGCTCCGAAGGACACAGTGCCACAAAGCCTTCAGTAAAACCAGAGCCCGGAGGAAATATCAGGTGTTAACATCCAATAAAAAGCTAACACGCTGGAATGAACCGGGATTGCAGGGTACCGCTTGCGCGGCCCAAGCAAGGACTGACCTAATGCGGCGGTTTTATGGTGGTGGCAGGTAAGGACTAATTATGGACCCTGGACTCCATCATGAACTGAGGTGTCAGGTTAACTTACCGACTGAAGTACCTACAATTACATTGTGGTACTTTCTGCTCCTTTGTGTAACTGAATGCAGTTGCTCCTGTAGAAACATAGGGAGTAAATCTGAGGTGCTGAAAGAAATACTGCACTAGAAATTACGCTGTAGGGAACGTTTTGTATGCTTTGGGGTAAATTAATGACCGGGTTTGAGTTTTTTAGAGAAAAAAAAAAAGCAGCAAACTTTGTGCACAAATACATACTTTAAAATATATTTTCTTTCAAACACCAACTATTTTAACAACAGTGTAAATCAGATTTTACAGACCACATATTTCAAGTATGAAGTTCATTAAACGTGTGAAATTCTAGATTAGCTGCCGGGTGTGGCCAGGGCCCCAGTAATGAGTCGTAAATTGTGTTCAGGGTATAATATCAGATTCCCTTGCCCTGCCGGTGATATTAAAGGGATAAAACCACCTTTTCAAAACAGTCATAACCTATCTTTATTTAGTTTAGCCATCATATGACATAGCGAATGACTGTCTCAGTGTTTCCATCCCAAACCTACTGTACAGGTGTCTAATTGGATTTGTTCGTTGTTGTTATTATTAATAAACCAACTTATGCCCTTATGTAACTGAAACTAATGCTATCTATTTATACTTGCATTTTTGCCAGTGCCCTGATGGTAGGTGGTAGGCTGTCTTTAGATACAAGAATATAATTTTAAACTGCAATTCCCTCTGATCTTGCATTAAAGAATCACTTTATATAGTGAGAAAGCAGTGTGACTTTGATTTGGTGTGTTTTGGAGTTATCCACCAGCATAGCTGTATCCTCCAGCTGAGCCGGGAGTCGATAGGTGTGGGCATTTGAGTCCAGGTGTCCTGTGAGCGTGATGGGTTTCATAGTCATCTTCTTGGTCTAGGTTTGCTAAGTCCTTCCTGGACTAGCTTTCACCCATGAATGGTTGAACCATGAGAGGTGCTCGCTGCCGTGTGGGACTTGGAGGAAGGTCCGTGCTGAGAACTGTGAAACCTCTGGTGCATGGGCATGTACCATGGGGATGCTGAACCCACCCCCCCTGGGAAGGAACAGCTGGGGAAAAATGCTCCTAATCACCTGCAATCAGAAGGATCTCTTCAAATTCCTCTCTACAGTAACTCCTTGGAAGGGGAAGGTAAGTTGTATAGCTGGGAATAACAAATGATTAATGATGCTGCTCTTGTTCCACAAACTCTTTGGTGAGCTGGGAGCAATGTACAAAAGTGACCAGCTATTTCCTTGCACTGTTGTAACAACTATAATTTAGGGGACAGGATCTCTGTTGTATCCGGCTTCACTGGACAGAGCAGGCAGGGAAGGATTCGTCTGCCCCAGGGAAGGGCCCTGGATGGAGCAGCTCAAGGATGCTGCAGGCTGAGCTGGCAGCCGCCGGTGAATCCATATTATCTGGTCTTGGCCAGCACGTGTAGTTTTCTTCCTCTCACTTTTTTTCCTGTGCTGTGCAAAGGGAAGGAGGTTCACAAGCCAGTCCTAATCCTGGTATGACCGATAATGGGAATTTCCCAGGTGGCAACTTTGGATGGGGCTAAAAATCCAGGGTTAGGAAGTTAAAGAATTAGCATTTCTCATGCATGGCTGTTTGTTGGAGAGCTCTTCCCAAAGCGTGGCGTGGTGACTGCAGTTAGAGTGACTTAAGCTCTACAAGAAACAGGTCAATGGTAGCATGTTATTTAGTTGCCTTGCCCACACAGAGAAGCACCTCTCCAAATCCCAAGTGTGACTAATCCTCTTCCTAATTATTTGAGCAAGTTACTGCTCTATTTGGCTGTCTCTTCTTTTTTTTTCTGAACCTTAGCTTAAAATCTTGGAAAACGAAACAACCCCCCCTATAGTTTTATAATCTTGAAGAGAAAATATCTTTGGAAAGAAACCAACATTTCTACAGCCTCATCTAGATTTCTTACTTGTTTAATTACCCTTTCTCTTAAAAAAAAATGGTTATAGTTCAATTTTTATCCTTTGTGCTCATTTGCAAAATGCCTCGGAGCGGCTACCTAGTCATTGGTAGTAGTTTGTTAAGGCAGTGCCAATCTGAAGGGCTTAAGTGTTCCCTGAAAACCTTGTTTGATGTTCAGGTGAAAGCACGGACCGTGGCGTACACCCCCCCGCCTCTTCCCACCAGTTTGCTTAATCAGAGCGAATTTCGGGTTTGGAGTAGACCTAACGCCCTTTACAACCCCGTAAACCGATGTATTGCTTTTATTTGCGAGCTGGCGCGTGTGGATCCCCGATCCACCCTCACCTTCCCCGTCCCTTCCCGCTCCCGGCCGCCCCCCGCCTGCCGCCGGGACCCTCCCGCGGCCGCGCAGCCCTGCGCTCCCGCGTCGTTCCCCATAAGGGCATGGAGAATACACGTAAACTTCCGAATTTTCAGCTGAATGATCGGGTTTGCCTTGTGCCCGGGCGTGGAAAAAAGCCTCCCGGGAAGAGTGATCCCTTCCGTCGTACCTAGCGGCCATCCCGCCTCCTTTGCTCTCTCATGCGAATGCATTTCCCTGCCTCTAAAATTGCCTGTTCGAGAATCACTGCGGGCTCTCGGCAAATTGAAGGGGCCAGGGTAGATGTGAGCGGGGATGTTGCGGGATGCCGGCGGGGCCGGAGGATGCTGTGGGGCCGGGCAGCCGCCCCCAACCGTGCGGCAGGCTCAGCCATCGGGCTTCTGCCTGGATCGGGAANGTCGGGTTTTTCAGGAGGCTGAGGCTCAGAATATTTTTTTTCTACAGCTGCAGGTGCAGATCTGGTACTTCTTTCGCATGTAACCGGGCATTTCCATGGACAAGTGGTTATGAACTTGTGCGGCTGCTTTGCAAACGTGCTTCTCTGTCTGTCTGCAATCCTACAGATTTCTAGGAGACGGACACGGTAATAGGTAAAATGGGAAACTGCAGCCTAGGATGGTATCGTATCAGGCCAGCTGAATTAATTACATCCTCCTGGTCCCATAAGAGGACGCTAATTCAAGAGCTGCCTGACTAAAGACAGTGAGAGTGGGGCCCCATTGTTCTATGAGTGAGTTAAAAGACATTTATTTTTTCCTTTACAGGAAATTTTCGAGGGGAGGGGGAAGAGAAAGAATGTTCTCTACACTTTCTTCAATATCTTTTTTTATTTGTGGTTTTGTTTTCTGGGGTTGCCTTTGTTGAGGAAAACGTAAAATAAAATAAAAAAAAATCACTCTTCACTTATAAAACTGATTTTTAATGTCTACAAACAAAATCCGTTTACTAAAAGACAGCTCTTAGGGAGAGGGGGAAAAACCCAACCAAAACTACTCCAAACCAACCCAACCAAAACTACTTTAACTCAAAAAAATAACCATTCAGTTTATTGAGTTTTGTTGGGAAAAAAATAATTAAAAAAAAAAAGAAACCCAGAAAATTTCAACCAGGTTTCATTGTAGATGAATAGCTATTTCTCATTTGGAAAAAATGTTTTGATGGGAAAATTTCAAGCAGTTCTAGTCCCAGTCTCGGAGAGCTGTATGTAGGTGGATTCCCCGAGCCACGTGGAGCTCATTACAAGATCGGACACTCCGTTTGTAACTTAATTAAGTGAGTGAATATGTTATTTAGACAAGTGCATTGTCAGAAATAAGCTTGAGCTGGTTACATGTAGTCATGATGCTCTAGCACTGCTACGAAAAGGGAGGGCGGTGCCAGTTTGCATTACTCAAACAGGCCGAGCTGCAGATGTTGAGGTGTTTGGTCCTTGTTGGGCTCTGCTCGGGAGTCCTGGTGCGATGCAGTGAAGACACAACCGGAGTGTGTAAATCTGGTGTTGAGGCACGGCTCTGCTCAACGCCTTAATGTCGAGGTTGTGCTGGGAGCCCATTGTATGTGATGGCAGATTCGGGGAGAGCAGTATTTACTTTGGAAGGGCGAGGAGCTTTTGTCCAAAAGTGCTTATTGTTGCCGTGAGCCTGAAATACCTTTTGCAAGTGGAAAACAGAGATGTCTCCATGAAGTCTATGATGATAAACTCCGGGCAGCTGCCCCAATGGCCTGAGAGCACATCCTCAGGAAGCCTTGATGTCTTATCTCCTGGAGAGCATGAGAATTTTTTTTTTTTTTTAAAAAGAAACACAACAAACTATTTCGGTTTTATCGCCAGTTAACAGCGTGGAGCCGGCTGGGGAGTGCTTATTCTCTAGCGGGAGGTGCAGCGGCCCTGCCCGCCGGCGGGGGATGCTGCGGGAGGCTGCCAGGAGAAGCCGGGGACCCCTGGGGACCAGACCCCTCGGAGACCCCCGGGACCTGACCCCCCGGAGTCCCCCCGGGCCGGCTGCCGGCTCTCCCCGGCGGTCCCGTTCTCCCCAGCTGCCCGTAGCTCACCTCTCCCGGGCAGGGAGCTCCTTGCTCAGCCTCCTCGGCCGGGAGCCCGGGCTACTCATGGGGAGAATGTCGGGTTCCAAATCGCCCCCCCGCCCCGAGCCAGAGAGCAGGCCGGAGAGCGCCCCCCNTGGGTCTGTTATTGGGGGTTAGGGATGCGGTCCAAAATGTGCCCCTGAAAGGAAGAGGAAGTATTCTCCTAAAGAGGGAATAAATAGCTAAAAATATTAGCTATTAATAGCTCCTTACCTCCAAAAATAAAATCCCTTAGTGATACCAAAATAAGAAAGCAAAGGAAAGTCGGAGATATTTGGCCTTCCTTTGAAAAAGGGAAGCTAAAAATAACTCTATATATATAAAAATCTCTCGTTTCTAGGGAAAGTCTCTGCCCCCGCATCCAGCTTGCACCGTTATATAAGACTTGAACGCCATCCCCTTCTCCTCCGCGGCCGCTCGCAACGCGCTGGGAGCCGGGGCCAGATGGAGAAAGGTTCCGTCAGGAAAGTTTAACTCAGCGGGGAAGCTGCAGCCAGTGGAGGACACGATTCTCTCGCTGAACTCTCCAAAAGCCTTGGAAATCTTACAGTTGTGTCATATGCTGGTTTGGGGAATGCTAGCAGTCCGGAGGCAGCCGCCAGCCCTCTTTCACTTTATTTATTTATTATTATTTTTTTTTTTTTCGCTTTGCACTGGGTTTAATTTGGGTAGCAGGATTCAGCATT